>CM076582.1:792215484-792541222 GCA_034641835.2 Pinus albicaulis | reverse complement strand
CGAGGCCCTTTTTCCTGTGATTTTATCGACCAAATATACCTTAATCGATACGGGTTATTGAAAATTAAATATTACAGAGCAATGAAACACATCAAATATGCGGAAAATACAAGCACACAAAACACATAAAACCAGAGAGACACAGATATACGTGGTTCACCCAGTTTGGGCTACGTCCACCCCGAACAGCCAGTCCTTCCTTTATATTATCCAACAAAAATGAAGAGACAAAACCTACAGCAGATCCGATGTAATATCCTCTGTTCTCTCTCACAGTCTTCCTCTCTGTTTCTCGCTCTGAGAATACACTCATAATACACAGCCGCAATACAATTCCCTCATATATACAAGGGGTTGCCTTCTAGGGCAAAAAACCCTAATCTAAAGATAACTTCTACCGTCAGATCATTTTCCTAATGAACGGCCCAGATTGACTAGAAATTACTATACTTTTACAAGGAAATTTTACATCTGTTTTTAGCTTCGGGGGCACTTCCCCCGAACCCCCGCCAGGGGGGGCTCCGAAAAGCGCTGCCGCCCCCCCTGGACCCCCCATGGCAGCGATTAAATTTCGGGCGGCGTTGCCGCCCCTTTTAAGGTACAGGGGTCCAAAGCTGTGATAAAAAGTAAACAAGATAATCAGGCTCCACACCCAACAAAGAGTACATTCCAGGATGAGTGTTTGATGGCAGAATCCACGAGCGGCGCACCCAGGTATTTTCCTGGAAGGGTAGCTATGGAAAAACCAAGGATCCGAGCAATGTTGGCTTGGGTAAGGGGAGGAGTGTTGAAGAAGAAGAGCTAGGATTTGGAATCATTGACAGACATACTGGAGGCTGCAGAGAAAAGGTTCAAGATGGCTTTAAAGGAGTGAGCTTCCTGAGCAGAAGGATGGAGAAAGAGCATATTGTCATCAACAAATTGTTGATGGGTTGTATCGGAGGAATTATGAAGGGTGATACCACGAAGGTGCCCAGTATTGACAGGAAGATGGATGAGTTTGCTGAGACCTTCAGCCATGAGGACAAATATGAAAGGGTATAGAGGATCCCCTTGTCTGATGCCTCTTGACGGAGAGAAAGAAGCAGAGGGGATACCATTGATGAGAATGAAGTATAAGGGGGAAGTGATGAGGCTCATTATCCATCTTATCCACATCTGATCAAAGCCAAAGGCACTTAGGAGGTGCCGAATGTATTGCCAACATAATTTATCAAACGCCTTAGAGAGATCAATCTTGAGTAGCATAACTGGCTTCTTGGTACTCTTTAAAGAGTGAATTACTTCATTTGCTAGAATGATGCCATCCATTATTTTCCGTCCCTCCACATATCCAGTTTGCTCAGGCGAGATTAGAATCGGAAGAAGGGGCTTAAGTCGATTAGCTATGACTTTGGAGATGACTTTATAGATGACATTGCACAGTGCAATGGGTCTATATTTTTCTGGAGTGCTAGGGTGTTCTTCCTTTGGAACAAGAGCTATGAAGGTCGCGTTGAGAGATGGTAAAAGCCAATGTGAAGTTCTTGATTCCTCTACAAGCTGCCAGACTTCCACTTTGATGAGATCCTAGAAGTGGTGAAAGAAGTTTGCTGTGAAGCCGTCGGGTCCTGGCACTTTTCCATCCTTGGACTGAGCCATCGTTGTTTCGACCTCTTGAAGGGATACGGTGTGCAGTAACATCTGATTGTGCTCAGCGTTGACAAGCTTGGGAATTAGCTGTGTTATTTTATCAATGGCCAGTTGTCTATCTATATTGTGCTCTTCTTTCTGAATTATTTTGAAATGATTCAGAAGGACTAGCTCAATTTCTTCGTGTTGCTCCACTTGCTCTCCTTGGGAACTAGTGATGTGAGTAATGCAATTTTGCATTCTTCTCTGCACTGTGGACCTGTGAAAAAAATTAGTGTTCCTTTCTCCTTCCTTTATCCAACGAGTTCTAGATTTTTTCCGCTAAAAGATTTCCTCTTGCCTGTGCCTCTCCTCCAACTATTTCTGTATGTCCAGTTCTTTGGACGCTAGGATATCTATTCTTCCTTCTTGGATGTTTTTTTGCTGAATTGCTTCCATTTCATCTTCCATTTTCTTTATCTCTTGGAATATGTTGCCAAAGACGGAAGAGTTCCAATTTTTGATGAGGGACTTGAGATGTTTGAGTTTCTTCTGAAACTGGAACATCTTCGAACCCTTTGATGGAGAGAAGGTTCTCCAAGCATCATTGAACAAGGATTTGAATGATGGATGAGAGAGCCAAAAATCCTCGAATTTGAATGGCCTCTTGAGCAGTGTACCAATATTTTTCCAGTGGAGCGCTATGGGCCAGTGGTCCGAGCCTGCCAATGGGAGAATCGATGCAGAGAGGTCCCCTCCTATATGAATGGCATTGTCTGATATGAGAAATCTGTACAATTTTGAGGCTATCTGCTGGTTCCCAGTTCTCCTGTTGTTCCAAGTGAAGGAGCCATTTGAGAAGGGGAGGTATATTAGTCAGTTGTTGTTTATAAAGTCTTTGAAGTGAGAGCATTCAGGATCCAGCCTTGGTCTTCCTCTATTTTTTTCTTCTAGCTTGGTAATCATGTTGAAATATCCTCCAACAACCCAAAGAGGATAATATCTGTTGGAATTGAGGACTTCCATGGTATGCAGCAGCACTATTTTCCTACTACGATCCTGGGGAAAATAGACATTGGAGAGGATCCCATGAATATTTGTTCCAAAGGGGTGAAAAGTAGCCTGAATGAGATTGTGCACCACATGGAAATTTGCTAGCATGATGGATTGAGTGTCCCAAGCTATCGCAAGTCCTCCTGATGAGCCTGAGGCATCCATAGCCACTGAATTACATCTAGGCCAAGCTTTGGATAAGATTGAGCCTAGAACCTCAATGTTACATTTTGTTTCTTGAAGAAAGAGAATATTAGGTCGTTCTTTCTGAATCATGTTTTTGATCATTTTGAATTTTCCAGGGCTATTGAGCCCTCGGACATTCCATGATAGGAGTTTCATGGGGAACTATTGGCGAGAGGTTTGAAGAACTGGGTTAGCTTGGGGTATCGTCCGGAGTTCACCAACATCTCCTCTAAAGTAATGGTGCATTGCCAATCTGGTTTCTGGCCTCTCTTCTTGGACTCTTTTATGATTTTTAGGCTGTCCCAATGACTGCCCAGCTGAATGCCTAATTTCTTTTGCTGTTGCACTTTGGATAGGACCCTTTTTAGGTTTTCAATTTGCACAGGATTGATCTTGTCAAACTCCTTGCATCTGCACGCATCCTCGAGTCCTAAGATATCAAGCTCCCCAAGCTCTAGACCTTCAAAATCGTCGTCCATGAAGCTCGGTTGGCTGCCTTCAAGAGTTTCCTTAGTTGTGGCAGAGGGATTGGTCTTTTGATTGTCTATGTCCATGAAGCTGGAATTCCAGGTAAGGAGCTTGTTGTCAAAAGGGGCTCTGGGCTCAGTTACTTCACTGGATTGCTTCTCTTTCTGAACTGACTCAAGGTTAGGGGGATCGGAAGTGCTGGAGGGTACTAAAGTGGCAAGGGCTGATCCAGGGGAAATAGGGTTAGTTTCCAAGGTGGGGCTCGAGTTGGAGAGGACGACAAAGCTGTTGCTGGTGGAAGGGCCATTTGAGGAGGGGGGAGTAGGTTTCTTCCCTCCTACTGAGGGTTTCTTGCTATGTCTTCTGCGGGGGGGAACCTTGGTGAAGCCATCTAGTTCTGATTTGTCGTCTGCCTCCTTATTTAGGGATTGAGAGTTAAGAGGGCAGTCTCTAAACAAATTCCCATGAGCATGGCACCTGCGGCATCTCAAAGGAACATGTTCGTAGTCTAGAGGTTGAATCCATTCAAATTCATCATGATACAAACTTACCGCATCTGGTAGAGCGTTGTCCAAGTGCATGTAGACGCAGATTCTTGCACTAGAGGTATATCTGCGAAGCTTCGTCTCTTCAGCTATCTTGATGAACTCGCCTAGACCTTTGCCAATTGCTTGAAGTGAGTCTTCGTCCCAGTATTCAAGTAGAAGCGAATACAGTCGGATCCATACTGGAGCCCAATTAAAATTTTCTTTATCTGGGTTGAATCTTTCGACCCAGTTTCTGAGACACAACCCCGCTGAGTTGAAGAAATAGGGTCCTTTGTCCATAACCCTATTTCGGTCCTCAATATAGTTGAAAATAGCAGTGAAAAAGCCTTTCGGTCCAAGCTGGAGAGTGACATGTCCCTTGGGCTTCCATTTGGAAGCGATCCAACCTTGCAGAGCTTTTTCTGTGGGCCGGAAGCCGATAAATTTCCCTATGAGGGCATGATCCCATATGTACTGAATCCGTGCATTTATATGATGGCTTGGTAAATCTATTTTGGGTCTTTTTGGAGCTATGGGCTTGCATTTGGAAGATGTGGGGGCTGCCGTAACCTAGCTACTCTGCATGATCGGCGTCTGAGATGCTGCCGATCCTTTCCCTTTGTTAGAGTTTTCAACTGTGCTGTCATTTTTAGCGTGCGCTTCTTCATTGTTTTCAGGGGGGGGGGGGGGGGGGTCGGTCGTCCCCCCCCAAACTTGTCACCATGGTAGAGTACTAGAAGCTGTAAGCGTTTCAGTCTGGCGCCGTCAGGTTTGAGTGGGACTGCAAGGATGGAAGGGTTTCTACAATCGCATGAGAGAGAAAACCCTAGCGCCCAACACCATTGTGAGAGTAAGTGGATTTGATTACATGATGATAATGACTTCATAACATGTGGATTTACTATACATGACTTTTTAGTAGTCAACTTCAAGTTCAGTTTCTGGCCAAATGAATTTTTTTTTTGGAATTCTGAAAGAGGTTTGTCTTCATCACAACCCCAGCTATAAAAAACTCTCTCAAGTTTCTCACAAGTGTTATCATTTGAGATATACAAGTATTTCATTGAAGCCCTATTTTCAGAAACAGAGTTTTCTTATTTTACACATGTTTTGCAAATTTAGTTTCTGGATAGTAGGAGATGTGTTTAAAAAACCCAAGAAAGGCTTTTATTAAATACATAATGGCCTACAAAAAAATCCTTTATTTTCTCAAAATACATCATGGAGTAGGATATATAGGGTCTGTCTCAAGACCTATTTTTCAAGAAAAAATAAGAAAAACCAATAGGCCAACCTATTGCAAATGAAGAAGAAATGCCTCAAAAAAGATAAAATGAAGTTAGTATATGGTTGTTGTGGTTCTTAGATGATGAGATAAGTAATATTTTGAGTTTTTGGGAAATAATACTTTCGCTTGGCAAATTTTTTGACAAAACTGAATACTCAGTAGTTTCGTAGCGCATCTAGTGTAAAAAAGCTGAAAATCGCTATGAAACTATTGTAGCTGCCTTTTCTGCTCCTTTTGATCCGTTTTAAAGGGGTTAAAGGATGAGTTAAGAGCTGTAATTGTCATGGAAGATGTATTTAATTATTATTAAAATGTTGCATAAGAAAATAACTAAGTTTTTGAAGAAGAAAAAGGTTGGAATGCCAGGGCTACAAAGGGCGCTACGAAACTGTTGTGTTTTCGTAGCGCCATAAATTACAGCCTTTTGAACAAGTTTTGCAATAATTTTTGTACAGCTGGAGGCTAGGGATGAGTGATGAGACATGTTAAGATAATCTCCAACAACCAAGGACCACGAAATAAATTTTAAATGATGGTCAGAATGTTCAAAGAAGGAAAAGAATCTTATGTTTAAAAAACAGGGTTTGGTTTCCTACTTTTGTGGAGGTCATCAAAGTGGTCATGAAGAAATGAAGCCCATCATCCAAATTTGAACATGTGATGATACACTTGGAAAATGATGTAATTCCAAATGGATAAGGTTGTTAAAGATAGTAATGAAGAGTTTGAGTCCTAGTTGAAATAGGGCTGTCAAGTGGGATAGGTGTCTGTTTGTCATAAATTTGATGTTTTATGCTTATGCAAGGTGTCAAGAGTTAGAAATTTGATGTATCTAGCCTAAGATGAGATCATCTCATGTTGTAAATTGTCTACTAAAGGAAATTGGGTTGAATTAGCAAGGGGTTGGACATTTTTAGAAAAAGACTGTGCTTATTGTAATTACCTAGTTTTCAGCTAATACAAAGATTTCTTCTTAGCCAACTTGAGATTCAGAAGGAGTTCTAGTGTGTTATTGTTCTAATTGCATTTTTTATTATCCTATTGCAGTGGTGTTTTTCTATGTAACTCAGAATTAATATTTTATGCTCTGAATTCCTATATAGATAAACTGATGTGTTTTTTAAAGTTTCACTTGTGTATCTCTTGACTAAAACATTGATATGCCTCAACCTCCATGTTAAGTAGATTTATTGGTTTACTGAAACTATTTTGATTCCATAAGCCCAATGTGTAGTTTTTGATGTGATTTTCAACCTACATTTATCATCTATCTGATTATTACCCCACATAGAGTTAGGCATCTATATTTTTATCAAAAAATCATTAACCCTTTGAGAGAGCCCTCTCAGGTTGAGGAGGCTAAGCCTCAATCAAAATATTGGTTTGAAATAGTTACATGAGATTGATTTTCTTAGCAGCCTACCAGTTCCAATTTTTTGATAGCATTATGGTGTGTCTGTCGGGAGTCTGATGATATACATCTCTTGAAAATTATGAAGCTGAACTCTTGAAGGTAGAAGGAGCTCATAATCTGTTCCAGGCTGCAACTACCTTGGCGACTCCATTGTTGAAGAATTAAAAATTCATAGATTTATGGTGATTCCATTGGAAATATGAAGAGCTCAGATGCTTCCATTCTTGTTTCAAGGTATTCATGTATAGTTTTTTTAGGAATTCATGGTTTCCCAAATCATTTTCCCAAGGATGCATATTTTTTAAGGAATGGTCCAAAATTCAATGGAGAAGACTTGAGCTTGACTTTGAAGCATATATCAGATTTCTATGACTTTACTGAGCTTCTTAGAGTCAAACATGAAGATGTTTGTATCATATTGTTCTATGATTAATTTCAAGGAAAATATAAACAATGGATTGAAAGCTTTCCTGTCAGATCTATTAAGTCATTTCCAGATTTTTGGATTTTGTTTTAAGAAGAATCGATAGATAGAACAGAGTTGGTGGCAAACTCTCCTTCAATTCAAGGCTTTAAACAATGGAATGATGATCATATTGATGAGGAAGTAGATGAAAATTTTTCTTTTTCCTTGTCTTCTTATCTAAAATCATTTGAATGCAAGTCAAAAGATAAGATTCAATTTTTGGATGAAGTTGCTAAGAACATTGAGAAAGACATTGAATTTTTACAAGGTAAAATTCAATCATATAGTCTTCATGATCATGATCATTCTTTTCAAAAGCTTTTCATGCCAGAACACAAAGAGAGGGTGTTGCTTCCTTTCTCTTTTGTGATTGAGGAAGAATACATTGTTTTTGAAAATTAGTTTGAACAAATGTTTGATAGCACACAAATGAAATCTTGTATGGCTAAGCAAAGCATACATGAGTTGTTCAAAGCTGCAGAATCTCATGAGAATCATCAAACTGATCATGTCTTCTTTGATCCTAAAGCTGACTACATGGAAGAGTTCTACAGTTCGGATTTTCAATTATATTTTCATTATGAGGAACATATCCATTTTATGTTTCCTTGGTCATTTCAATATCATGCTTAATATTGGTTCAAGTGGAGTCAACAGGTTCAAGTGTTAGATCCGATCAATGACTGGCTTCATTGGAAGTTTCATGTTGCTTGAGTTAAAAATGGAGATTGCAATTGTTAGGGTAGGTAGGAGTGTTTGAATAAGCTCAAAGTTGACTGAGCATCTTTCCAGTAGGTACAGATTTGGTTCTTCTATAGTGATCATCAAGCTTGATCCCAAGGTGAAGGCCATAAGAGCTTGGTGAATTTTCTATAAATTTCAAAGCTTTTACTTCCAAGAATATCGATGGCACTGGAACTACAGGTTCTTTGGTGTACCATAGGGGCACACCATCCCAAGTGGAGCCATTGTTATCACCCAAAAAAATTCAAAACATCATTGTGTCAAGTTTTCTTTTTTTCATGGTTCAAAATTGGGTTTAGAAGTCAATTTAGGATTTGATCAAGGGTAGGTTTACCAGTTTTGTAGCGCATCTAGTGTAAAAAAGCAGAAAAGTGCTACGAAACTGTTGTCACTGCCTTTTCTGCTCCTTTTGATCAGTTTTAAAGGGGTTAAAGGATAATTTAAGAGCTCTAATTTTCATGGAAGATGTATTTAAGGATGATTAAAATGTTTCATAAGGAAAGAACCAAGTTTTTGAAGAATTTTTTTTGAAATGGCAGTGCTACAAAGGGCGCTACGAAACTGCTATGTTTTTGTAGCACCATAAATTACAGCCTTTTGATCAAGTTTTGCAGAGGTTTTTGGATGGATGGAGGCTACATATGAGTGATGAGTGTTGAGATTCAACAATATGATGAGCTTATTGAAAAGAGCCACCTTCACTAAGTGGGCCCGCAGGCTCTTTTTGGTGCAAGTCTATTTTTAGACATGGTGGTCATATTTTGCAGGATGCTATTTGTGGATGGTTGATCAAGTTGGAAAAATAGATGAAATTATATTTTTATAATATTGGGTGAAGTCTATTTATATATCCTTGATCTAAAAATAGAAGTGTCGATTATTATCAGCTCTTAATAATAATCTGACAATAAACAACAACGTATTCTCTTGGAGCACTTAATTTCAATGCACAGATTTGGAAAATCAGTGGAATGAGGGAATTACACAATTCCCAAGGGAAACTAGTAGTTCATGCATGGAGGACTCAGTTAGAATTGAAGTGGAAAATTTATGACAGAGTTGGAAGAGTAGTTCATGAAGTTGTATTCAGTTTAACTCGGTTAGACTCAGTTGAGGTAGTTGTATCTAGTCTAATTGAATGATACACTAGTGAGAGTGGAGTGAATTAATTAGTTAATTAGTTCAAAAATAATAACTCATTAATAAATTGAAAAATACAGTATTTTAATACAGTGCATGGCATTTCCAGTGGAGACCCAGTGGAGAGATAAGTGAAAGGGCAAGATGGACTATCTATTGTGACTATAGTGATGCATTGATTGCATCACACGCACATTAGAGTTTCCAATGAGGATTTTGCAGTCAAGGAAAGAATAATTTGAATTCATTTAGAGCTATTCTTCAGTAGGGATTTCACAGTGGAGGTGCTAGTAGGAGGGAAAAGATCGGTGCATGGATTTGCAAATTTTTGTTGATTAGTGTGTGGCGATTGATTTTACTGAGAGCTTGATGTAATAAGCTTTGTATGAGATTGTTACATGATATCCATGATACATAATATATGATATTTGGGTTTTTCAGCTTCAATATTTCCCGTTAAACAATTGTGTTATGTGCGATTTTTTTTATTTATGCTTCACATGTGTGTGCAATTAATTTTCAACAAAAGATTAATAGTGGAATGATTTTGTATTTTGCAGGAAGTTAAATATTGTGAGATCATGGGAATATGGATGTATGCATGCTTAATGTATACTTATTTATACATGGTATCAGAGAAGGGTTAATTCTTGAAGATAACAATTGTGAAGAATTTTCGAGTTTGTGCTGGTGGACAATTCGAATTTGCTACAGAAGATTCTTGGTGCAGAAGTTGAGTATACATTGAAATGTCTTTCAATGGGTTGTGATTGGAGTATTCCCTTGATGGAAGCTCTAATTACATATCCTGGAAGGATGGGATGGAGGCGATGCTGGAGGATGATGGAAAGAAGGAGTTCATCGATTGTGATGTTCCTATGCCGAGATCTAGCGATGTTTCATTACTTGACGCATGGAAAAAGAAGACAACAAAGATGAAAATAATTCTATTGGAAGGTGTTAAGGACCATATTGTTTCTAGCCTTCATGGGAAATTCACTGCATTCTTAATGTGGAAGGCGTTGACAGATGTTTTCCAAAAGCAGAAGCGACCTGATGAAGTTCGTTCTTAAAGACAAGCTTAGAAAAATAAAAATGGAGAAGGGCAACAGTATTCCAAAATGCCTCACGAAGTTTTTCCACTGTAAGGATGAAATGGGAAGTGTGGGGGTTAATATTGATGATGAAGAATTGGTGAGATTGGCTCTCCTCAGGCTTTTGAAGAGTTGGCATCGCTACGAAGACTCTGTCAATGGACGGGAGAAATTTCCGGGATGGGAGCGACTTTGGTCGGATCTTGTGCAGGAGAAGATAAGGCAGGGTACTATGGATGGCTCTTCATCGAAGAATGAAGAAGAAAAGAATTTTTATTTTGCTAAAAAAGAAAGGAAAGGGAAGGGGAATAAATTACCTTCAAAATCCAATGCTAAAGGCAAGAAGCAGGATTTTTCCAGAGTGAAGTGTTTTCACTATCACAAACATGGGCATTTTGCCACTAACTTCCCATAGAAGAAGAAGAACATGAAGGATGCTGGAGTTGTAGCTGGAGAGGCCTTAGCCTCGCAATTTAAACTTGATTTCTCTTTGATCACATTCTTGGTTTCAAGCGCAATGGGTTCAGTGTGGTATCTTGATAGTGGTGCGTCTTTCCATATGACGGGAGACAAGGAGTTGTTTAGTGAATTGGAGGAGAAGGACCTCTAGATGCATATAGAGATGGGTGACGATGTTTGGTACAATGCGACTGGCATTGGGACCATTACCTTTGAGAAGGAGTCCAGTAATGCATTCTTGTTTAAGGATGTTATGCATGTTCCAGGTTTGAAGAAGAACTTCGTCTCGGTCACAATGCTGGAAGACAGAGGTTATGATGTTGTTTTCAGTGAGTGAAAATCCTTCCTTCGACATAGAACAATGGGTCAAACCAAGAAGATAAGGGTTTTAATTAAGAATCTCTACAAGATGGAGGTATATGGTTGCACTGCAATGGTGGGAAAAGCAGAAGAAGTGTTGGGTTGGGATGAGGGCGAATTATGGCACAAGATATTGGGCCATCTTCACCATGGCGCTTTGAAGATTTTGCAGTAGATTTCTAGTGGAATTCCAAGGGTACTCTTGCGCAGTCATATCAGTGCAAGGGATGTACTATGGGTAATTTTGTGAAGACCACCTTTCATGAGAAGGAGAATCATGCTTCGGTGATCCTGGAGAGAATTCACACAGATGTGTGTGGACCTTTCTCACTTGCTTCAACAAAAAAACACAAGTATTATGTTATATTTGTTGATGAATATTCTCATAGATGCTGGATCTTCTTCATGTAGAAGAGGAGTGAAACATTCTCAAAGTTTTGTGAGTTCAAAGTAGTGGCAGAGAAGGAGTCAGGGAAGCAAGTGAAAGCTCTACAAATTGATAATGGTGGTGAATATATCTCGGGCGAATTCAAAGACTTCTCTAGAAAATAAGGAATTTGAAGAGAACTCATAGCGCCTCATAACCCACAACAGAATGGGGTCGCTGAGAGGAAGAACAGAACGATCATGGGTTCTACACGAGCGATGCTGCATGACCAGGGCCTACCGATGCACTTGTAGGCAGAAGCATGCAATGTTGCGGTTTATGTGAAAAACCATTGTCCTCGTAGAGTACTTCGAATGAGTACACCTAAAGAAGCTTTTACTGGAAAGAAGCTTGATATTTCTCATTTGAATATTTTTGGCTCATCTGTTTAAATTCATGTGACAAAGGACGCCAGGAAGAAGCTGGAGCTGACTGCAGAAGTCGGATGACTGTGGTGTGACAGGATATAAAATTTAATGAGGTGAAATACATGAAGTTGTTGCTTGAGAAGGAGCTACACTTGCATGTAGAGGATGAACTTCTTGTTCCCAAAGATGAGCCTCTAGATGTGGATCAGCCATAGGAGGAGATTCATGGAGTGGAACAGTCTACTCATGTAGAACCAAATATTAGACAAGGTAGAAAGCAGACCACAGAAGATGAGAGATTGAAGCTTTATGTGGCACAGAATGTAGGAGTCCCTACATCACAGTGCAAACAGAGACAATAACCTGACCGATTTAATGGATACATGGCTCTTATGGGCAAGTGTATCGTGACAGAGCCATATTATTTTGAAGAAGCAGTGCAGGATCCCACATGGGTAGATGCCATGGTGGAGGAGTATGACTCAATTTTTAGAAATAGTGCTTGGGAGATTGTTCCAAGGCCAGTGAGAAAATCAGTTGTAGGATCAAGATGGATCTACAAGGTAAATCAAGCTGCTGATGGGAGAGTCGAAAAGTATAAGGAAATATTTGTTGCCCGGGGCTTCTCACAGATCAAGGGGATTGACTATGAAGAAACCTTTGCACTTGTCACACTATATTCTTCCATACGGACCATCCTTTCTCTCTCAGCACAAATGGGTCGACACATTCATCAGATGAATGTGAAGACTGCATTCCTTAATGGGATCATTGAGGAAGAGGTGTACATTGATCAGCCTGAAGGATTTGAGATCTTCAGCAGTGAGTCGCATGTGTGCAGGCTCAAAAGAGTGATGTATGGGCTAAAATAGGCACCATGTGCTTGGTACACTCGGATCGACAACTATTTCACTGGACTTGGCTTCTCCAAGAGTGAGGCGGATGAAAACCTGTACCAAATTGTGGTGGAGGGTAAGCTTTTAATCATTGTTCTTTATGTTGATGATTTAATACTAATGGGTGATGAGTAGTTGATACACTCATGCAAGGAAGATCTTGCAAAGGAGTTTGAGATGAAGGATTTGGACCTCCTTCATTATTTCCTTCGATTGGAAATATTGCAGTGGGAAGGTGAACTATTTGTGTCTCAACGCAATTATGCCCAAGAAATACTGGAGAAGTTTCACATGCAAGGGTGCAAGCCTATCGACACTCCTCTTCCAGGAAATTGGAGGAAAGAGGATGCTACATCGGCAAAGGTAGTGGATGCCACTGTTTATCGATAGTTGGTGGGTTCGCTCATGTATTCAGTCAATACAAGAATGGACATATGCTATGCGGTGAACCAACTTTCACAAGTGATGGTTAAGCCTACCAAGCTCTTTTGGAAGGCAGGCAAGCATGTCCTGAGATATCTTAGGGGCACATCTAAGTATGGTTTATGGTACAGACAGATGGATGAGGTGAACTTTCATGGCTTCACAGATGCAGATTGGGTAGGAAGCCCAATAGACAGAAAAATCACATCGGGAGGGATTTCCAGTATTAGATCTACAGTTGTTTCTTGGTATAGCAAGAAACAAATATCCAGGGCACTCAGTTTATCAGAAGTAAAATACATGGCAGCAAGTCAAGTTCCATGTGAGGCTATCTGGATGAGGAAGATCCTGGTTGGTTTGTTCAATTCACATTTAGATCCCACGGTGGTAAATTGTGATAATCAGAGTTTCATTAAACTCTCGATTAATCCTGTATTTCATGATATATCTAAATATATTGATATCCGGTATCATCATATCAGATATTGTGTGCAGCAGAATATCATGTTGCTTCAGCACATTCCTACGAAATATCAGGATGCATATATTCTGACAAAGGCGCTCACTAGGAGCAAATTTGAATACCATAGAGGTAGGGTCAGGGTGAAAGATAATCCATATCTTGTTGAGAGGGAGTCTTGAGATTCAACAATATGATGAGCTTAGTAAAAAGAGTCACCTTCTCTAAGTGGGCCCATAGGATATTTTTGGTGCAAGTCCTTTTTTAGACTATGTCTATTTTTAGACATGGTGATCATATTTTAGAAGTTGCGGGATGCTATTTGTGGATGGTTGATCAAGTTGGAAAAATAGATGAAATTCTAGTTTTAGAATATTGGGCAAGTTTATAGATCATTGATCAAAAAATAGAAGTGTCAATTATTATTAGCTCTTAAATATAATCTGACAATAAACAGCAAGTTATTATCTTGGAGCACTTAATTTCAATGCACAGATTTGGAAAATCAATGGACTGAGGTAATTACACAATTCCGAAGGGAAACTGGTGGTTCATGCATGGAGGACTCAGTTAGAATTGAAGTGGAAAAGTTATGACAGAGTTGGAAGAGTAGTTCATGGGGTTGTATTTAGTTTAACTCAGTTAGACTCAGTTGAGCTAGTTGTATCTAGTCTAACTGAATGATACACTAGTGAGAGTGGAGTGAATTAATTAGTTAATTAATTCACAAATAATAACTCATTAATCAACTAAACAATATAGCAGTTAACTACAGTGCATGGTAGTTCCAGTGGAGTTCTAGTGGAGAGATAGGTGAAAGGACAAGATGGACTATCTGTTGTGACTATAGTGATGCATTGATTGCATCACACACACATTGGAGTTTCCATTGAGGATTGTGCAGTCAAGGCAAGATTAATTCGAATTCATTCATAGTTATTCTTCACCAGGGATTGCGCAGTGGAGGCAGGCTAGCAGGAGGGCAAATATCGGTGCATGGATTTGCAGATTTTTCTTGATTAGTGTGTGACGATTGATTGTACTGAGAGCTTGATGTACTAAGATTTGTATGATATTGTTACATGATCTACATGATACATAATATATGATAGTTAGGGTTTTCAGCTTCAATCTTTCCAGTTAAACAACTATGTTATGTGCGATTTTATTTATTTATGCTTCACATGTGTGTGCAATTAATTTTCTGCAAAAGATTAACAGTGGAATGATTATGTATTTTGCAAGAAATTAAATATTGTGAGATCAGGGGAATCTGGATTTATGCATGCTTAATGTATACTAATTTCTACAATGAGACATGCTAATATAATCTCCAACAGCCAAGGACCATGAAATAAAGTTTAAATGATGGTTAGAATGTTCAAAGAAGAAAAAGAATCTTATGCCTAAAAAATAGGGTTTGGTTTCCTGCTTTTGTGGAAATCAGCAAAGTGGTCATGAAGAACTGAAGCCCATAATCCGAATTTGACCATGTGATGATACACTTCGCAAATGATGTAATTCCAAATGGATAAGGTTGTTAAAGATAGTAATGAAGAGTTTGAGTCCTAGTTGAAATAGGACTCTCAAGTAGGATAGGTGTATGTTTGCCATAAATTTGATGTTTTATGGTTATGCAAGGTGTCAAGAGTTAGAAATTCAATGTATATAGCCTAATATGAGATCATATCATGTTTTAAATGGTCTATTAAATTCCATTGGGTCGAATTAGCAAGGGGTTGGACATTTTTAGCAAAAGACTGTGCTTATTATAATTTACTAGTTTTCAGCTAATACAAATATTTCTACTTAGCAAACTTGAGATTCAGAAGGAGTTCTAGTGTGTTCTTGTTCTAATTGCATATTTTATTATCCTATTGCAGTGATTTTTTTCTATGTTACTCAGAATTAATCTTTGATGCTCTGACTTCCTATATAGATAAGCTGACTGTGTTTTTTAGAGTTTCACATGTGTATCTCTTGACTAAAACACTGATATGCCTCAACTTCCATGTTAAGTAGATTTATTGGTTTACTGAAACTGTTTTGACTCCATAAGCCTGATGTTTACTTGAAAATGTGATTTCCAACCTACATTTATCATCTATCTGATTATTACCCCACATAGAGTTAGCCATCTATATTTTTATCAAAAAATCATTAACCCTTTGAGAGATCCCTCTCAGGTTGAGGAAGCTAAGCCTCAATAAAAATATTGGTTTGAAATAGTTACATGAGATTGATTTGATTAGCAGCCTATCAGGTCAAATTTTGTGATAACACTTTAAACCCTATTTTCTTCTATTTAATTGCTCTAAACTGCCTTTCTGTCTTTGATCTCTTTCTAAACCTTCCTTCGCTAAGTTTTGTCTTTAATCCTTGCCTTATGATCTTTAATATTTTGATTAACATTTTAATCCTTTTAAAATTCACTATCACAATATTTTGACTGTGTTCTTCCTTTCACATTACCTTTGCACATCTACTCTATTTGAATGACCATCAGTGGTCATAATATATTGATGTTCGTGCGTGGATCTGGCGATCCTGGTCGTTTTGAAGAACAAAATTATTGGATTGTCACTCAGGGAGTCTATTTGGATGTTTTTAGGACCTTACAAATGCAATTCATGCATCTCTTCCATGATTACCTGCACAACACAACAAACCGTTAATTTAAAATCCTACGTTTGAGGGGTTTCTGCATTTACTTATGGATTTTTGGGCCTTTTGGAGGGTTGCAGAGGTTTTAATGGTAGATGATGGCTTCAACGCAAAGCCACAAGGCTTTGGATGATTTGAATGGAGCAGTGGTTTTGGGTTTTTGCTAGAGGGAGAAGGGCGATTTTTTCATGGAATGGAGACGGGTTTCGCACAGAGCAAAGGTGGTATGTGGGTTTGGGTGGATGGATGCTATTCCATAGAATGGGAGCCACATGGTAGGAGGTACAAGGGTGGAAACTGACCATTTTGCACATTTTGGAGGTGTTAAAAGGTGGGTGGTAGATGGCACGATATGCATTGGGGACCATGGGATCGCGAGGGATGGAGATCAACGGTGGTCAGGAAAAATGGAGTGAGTAACTCAAATGGTGAGGCCCAAAGTTACATGGCAGGATGTATGGTGGGCTTCTTTATAGTGTGGGACTTGGGTTATATGGTCGCAGGATTTTTTTATAAGAGTGGGGACTTCATAAGAAGGAGCCCGGGGCAAGAAATATAAGAGGGGCACTTAGAAATGAGGGTGGAAGGTAGGGTTTTATGAGCATTTTGGTAAGGGTTTTTAGAGCGGGGGCTAAAAATTTTTAGAGCTGGGGTTTTAAAAACAGAGTTTTAATTAAAAAGGAATGGGTCTCGAATGGTCTAACTTTTATTTTAAAATAATGTAAAAAAGGACTTTTTACATTGTTTTAATAGAATAAGGGAAAATAATGAAGGTGAGTGGATTTAGTGGGCAAAATGAGGGCTTTAAGTAGGGAGAAAGGTTGAATATGAGAGGGTTGAGCCCAATCATGTGTTTTTCAGAGGAGGAGGGTGATTTTGAGAAGGAATACTGAGAGATAGTGAATTAGGATAGATAAAGATAATGAAGGTAGTGAGAATTCTGAAGATAACTAATAGTCAAGAAATGTTATCTTCAACAGATTGTAGAAAATCCATAGTCACCTAGTGATACTGTTAGTATGAATCTTTTGTCGGAAAAATACCACTTTAGCTACGCATAAAAAATAGCCCTAACATCAATTATGGCTGCAAATAACAAATAGCCCTAACATCAATTATGGCTGCCAATATCTTCAAATATGCAGTTAGTTGATCAAGAAAATGCTACACAAATCCAAATCTATGCATAAAAAGACATTAAGTAGTGAAAATAAGGTTTTTCTCCATGCATCCAATAGACAAGACAAGAACAATACTTTTGAAAGAATTTTTTATATTAAAGGGCACCTGAGAGGAAAACAAGAAAGGTGTTTCCGATTCTCCTCAATGGGATGGGTTCTTGAAAGTCCTCAGCACTTCAGATCTAGAATTTCTCTCTCTTGTTGGTGTAGAAAACCTAGAAAAACATAGAACTTAAAGGAAGTTCACAAAGTGAAATGATGGAAAATTTGACAATGATAATGGCTCAAAGTCAGACCAAGAGTATAGATCCAGAGTGATCCAATAGGCAACAAAAGGTGACCAATGAATGGGAAAACCCTTCTATTTATAACAAAATATTCGGGTAGTCTAGGACTTGGTGCATGAATAAAATATTATTCACCAAATTCTAGAACCACCTTTTAGGAATATTTTATTGTATTTGTTGGAGGGAAAAAGTATTTGACTTGGGTCAAATCCCTTTATTTGTAAACAATAAATAAATACATGATTTATTTATTATTTTAAGGAAGTGGTTGAATGATAATTAGATAAATAATGGCTTATTTAATTATTTATAAATGATTTAGTCATATTTAACAAGGAATATTATTTAAATAAGATTTAAATAATTATTCCTAGAAAATAATAATATAAATAATGATTTATCTAATTAATTTCCTTGTTTTGGGTTAAATATAACCAGGAATAATAATTAAATTATTGTTTAATTAATTATTCCATGAGGAAAATCAAACAAATATAGATTTATTTAATATTTCCTTTTGGGGGTTTCTG
The DNA here is from genome assembly GCA_034641835.2 of Pinus albicaulis. Taxonomy (NCBI): domain Eukaryota; kingdom Viridiplantae; phylum Streptophyta; class Pinopsida; order Pinales; family Pinaceae; genus Pinus; species Pinus albicaulis. The sequence goes on along the minus strand of CM076582.1, from coordinate 792,523,176 downwards.
TTTAGACCATAAACAACCTAATAAATGTATTTTATTAAGTTATTTTACATAGTGAAAGCAATTTTACTTAGGGTAAAGTTGGTCTTACATGGTGTACTTGGGTCCATCTAATGATAATAGGTTAGATGACCAAAAAATGGTGTAATAGATTGCCCCCTAGCGTATGAGTGTTAGGAGCAAATCGTATGACCGAATTACATTGTAAGAACTCAATCACCAGACATCAAAAGGGAAGTCAGAGAGAGAAATGTAAGGTAGTCTAAAGTGCTAAAGAACTAGACCCTGAGAAGATGAGACTTACAGGTGAAATAAGTCTCTTTTTATGAGAGGGTACCTATGCTAGAGTCGGCGGGGGAGGCATACCTATGCCTGCCGAGACAAAGTACAAAAGAATAGTGTGTCTAGTAAACAAGGGACCGAACTATAAAGTACATGTAGGCATAAACATGAGCCAGATAAAAGATATAATGAGGAATACCCCATACATGTTGTGCCTGGGATAACAGTCAGGACTTATAAAATAATATCTGAGTACATGAGATACAAATACAACCCAAATTCCCCTATAAATAGGGAAGGGCTCGCAAAATTTGACTGATACATGTAAATCAAAGAAGTGCTGCAAGCAGCTAAGGCCAACATCATCAAATATATGGAGCTGCATTGAAGGCTACAATGAAGAGGTCATCCGGGCATGTGGGGGGCTACCTGCAGGGCCACCCCCTCATGAGGGTTGAGACATCTCACACATACCCAGGTATCACCAATAGCTGCAGCTGCATCACTAGACCATCAAGTATACAGATCTTGATGATGCTGAAAGGAGCTGGAGTTGAGAAACAATCAAGTCAAAGGGTAATGAGAAATCCCTTTGCCTGATCCGAGGCACCGAACAAGTGTGGAATTTTGAACCAAGATACACCGCCTTCTAGACCTGTCTTCTGGAATGAATAAGTTGATGTCGACAGAAGGAGGTCCACCTTAGGTGAGGCGATAAGGAGTCCTTGACTACGGCACAAAGGAAAATGATAGAGTGACTGACAGACTAATACCAATGATGATGATGGAATGGGTGGAGGTCCAAAGGGGACCATAAAAACATGAGTACAAGATGGTATCTCATGACGAAAATCAACATGAACAAGAACAAGTATGGAGGAAAAGTGGTGCACCAAGTAAAAGTGTTGCAAGTGAGGAAATCCGATTTTGAGGAGAGGTGAAGTGAACCTTCGTGGAAAAAATGTGTCCTGGTTGTTAGGATCCAGTGATTTGGCTGATTGGCAAGCCAAATGACAGTGTAAAAACCAGTTTTTGGAGCCCAAGGACCTAGCCTTCCTGGACTCAGAGAGGGCTCTCTCTATTTGTGTGAGGGATATCTGTGTGTTTGCTTATTGTGTTCTGATTTTAGGCTAGTTATGAAGTAGGTTTTTGGTTTTGGTTTTTACGTTGTGAGGGATGAACTGATCAAAGACATAAGATAGGTAATAAGATGTCATATTAACTGGGCTATAGGGTCGAAAAGGTCAAGAAAGCTTTTAGATGGTGATACAAGTTTGTTGAAGGGCCGATTTGATTCGAGGTAAAATGGATCTTTGGGAAAAATGGAGTGAAATGGACATCAATTTTGGGAATAACAAAGGATTTCAAGAAAAAATAGTTTAATAGCTGACATAAACATGGTAGGGAAAACCATTAATCATGAGAAGTGTAACTGTAAACTAATCGATGCATAGAAATAAACATTCAAGCCATGCATAGAGATATATAACTCTCTAACTTTAGGAAATGGCTATCAAACTTTGGGGAAACACATTTAAGACAGACAAACAACTCAAATCACTATGTCAGAACACCTAAACATAGTACTTCAAGCTATTGGGCACTTTGAAAACAAGATTGCATAGTCTTAGGAAAAGGGCAAGATCAAAACAAGACCTCGTTGGTTCAACAAATGACAATCTAATCAATCAAAGAGAAGTTTCATAGGTGGAGCTATGGCTAGCCATGAGTAAGAAGCGCATATCATAAATCATACTTAGCATGCATAAAACCATGAATGAAACAAGAAAACAATATTCTTAAGTTATTAAAGAGCAATCAAGAATTCTTTAATGTGACTAAGAATGAAGAAAACATGGAAGCTATAAAGAAACAGGAAATTTGAGGTGCCTCCAAGGGCATGTCTCAAATTTGTTCTCTACTGTCTTATAGCAAGAAATAACATCAATTTATGAATGAAAAATAAGATAAAAAATAGAGAGAGAGACACTATACCATTCTACCAAGTCATGGAATCTAACAACAATCCTCTTTCATCATCTAAGAACATCCAAGAAACTATCCAAAAGCATGAGACAAGTATTTCTTCCAAAGCTTATATGACCATATATTTCTTCTATTCATCAACTTTAGCCTTGTTTACAATGAAATCCTTTGGAATATATAGGCCAAAGTGAGGAAAACCTCTTGGTTCAACTTGCAATCTCATTGGCCTATCCAAAATATCTGATTTTGTCCTTGAGGCTTTGCAAATCCCAAGGCACAAAATATCTAATAAAATATCTAAAAAATGCTAAAAAAGGGAAATATATTGACTTTTCATAACTTATCATGTACAAAAATAGCTAAACGCATACGAAGAGAAGTCACTTTTGAAAGGTTCAATTTTTACAAAAATACTCAAAAAATACATCAGCAAAAGGTCCCTTGACTTGCCAGCAACTTTTGGAGGCCTTCCCGATGTCGAAACGAGGCCCATGATGGCTCATTGGAAATATATGAGTGTATTATTTCTAAAAAAAATTAGTTTTATCCAAAATGACCACTAGAAGTCCTCCAGAAATAGACCTATGTGTAAAAACCCAAAAATAGGCCTTGCTAATAAACGGGGCAGAGTGTGGAAAAAGTGAGTGTTTTTCGCCATTTTGGGGGAGCATATGATCTTCAATTGATCTAAAAATTCCTGAATATATTCCTCTGAAATTATGGCATCCAATTATACCATCTTCATCCTTTGAGGATGCCCCAAACCAAAATGGCGGTGCCCATGATTTTTAGTCAAAAGCCCAAAAATGACAAAAAATGAAAACTTGTTAAAATTCACCCAATTTTGGTGAGCATGACCCTCAGGGGTTTTTAGAAACATGCTGAGAAGCTGAGGCCAAAATTTGGAGCCTTGAGGTGTCTTTCTTCATTTTTGGTGCCAGGCGCCCTATTTGGGCAGTTTTGAGCTTTTCTCAGTTTTCTTCCTTATTGTTTGGCATTTTAGCTTTGGTGAAGAAATCATGGCCCCTAGCCTAGGAGAGGCAGCTAGCACATGCTTTGGAGAGAGTCCTTCACGATCCATGTTTTGTATTTTCTTGCTTTCATCATTGCTTGCTTGAGGGCTGCCTTGTTTGTCTCTGTCACTGCTTTCTTCATGACTGTCATGCTCTCTCCCTTCACTGTTTTGTTCTTCATCACCCTCATCCTTATTGATGTATTGGCTGCCATAATGTTCCTTTTCATCACTGCCTCACTACCCATCACTTTGATGTTCATTATCACTGCTATGTTTAGCCTCTTTTCGTTGTTCCTCATCATCACTAAAGTCATCTCTTCAGTATTGTGTTTGAGCCAAGAGGCTTTTAACAAGACATGTTTGTGGTTTTTGAAGGGAAGTATCCTTGTGTTTTTGGCACCACAAACCTCTTTCCCTCAATCACTATTTTTATCCTTGTTATCCATAGCAAGAAAATTCCTTTCAATTTGACAAAATATTCATCCCCTATTCACTATCTCTCTATGGTTATAAAAAGGGACTCATTTGAAGTCATTGTTTTCTTTGATTATGACAAACATGGTATGTTAAAACAAAACAAGATATGTTTCTTCCTTTCACTGTCTCTAAACAACCTTTCAAACTTTCAACAAGGACATTACCCTTCTATCACTATTTCTTCTTTGGTTTAGTAAACGAGGAGTGCTTTGAAACCACTGTTAAAATATCTTTTCAAACTGTTTTGAAGGACCTTTACAAACTCTGCCTCTCTAATTTTGGAGACTGCACAAATTCTTCATTATCTCACAGCATAAAAGATCTCCTTAAATTGACCAAGCTCTATCCCTCTTACCATTGTTTCTCTCTATTTTAAATTATCATGGCATTTCTTTGAAACCAATGTTTAAAAGACTCTTTTCAACTGACAATAATCCTTATCCCCTAGTCACTTTTTCCTCTTTGATTTAGCAAACAAATGGTGTTTTTGAAAAACACTGTTTTAACATACTCCTTCAGGCTGATTATGAGACCTCCACAAACTCTGTTTTTCTTGTATGTATTTCTTAGCTACCTCATAGCACAAAAACTCTATCAAATTGGCACATTAACCAACCTCTCTTTCACTGTTTATATCCTTTGTAATCATAGTAAAGAGACTTCCTTCAATCTTTGTTTTGTTTTTTAGGAGTTTGACAAACAATGTCTTTGATGGTGATTAGTTTTTTAGCATACAATTTCTCTCCCTTTTTTGAAAAAAAAGCCTCTATTTAAACAAGAAGGCTTCTAGTGAAATCATGAATGTCCTCTTATTCTCAATCAGTGCTTTCCCTTGAAATTTGTAACCAAACCCTCCCTCAAACTAAAACTAAGCAAGTAGACAAAAAAAACCTTTGGAAAAATCTTCTTGATGTGTTGGAAATGATTTCCTTGAGTGAAAACTGATTTTTAACCCTTAGAAACTAATTTGGTGACATGAGTGTTGCATAGGCACGCCGTAAAAAAACCCAGGCCCGCCGCGCACTTCAGAAAAATACACTGCTAATACCTACAAGCGCGTCGTGCACTTTTACAGCCCGTTTTGGAGGCCTTCCCGGTGCCGGAATTGGGCGCGAGATGGCTCGTTGGAAATATATGGAAGTATAACTTGCAAATATGTTTGATTTTTTTTATTTGGTGTCCATTTAGCTGTTAAAAATTTGATTTTCCCAACACTGGTCAAAACTGGTGGATCCCGGTGCAGAAATGCATAGTGTTGTTTGCAGGCCACTTTTGGATACCTTCCCAGTGTCAGAATTTGGCCCCAAATGGATTTCTGGGAATATATGGAGGTATAATTTCCAAATATTCTTGATTTTTTTCATTTGGTGTCCATTTGGTTATTCAAAAATTTATTGTCCCAACACTGGTAAAAAATGGTGCATGTTGGTGCAGAAAAATATAGTGTTGTTTGCAGGCTACTTTTGGATCCCTTCCTATTGTTGGAATTTTTCTAGAGATGGCTTGTTTGAAAGATATGGAAGTATAATTTCCAAATATTCTTGAATTTTTTCATTTGGTATCCATTTTGTGGTTCAAAAGTTGACTTTCCCAACACTGGTCAAAATGGTGAATCCTAGTGCAGAAATTCTCCCATGACATCGGTATTTTTTACATTTCCCACAAACCATGATACCTGTGTAGAAACGGAAGGAGGTTTTTCTTCTTGAACCTATGAGGGAAAAAAACCTCTCTCACTTTTGTCAATTTCATCTTTTTTTGTTCAGAAAAATATTTTGAAACAAACTGCCCAATTGCTCCTTAACCTCTGTCTTTTGCAACCTTTGTCATATTGAATGGAATGTTTTTTCAAAATCATATGGTAATTCATAGTTTTTGTTGTAGGAAGCTTTTTTATTTTTAAAACTATGATCAAAACCTCTATTTCCGAATCAAGGAGATCATCACTTTTTGAAACCACTAATGTAACCCTTTGGAACCCTAATGCCATCTTGCTATGTGTCCACCAAGATTTTGTCCCATTTTTTGAAGAAGTGAAAAAGGTCTTAAAGAGACTGTGCTTTTCTTTAGTTTTCTTTCAAGGGAGACTTATAAAGACACTATTTGCAGCCCTTCAATATCAGCTTTAATGATTCAAGTTCCACAACAGTTATGTACAGTCTTGACAAATATAGAGAGAAGCTTGCATATCGGTATAAGAACTTCAGATTGGAAAATAGATTTGCAGATATTGGGGTGGAGCTCCATACTATAAAGCATGTTTCCAATGAAAGACTTGGTAGATTTATCAATCAAATAGGTCCAAAGTTCAAACCTCCTCCTCAGATTTTGTTTCTTCATTCTCTGTGGTTGATTGTAATCTCCATTTTCTGTGGATGACTGTGATCTCCATTATCCTCTGTAATGCGAACAACTGATTTTTTAGAATTAATTTTGGCTTCAAATTTAAATCTATCAGAGACAAGACCCAAAGTTGTAAATTGAATCATGCACATCCTCAGCTTTAGTTAGCACTTTACTAACTGAGCTCACTATATTGGAATGTTTTTTCCACAACATTTGCACTCAAGTGACTAGCTCTATTCCTTTCATCTGTTAACAATGCCTTTGTCGGACTTACTCCTGCCTTGTTATCTATAGGTTTATTTATGTGACATACATAAACTCTAAAGACTTTTGTTTCACTTTCCTAGACACCACTCTCATTATACTTATCAACAGTACATGTGATCACAGAGTCATCAGTACAAAATGAATCTTCCTTCTTGTCATTGTATGCACTTGGAAAATCATCCCCCAATCCAGAAGGAGTTTTTGTGGTGAAGTACATTTGGTCCATCATTTCTCTCTTTTATATGGCAACTTCAGTGCTTGCTGGTTTATAAGCAGATGGTATAACCATTGAAGCAACATAGTGCACATCTACAGCTGAAGAATACCACTCTGATACATTGCCTTCTGTAGTTTTCCTCCCAAAATCACCATGGGTGCTAAGGTCTGCAACTTGCAGAGGTGAATTAAAGTGCATGTTCTGAGTATCAGCACCCTATGGATGGTATGTAGAGCTGATATATCAGCTGCAATAGGTTTCCCAATTAAATTTATGCTATTTCTATTACCATAGTCAACTTTAGTATAACAATGGATGTCAACTCCTCATCATCTTCAACTATTTTCGAAATACCATGCTCTAATCAACAGAATAGCATGGTTTTACTTGCCCTTCTCTTTTGTATGCCTTAGGCTATATTTTGGAGATGATTTATTTTCTTTTATGAAGAAAGCAATGTTTGACAACTTCATGGGCGCTCTTTAACCTTTGTTTTATTTCTCTTAAACTACATTTCTCCATAATGATCTTTGGAGGCCTTTGTAACCTAAAAATTAGCTGCGTGGGAAAGCATTTACCTAGGTTATAATACTTTGACAAACTTTCACAAAAGTATTACGAACAAACCCTTAACAGTAAACACCCATATTTCCTTTCAAACTCGGTCTTTCATCTTTTAATATAGGAGCCCTTTAACTGTGAGTAAAACATGGCCTTATCATACTTTCAACCTTTTGAATCAGCTACTTCACTGCGTAAATCTTTGGGGAGCTGACCCATTGTTTCTCTGTGAAGAAGGCTATTCTTAAGTTTGCCAAACCAACTGCTTTTTCCCTATGTGACTTTGGTTGTGACATCTGTCTCTCTTACCACTATGTATCCTTTGAATATTTAGACAAGAAACATGGTTTTGATTATGAAATTTCTCTTTGTCTATCTGTTTGGGAAAGGCACTTGGATAAATGGAAATTCTTTCTTTGAAACTATGACCTATAACATTATTTGAAAAGGTTAAATGAAAGCATTATTACTGCAGCCTTCGAAACCCTTAAGTATCCATTATTTTTTAAGAAAGGAGGCTCCTTTAAACCAAAATTTTCCTTACTTCTATTCATCAAGAAGGTGGTCTACAATTTCTGAAGTTATTTTAAACACCTTGTCCCTCTGCTTTTAAATGAAGGAGGTCCTATTGATCCTGTTCCTAACCATCTTCTCTTCATTGGAGGAGGTTATCAATACGTTTCCCAACCATTTGCTCTTTTACTGGAGGAGGTTATCAGCATGTTCCCAACCATCTGCTCTTGCTTGGAGGAGGTTTCTTATCATGATGTCTTCTAACATTTTCTCTTTTGAATGAGGTTAACATAGTCAAGACATCTTATCTATCTCAAAACTGTGTCATCTCTCAGCCATATATGTCTTTGCTTGGTATCATTTTAAATAGGAAACAAAGTAAAATTTGACATTTTTCTTTATGAAGCATGGTCTGAGCTACATATATTTTTGTAAAATACCCCTGTGAACCCTTAGACCAGAAAACATATGACTTGTATATGTAGAGTATTTGCTTGCTAGTCATCATTTACTAACCTTTTTTGGACTGTGTTTGCAGAGGTAAATTTGATTTGTTCTTTGACTAGTGTTTTTACCCCAGGCTCAAGGCATCATAAGAAGCAGTTTTATTCTTATGTACTGTGATGATGTCCTTGGAAAAACTTATGCATCATTACCTCTGAAGGAAAAACTGGAACACTACAGATCAACCTTATATCAGTCCTCTGTATTTGCGTGGCTTTGAAGTATGGTATCATCTTTTAGGGAAACTTTTAACCTTTGAAACATGCACTCCTGATTTGTTATCATTACAGCTCTCCACCTGCTGATGGAAAATTCTTCAACATGAGACTTATTTGGATTTTTCTCTTTGCCTTTGTCTAGAAACTGTTTGTCATTCAATTTTCCCCCTGTAGAGATGCAAACAATATGACTTTGAAACTTAAAAGCTGCTTTAGTGTTCTATGGAGATTTTTCCCAATCTTAAGCATATTCTTTTAGACTGTGCACATGCTCATCTCTTTCTATATTAGATCTTTGTATAATTTCTTCTGGACTGAGACAACAAGTCTTCTTAGTGGCACGACCTAGGGGTATATCAAGGTTTCTCTTTTGCAGATTAAGTGCTAATTCAGGTTGGTTAGTATTGAACAAAGAATTATGACTCAGGCTATTTTTGTTGAGGAAGGGATTCTCTAAAGCGCCACTACCTAAATTAAGGGAAACTTTCATTGACTCTGATTGTGTTTGACAAGAAGATCAAGGATAGGAAGGGAGACTCTTTCTCAAAAATTGTATAGTGAATTTCATGAGAACCAAGGGGAAAATGATAGTAGACAAGAAATACCAAGATAGCTATAGACAGGGATATTTTGCTGAAACAAGACATGAATTTGAAAAATTGAAGATTACTCTGATCATAGGCTGACAGGAAGGGCTAGGAAAGCAAAAAATTGTTTGAGGGTTTTCTAGATGACAAATTGACATATGGAGATCAACTTCTAGAAAACTCAACTAGGAATCTATTCATCAACAACAGGTGAAAAATACTGATGATTAACAGTGGCTCCACTTGGGGAGGGCAGCTCCTTTTCAGGAGGTGTCCAGAATTGCAAATCTTTGGCTTATGAAGACTATTTCCTTATCCATTGGCACAAATTTCATTCTTTATTGATGCCATTTCTAAAAGTTGATAGCATGATTAGCCTCAAAAACATCTCTACCTACCCCACTATATTTCCTAACATTTTTTATTCTTTCGGGTGCATTTAGACTAGCGACCCTTTGACATAATATTTTTGAAAAATGACACTATCTAATTCTACACCTATATCCGCTAGGAGTTCAGATTAAACTGATGAACTCCTTTGTTTCTCTACCTATGCTAGATCGACTGTCAAGATTAAGATGTTTGACAGGATTTCATTCTATAATCTAAAACACTAAATTGAAAAATGACCAAATCAGGATTAGGGAGTCTGATTTCTCATGTACTTGTGGCATGAAAGACAAGCTGCAAAAAAATATTATTTTGCATGAAAATGAAATTTAGAAAAATCGGGGTTAGGATACATAGTTTGTTTTTCATCCCTGCTTTCCTCTTTGGTTCTGTTTTGATCATGTGGAACCAGTATCTTTTCCTAATCTACTCTCTTTGATAAGTCAAGCTTACACAATGTTGAATATCATTTCCTCTCACTAACTTATCAGAAAATAAATTTAAAACGTGTTCAGTTATGATTAGGCTAGATAATTGAACACAAAATTTGAGCACTAGTAGCGGCATTTAGACTTGCACGCTTTCCGAATGACTATTTTTTGAACATGAGGCTTTACCATTGCCTTTAGAAACTGCCCTCTTTTTCTACTTTTTACTGTTTTTGTATTTTCTGCTTTTTCACTTCTTTTTTTTTAAAAACAATCTAGAACTGAAAAGATGCTCACAAAGCTGAGCTTATTTTCCACTGCTGTCTATCTATCTTAATCTAATCTATACACAATATACATTTATTTGGTGAACTCTCTTTTCAAATGTAACCAGTCAAGTAGATGATTACATGGGTGACTCTAGTTTAGTTCTTTCATGATGCTGAAGTAATGAAAAGGCCACTTCCATTTGGCTTGTTTTCGGATAGTAGTGCTTAAGTTTTTTCTCATTCTTGGTAGAGGCTTTTTCATGATAGAACCCACTACTCCTTCAGATTTCTCAAGGAAAACAACAAATGGATCTTGGAATAATACCTGATCTAGAGGAGTTGATATATAGGTTTCATTAAGGACTACTCTTTCTTCCACTTGGCTATATTTGGGACTCTCCTAGTAAAGCAACTCTTCCCCTTTCTCATGATCACTTGAACTGTCAGACTCATCATATATTGCAGTGTAGTTCTCTTTCCAAGCTGATGTGTTTTGATAGGGCGGGATGAAAATTGTGTGAAGGTCATCAATTTGATGGGCAGGGATACTCTTTGGCAACAAATCTTGTTGAGAAAGAAGAGCAGCAACTTTCTTGTGATCATCAATTTTCAAGCCTTCATTTGCTTCCAAATTTTATGAGCTTTCCTCATCACTGTCATAGCTGCTATGTTTTGTTTGGTTACTTTCCTCAAGTTTATGAAACTGAGCTTCCTCCCAAAAATCAAAAACTGAGTATTCTGCAAAGTTAGCTTCTGTTTGGAAATCATCATCACTATCAACATATTGATCAAACCTTGGAAAATCATCATTATAATTAATTTCACCAACCATGCATATTGGACTATCAGATTGTTTTTCTTCAAATTGATTTACAAATCTATATTTTGAGTTATGGTATGCAAGATTAACAGGAGAAAGATCAGAAAATTTGTGGTTATATAAAGTTTCAGAGGTTGTCTGCATGTTTATAAGTTGATCTATTTCCTCTTCAGTTAAAAAGGGAGGCATTTTCATTTCTCTTCGGCTATAACTACAATAATCTTGCTTCTCTTGGGAAATCCGATTTGAAGGATGAATGTATTTTTGGGCTTCACCTGTGAGAGATGATGAATCATCACTTATGCCTTTAGAGAGATCCTGTGGGTTCTCTTTCATTTGGTGCTTGTTTTCATATTCAACCAATTCTTCGTGATGTTGAGGATAGTTAGCATGTAATTCATGAGTTTTTTCTGATAGTTTTTTGGGAGGCCAATTTTCTTTTATGAATTCAAATGACTCCCAGCATAATGGTAGAGATCCTACAGGTTTTGATTTATCTTCTATTTTGGATTTGAATTCATCCTCACTCAACTCTTCTTGATTCTTGGGATAATAAACATGGGATTCATGAGTTTCCTCTGATGGATTCTTAGGAGGCCAATTTTCTTTTATAAACTCAAATGACTCCTAGCATAAAGGTAGAGATCCTACATGTTTTGATTTATCTTCTATCTTAGATTTGAATTCCTCTTCAATCAACTTTCCTTGATTTAGGTGAGAGTTAACTTGAGCAGGGGCTTCCTGAAAAACTGCTAAGAGATCTTTAGGATGCAAATTTTCTTTTAAAGTCTGGAATGATTTAAAGCGTAAGGGTAGAGAACCTAAAGGTTTTGATTCCTCTTCCATTTCAAAATTTGTGATTTCAAAATGGCTGATATTTTCTTTAGAGCATTCCTCTATGTTTTTATTTGCAACTTTCTCATTAGGCACATTTTGTTTATAAATCTTGTCTTGTAATAGTTGACTGTGTTCATCCTGAGGAAGAAGTGTAGGTTGGTTTGAATAAGCAGTGTTAACCTTACATTTGCGTCTTTCTCTTTTCTTGTCAAGTAGATGCTCTAGTTTGGTGAAATCATATACCAATTTTTCCAACTTTTCCTCTGAAGATATTATTATCTCTTGATTTGCTTTGTCTTTCTCTATTATTCTTAGCTGTGCCTCCCTATTTAGTATGTTGAATTCTAAATCAACTGCCATCCTTTTCATTTCTTCTAGGGTCAAAGGATCTTTATTTCTTATCCGGAAAACCATCTCTGGGTCAAAATAATCTGGGTAGTGCAAGAGAGCACATCCGAGGGGTGGCTTTATGTTAGCAGGCATTGCATGGTATACTTTATTGAACCTGGCTAAAAGGTTCTGTATTGTCTCCCCTGGTTGTCTTTTTAACTGATTGTATTCCTTTATGATGAGAAATTTACTACCCATGACCACCCACCTATCTAGGAAGATTTGAGTGAATTGATGAAAATTGGTAATGCTTGCAGCTGGAAGGTCCTTAAACCAACTCTTAACTTTTCCTTGTAATGATAAGGCAAACATTCTAATACGCACATCATCTTCTTCTATTTCATAAAGTTCAAGTAAATCCTCAATATTTTGGACATGCTCTTCAGCGGTGACTTTGGAGCTTTCTCCATCAAATCTAGGTAATTTATTTTGAAGATTTGCAGGGAGGGCTCGGAAGATGGGAGGTAAAACCAGAGGCCTGTATCTTTCTGGGACCTTTGTGGATATGGGTAGTGTAAGAGGAGATTTAGGACTGTTTGAGGTTTCATCCAGAGTGGGAAAGGTAGCATGAGGCTCATGTTTTGCTAGGTTTTCCATAGGTGAATCTGGGGTAAGCACAGGTGTATAAGCCTGCTCATGGTCTGAAATTTGAGGCTTAGATTTTCAAGGTTTGAGCTCTTTCCAATGATCAATGTAGATCTCATCGGTGTATTCTTGATCAGGCTCAAAGTAGGATAGAACATAGTTATAGATAAAGACAATAATTTCTTGAATCCAACTAAGGCCTGAGTGCTTTTTCTTTCTAGGATGACTGGTCATGTTTTAGGTTCTTCCTCCAGTGGAGTCTTTAGGTCTATTAGGAGTTGTGGAGTCGCCAAGTGGATTTCTTTGAGATCTATGGTCCACCACCAACACTATCAAAGATGCTTTCGGGAAAAAGTTTTCTAGCAAAATTTGAGATCAAGACTTGCAAGGAAGAGTGATTCACTTGGTTTTAACAGTTTGTTAGGTTGTTTGGAAAAGATAATGGTTTTATTTGCAATATTATTTCTGTTTATCTCCTATGTTTCGGTGAAGTTTTCTGAATCGCTAAGTTATACTTAGTTTCTCATTGATTACAGAGTTTTCACCATAAGTTTTAAGTTTTTGGAAAGGATGAGTGAACATAAAGGTATGGTTCATGAATTTTTTGGTTTTTTATGGAGTTTTTAGGCCTATTGGAGGCTAGTGGAGTCGCCAGGTGGAACTTGGTTGTTTTTGTAAGATGTAGCTATGGTCCACCACCAATAACTAGGGAAAAACCAATCTGGGAATTTTTTGGGGTTTTCTAAGTTTTTGTGTAGCTTATGAGGTTTTGAAGAGTTTCCTATAACTGAATCATCATTTTGCTAAGATAGTGAAAGAGATAGCTTCTACTCTTCAAACAACACTTAAGTTTTCTAAGCTTGATTGAGATTTCGAGAGTTACTAAGGAGTACTTAGATTGTCACTAACTAGGAAGGTCCTGCCATGACCGCCACTATGTTACTGAGCAGTGGGATAAGTCAATCAGATAGTACTCTTAAGGCTATTGGAATGTTTAGGGAATCTAAGTTTGTTTGTTACTCAGAGTCCCACCATGATTGCCATTATGTTAGGGTCACGTGATTTGGTTGATTGGCAAGCCAAATGACAGTGTAACATGAAACCAGTCTTTGGAGCCCAAGGACCTAGCCTTCCTGGACTCATAGAGGGCTCTCTCTATTTGTGTGAGGGATATTTGTGTGTTTGCTTATTGTGTTTTTATTTTAGGCTAGTTATGAAGTAAGTTTTTGGTTTTGGTTTTTAGGTTGTGAGGGATGAACTGATCAAAGACACAAGATAGGTAAGAATATGTCAGATCAACTGGGCTATGGGGTTGAAAAGGTCAAGAAATCTTTTAGATGGTGATACAAGGTTGTTGAAGGGCCAATTTGATTCGAGGTAAAATGAATCTTTGGGAAAAATGGAGTGAGATGGACATCAATTTTGTGAATAACAAAGTATTTCAAGAAAAAATAGTTTAATATCTGACATAAACATGGCAGGGCAAACCATTAATCATGAGAAATGTAACTGTAAACTAATCGATGCATAGAAATAAACATTCATGCCATGCATAGAGAAATATAACTCTCTAACTTTAGGAAATGGATATCAGACTTTGTGGAAACACGTTTAAGACAGAAAAACAACTCAAATCACTATGTAGGAATGCCTAAACACAGTACTTCAAGCTACTGTTCACTTTGAAAACAAGATTGTATAGTATTAGGAAAAGGGCAAGATCAGAACAAGACCTCCTTGGTTCAACAAATGACAATCTAATCAATCAAAGAGAAATTTCATAGGTGGAGCTATGGCTAGCCATGAGTAAGCATAGCATATCGTAAATCATACTTAGCATGCATAAAACCATGAATGAAACAAGCAAACAATATTCTTTAGTTATTAAAGAGAAATCAAGAATTCTTTAATTTGACTAAGAATGAAGAAAACATGGAAGCTATAAAGAAACAAGAAATTTGAGGTGCCTCCAACGGCATGTCTTAAATTTGTTCTCTACAGTCTTATAGCAAGCAAGAACATGGATTTATGAATGAAAACTAAGAAAAAAAACAGAAAGAGAGACACTATACCATTCTACCAAGTCATGGAATCCAACAACAATCCTCTTTCATCATCTAAGAAAATCCAAGAAACTATCCAAAATAATGAGACAAGTATTTCTTCCAAAGCTTATATGACCACATATTTCTTCTATTCATCAAGTTTAGCCTTTTTTACAATGAAATTATTTGGAATATATAGGCCAAAGTGAGGAAAAACTCTTGGTTCAACTTGCAATCTCATTGGCCTATCCAAAATATCTAATTTTCTCCTTGAGGCTTTGCAAAGCCCAAGGCACAAAATATCTAAAAAATGCTAAGAAAGGGAAATATATTGACTTTTCATAACTTATAATGTACAAAAATAGCTAAACGCACATGAAGAAAAGTCACTTTTGAAAGGTTCAATTTTTACAAAAATACTCAAAAAATACATCAGCAAAAGGTCCCCTGACTTTCCAACAACTTTTGGAGGCCTTCCCGATGTCAAAATGAGGCCCATGATGGCTCGTTGGAAATCTCTAAGTGTCTGATTTCTGAAAATATTTATTTTACTCGAAAATGACCAGAAAAAAGTCCTCCAAAAATAAACCTGTGTGTAAAAACCCAAAAAATAGGCCTTGCTGATAAACAGGGCAGAGTGTAGAAAAAGCGAGTGTTTTTCACCATTTTGGGGGAGCAAATGATCGTCAATTGATCTAAAAATTTCTCAGTATATTCCCCTGAAATTATGGCATCCAATGATACAATTTTCATCATTTGAGGATTCCCCAAACCAAAATGGCGGCGCCCATGAATTTTAGTCAAAAGCCCAAAAATGACAAAAAACCAAACTTGTTAAAATTCACCCAATTTCGACGAGCATGACCCTTAGGGGTTTTTAGAAACATGCTGAGAATATGAGGCCAAAATGTGGAGCCTTGACGTGTCTTTCTTCATTTTTGGTTTTGGGCACCCTCTTCGGGCAATTTTGAGCTTTTCGTAGTTTTCTTCCTTGTTGTTTGGCATTTTAGCTTTGGTGAAGAAGTCATGGCCCCTGGCCTAGGAGAGGTAGCTAGCACATGCTTTGGAGAGTGCCCTTCATGATCCATGTTTTTTATTTGCTTGCTTTCATCATTTCTTGCTTGAGGGTTGCCTTGTTTGTCTCTGCCACTACTTTCTTCATGACTGTCATGCTCTTTCCCTTCACTGTTTTGTGCTTCATCACCCTCATGCTTATTGCTGTATTGGCTGCCATAATGTTCCTTTTCATCACTGCCTCACTGCCCATCACTTTGCTCTTCATTATCACTGCTATGTTTAGCCTCTTTGCCTTGTTCCTCATCATCACTAAAGTCATCTCTTAAGTATTTTGTTTGAGCCAAGAGGCTTTTAACAAGACATGTTTGTGGTTTTTGAAGGGAAGTATCCTTGTGTTTTTTGCACCACAAACCTCTTTCCCTCAATCACTATTTTTATCCTTATTATCCACAACAAGAAAATCCCTTTCAATCTTACAAAATATTCATCCCCTATTCATTATCTCTTTGTGTTTATAAAAAGGGACTCGTTTGAGGTCATTGTTTTCTTTGATTATGACAAACATGGTATGTTAAAACAAAACAAGATATGTTTCTTCCTTTCACTGTCTCTAAACAACCTTTCAAACTTCCAACAAGGACATTACCCTTCTATCACTGTTTCTTCTTTGGTTTAGTAAACAAGGAGTGCTTTGAAACCACTGTTAAGATATATTTTCAAACTGTTTTGAAGGACCTTTACAAACTTTGCCTCTCTAGTTTTGGAGACTGCGCAAATTCTTCATTATCTCACAGCATAAAAGACCTCCTTAAATTCACCAAGCTTTATCCCTCTTACCATTGTTTCTCTCTATTTTAAATGATCAACGCGCTACTTTGAAATCAATTTTTAAAAGACTCTTTTCAACTGACAATAATCCTTATCCCCTATTCACTGTTTCCTCTTTGATTTAGCAAACAAAGGGTGTTTTTGAAAAACACTGTTTTAACATACTCCTTCAGGCTGATTATGAGACCTCCACAAACTCTGTTTTTGTTGTCTGTATTTTTTAGCTACCTCAAATCACAAAAACTCTCTTAAATTGGCACATTAACCAACCTCTCTTTCAATGTTTATATCCTTTGTAATCATAGTAAAGAGACTTCCTTCAATCTTTGTTTTTTTTTTTTATGAGTTTGACAAACAATGTCTTTGATGATGATTAGTTTTTTAGCATACAATTTCTCTCCCTTTGTTTCGGGGAATATCACCCTAGAGGTTCGTTGGGTTACAACCTCCACAGAGCAGGGGCATGCTACTTAAGAAGGACTCACACAACCATGCATGTTCAGAAAAACTAAATAGAGTAGAATGAGGAAGTTACCCGTAGGTCCTACGGTTGAAGCAGATCCCGCAGGGTCCAAACCCCCAAAAACCGTCCTTCCTTCTTAACCTGAAAGACAAGAAGAAACAAGCACGAAGAACTGGTTGTACAGCATATATCTACTCTAAATGTTAGTGAAATCGATATAAAACATCAGATAAATCATAATGAATGCTTAAATAACAAATATTATCATATATGTAAGCAGACACTAACACGTATATTTCGGGAACAAGATGGTACTTCTGTATTATAAATAGCATGTACAAAAGTAACGAGTGGAGAGATCACCTGAATCCTTCCACGATCTTCGAGCAGACCGTCGTCCGGATCCGTCTCGCCCTTGCCTCGCTAAGACTCCTTCCAAACTGGTGCATACGAGATGACATATAGGGAGATGAGCATCTCAAGGAAACAAGGGTTTCCTGTAATGAACTGGGAAAGTGCAGGAGGCACGGGGAATCAGACTTGGATAGGGAATACCAACAGAGTATAATATCAATAATTCTCTCTCCCTTAGGCCATACACATGAGGGGTTTTTATACTCCCTCCAAGTAGTTTCAATAGTTGGAAACAGTTGGCCACGTGCTGGGGTGGTTGAACTACCTGAGTAACCATCAACCCAGCCCGAAAATAGGGAATTTTTATATATTTTTTCATAATTTTAATGGCATACGCGGAAAAGTGCAACTGGACTCGCGTATACACGCGGAAAAGTATGGGCATAGTCGCGTATGGGGATTTTTACATTGTTTTTAAGTGAATTTGTCCAAGTCTGTAGGAATGGGTGCCCAAAACCATCAAAGCAATCATGAATCATGTGAAGGTGAGAAATGATGCTATAACAGATGCCCCCTAATATATGAGGTCAGAAGGGGTACATGATGGCCGAAATATATTATGCACATAGAAAGAACTTCGCAAGGACAAGAGAGGACTTCACCAGATTTTAGCCTGCCAAAAACCAATGAAAGAAAATAGAGAGTCAACTCATGCTGAGGCGGGCATACCCATGCTCAGTCCAAAATACATCATAGAGAAAGTAGTGAATAGATCCAACATGTATACAAGTATAGCTGAATTGAAAGTACAAAATGAATCATCTGAGCATGGCCCGGAAGTGTAAGTCTGAATCAATGTCCAAGTATCACATATAGAAAGCTGATCAAAGATGGAGCAACTGGATGTCTGATCATATAAGTAACTAAATCTCCAAGTACCGAATCATAAGAGGTGGAACAAACGGTACAATCACGCAACTCGGGAGCCAACATATAGGATGCTGTTGTACTGAACTGCAACATATAAGGGTGGACGACATCACTGGCAGAAACTGAATGGACTGTCAAAAGTGAACCGAGAAATGCTGATGCAACCCGAGGTCTTCACCAATCACTATGGCACAATTCTACACAATGGGAATAAATGAGCTGAAGTCGACCATGTGAGAAATCGTTGGATTACCGGTCAATGATGTATACCGTTAACCAACGTGAGACAACCCACCAATAATGAAAATGAGTGTCAAGGTGCCCCAGTACAATCTAACAAGTGCGAATGAATAAGTTGAAGTCGAACACTTGAAAGAATCTACCAATCAGGAGGCAATGATGAATCCCCACTGTCGATAGCGAAGAGTCTGCCACTGATGACTGCAAACCCTAAGGTACTGACAAAAAGACTCTAGATCTTGTTCCCAGAGCAATGGGTCGGAGTCGATGGGAAAAGATCTGCTGGAAGGAAGGCATTAAGGCATCCCACATCAGTCCAGCGCGAGTGTAACCCGCAGGCCAAGATTTGGAAGGAATCGGATGAAGTAGAGTGACGGAACCAAAACCGAAGTACGTTTCCGACATGCACAAGATGAAGCTAGCACACGGAAGAAACCCTCTGAACCAACCAATAATGAAAGCTGACACAGAGGCGAGAAATCCACCGATAGGGTCAGATAGAAATCAAGGTACTGCACGAATCCCAAGTGTGATAATGTGTGCTGACGTCGAACACAGGGGAAACCACTCAGTCAAAGACCCATAATGATGATCAAATGCTAAGCACAAGGTCACCTATCAATGATGGAAATAGGGCCAGGGTGCGGCTCTAGGTTTGCTCTCAGAGAAATATGTCGTAGTCGATAAGAGACAAACCCGCCAGCAAGAAGTCAATGGAGACCTTCTCAAACTAGCACGAGTAGAAGACCAAAACATCTGATGTGATAGAACAAGATACTGACAAGACCGGGAAGGCCGACTGAATAATGAGTCAAGAGACACCGCAGAATGGCCGACTCTGGTTAGACTTCCCTTGAACAAAAACACGACTCATGATGACCATGGCAGTAAAAAGTGACACTGTATAAGTCTGTTATGCAGGAGGTAGAACAAACTCTCCATATGATTGGAAGAGATAACCAACCGGGGGAGAACTGACAAGTGAAACATGGTAAAGGCTGAACCTAGGTCAAAACTAAAACCATCCCAAATGAAGGAGATATATATAAGAAATGTGCTTTGTTCAAGGGAGACAAACTGACTCTGTACTGCCATCAAAATAATGAAGATACATCCCGTTGCCGCTCTTTTTGTTATATTTGATTTTTTTATCTTTTTCATATAATAAGCTTGAAAAAGAATAAAAGAATGCTATGGTACAATGGATAGAACGAGTATCAAAAAATCAGATGCACTAGTTCCTGGGATTGGAACAATCCTATGCTCAATGCAAGGTGGCAAAAACTGGTAAGTGATACTCAAAGGAACGTTCCATCCATGGGTAGAAAGGTGTCAAGTCGTGATAGCTAAGTGCATGCAATGGTTAACTTGTACAGAAAGTCAAGGTCAAAATTTGGCTTAAACATCGAGTCTAAATGAAGCCGGCTAAAGGCCAGGATAAACAAGTAGCCAATATGCAATGCAGTAATACAACTTAACGACACCAGGGAGCCTCTAGGGTAAAAGCCAGAAAAAATGATAGTGATGAAGAAGAAGAATGAAGCTTCAACACATAAGACATGGCGGGACTAAAGAGGACTCCCGAGCCTACATAAAACGCAGCATGGGCAACAAGTGATAGCAAGGAACTAACTAGGAAGCCCATGTAAAGGAAGGCTCTACCATCAAGTCATGATTAAATAATCGGCGAGTGAAATGGGTGTAATATTCATGACCTGATGGGATCGACCCTAAGGCAAGTGATCAGTATGGAGGCTAGTATGCAAGATGCAACGGAGAGTGATTTCCCTAACCTATATGCCAGTGAAGATCATATACCTGCCATGACGAGTCGGAAATCATGGATCAAAAACTGGGAAAAATCTCAAAATCGTCAAAATGTACCTGAAAACATACCAAACTGGGCACTTCCAAACATTTGAGTTATGCAGCTTAAGATATATCGAAAAAATGAGCATAATGAATTTTTGCGAAAATTTTCAACTTTTTAGGCATAAATAGACAAATTACCTCATATTTGGTTCATTATTGCATTGCTGATTTGGAAAAAAGTGCTCTGGAGCAAAAAACTTCTTTCGTCAAATCAGGAACAACCGACCGTCGAATCGCGCCGAAATTTCAGGTAGGCTCCTAAATCATCCTTGCAAATCATTTTGTCTGTTTGGAAATTAAAATTAAGTGAATTTTAGCTTTAAAACCCTTGCTAAAAAATGCGGACTTGCGCATACGCAGTTTCAGTAAAGGCAACTCGCGTATACACGCGACTGTGCAAAGAAAAAGTCGCGTATGCGCAGGTCTGAATCCAAAAAAGCGTGGCTAATGCATGAATTGATGAAATTTGACAGGATGGAAATCTCATGGAGGGAACGTGAGCATAGCGCAATTGACCAAGAGGTCATGCAAGATCGAGCAGCTCAAAATATCCTTCGGAATTGCGGATTGTTCAAATTCTTTAAAATGCCAAATATGAAAAGCAATCCTCGGTTGCTAGAAATGCTCGTCAATTACTGGGAACCAGATCAAGACTGTTTCGTGATAGATCAGATGCCACTACGCATTGAAGTGGAAGACATATACTTTATTACTGGACTTTCCCGGAGGGGAGAACTAGTAGAATTGCACGGGAAACCCCTGGGAGGGTTAACCGTGGAAGACTATGTCCACGTGTATTGCGTAGGGGGTTCCAAAAAGGTTGGAACTCAGATTGCAATTAAATATGTGAGGGATTTACACATGAAAATCCTCCTTTTCACCATCGGCAGAGTGGCAGAATCTGCCTCTCTACATCAGGCGTCCAGGACGAAAATGAGCATAGCAGTAGAATGTTTGACTCATGTGTATGATTGGTGCACAGCCCTGTTACTGAACATGAAACAACAGTTGACCTCAATCCGCCAAGCAAAGATTAAACACTTTGGGTACGGTACAATTTTGACAACATTCTTCTTTGAGAAGATTCCAGCATTGAGACCCAGAGTCATCTCTACCATCAGTAGCCCACGGGACCCAAGAATTGCCCGTTGGGCGGACATGATGAAGAGATTGGGGGGTAGCGAGGTACCCCAAACCACATGGGATGATGAGTTCTTTCGCTGGTGGGGAGAACAAATCATCGCAGTGGACGACTATCCCTATGCTGGGATGTACTTCCGTGGAGATCCAGATCTAGTTCTTCCACCAGGCACAACATGGGGTACATTCGGTAAGTTTGCAAAAAAAAATTTGACTTATATAATTTTTTTGGATTTTTTCAAATATGTATGAAAAAATGAAAATCAAACATGTTTTTGATTGGATTCATAATGACTGAAAATTTAAAATGATCATGTTTCAGATGTTGGACCAGTTCGTCCTGAGGGCCTACAGCGCCATAAGCGCCGCAGAGGCGAAGCGGATACTGTGGATTCAGATAGGACTCTCCAGGCCGTGCAGAGGAATTTGGAGAGACTGACCCGCCAAATACCTATGGCTGCTGTGGAGGATCTACCAGAAGCCATCCAGAGATGGGTGGTAGGAGTGCCGCGAGACTGGGTTAGACTATTCCGCCGAGTTACCACTGCAGTTACGTTCTATAGGAACACGACTTCTGGGCAGGGACCTCAGGAGTAGACAGATATTATGTATTAGATGACTGTATATTCTTTTTTAAGACTGAACATGATGGGGGCATAAGCCCAAGTTTTGTACGAGATTATGGATCCAAATTTTGTAAAGTATTTTTTTTTTACACTCCGATGATATATATACAACGATATTTGATGTGATGTGATAAATGTATCAAATGTATGATTTTTTTGATGATTAAAAAATTATTGTATGGAATGATTAATATGCCAATCTAATGCTTGATTAGCTAATGAGTCAGCAAACCAATTGTCAGCTCGAGGAATATGAATGAATGTTAAAAATTGAAATGACCTTTGTAACAAACGTACCCTCAAGAACAATCGTAATAAAAATGAATCTCGTACCCGATAAGTGTTGTTCAAATGCGACAGCACCAGCTGGGAGTCCAAGAAAACTACCAACGAATCAGCACCCAAAGATATTGCCTCCCAGAGTAGATGAATAACTGCAGTGTATTCTACTATATTGTTGGAAGCAGGACCAATGCAGACCCCTCTTGATACTAACAGCTGACCGGCTGGATAATGAAGCACCCAAGCCGTGGAAGCTAAGTTCCGGGTGTGTCTACTAGCACCATCGGCGAAACCAAAATGACTCATGACATCCAACACAACCTGCCAAAGCAGATCAAAAACATCACCAACTCATCAAAGATCGAAAATCAATCAGATATGTACAAAGAAAGAAACTACTATATACAAAAGTAACATGCCAGGCCAAAGCCTAGGCAGAATACTTCTTCAAATAGAGCCCATTTCTGGGCTCCGGCAACTCGTTCCCTTCGAAATCAACCAAGGTATATGATCCTTTATTAAGGACTTTTTTAACAATATATGGGCTGTTGAGCCTCAAAATTGTGCTTTCCTTCACCTCATTTTACCTCATTTTCCCTTGTCCATTGCTATCTTAGACCCAATTGATCAATGAATATAGTTAAAATTACTTCTAGAATGATTTACATGACTGACTTGTTAAGTTTTGTGATTTTTGCCATTGTAAAGCATTTTGACCGGAACTAGCTGTAGAATGCAGACATTCCGTAGCTAACCGGCGATTCTGCAGCTCCCTTCACGTTTGAGTATGTTCCAGGTGGCCTCTTGAGAAAAACCGCATATGGGCATGGTCCACGTCATGTCTACATGGTTCGTTGCTCATCATGGAGGAAGAAACGAATTCTGGGTATGGTTTTGAACGTGGGAACACATTTAGGAAGGAAGACTTCTATTAGGATTGTCTCAGTCCAGATGTCTTTTCCTCTTCACGCAGCCACTTCAAAGAGTCCTAACGTGATTCCGATAAGGAAAGAAAGTGTTCCTGAATTGTTGCAAGTATTGTTATGTGCATTTTCTTTATAAACACTTGGGAGACCGAGAGCTATGTTGGAGATTTTATGTTAGATTTGATACTAGATTTTGTTTAGACTCTGTGCTACATTTCTGAAGACGCAGAGTGTTATGTTCAAGTTCTTTCATCTTTAATGAAGCAGACAGTGTTATTGTGAAGGCGTTGATTTGATTTAGAGTTGAATTCCGTCAGGTGGTAGAGGGCCCCTGCCTCTTGCACGGATTTATTTTGCGTAAATTAGATAAGTCTTCTAGCTGCCTTTACGCTTTGCATTTGAATTAATAGTTTTTTTAATTAGCTACTGTAGTTGTACTCATTCGAACTCTTCCACAAGAAGAAGCTCTTCCAAAAGACTATAATGATGAATGGGAAATGACTATAGTATTGTAGGATTAGGAGTTGAATTCATAGTTGTTTTTAATTAGCTACTATAGTTATATTCATTCTAACTCTTCCACAAGAAGAAATTCTTCCAAAAGATTATAATGATGAATGATGAATGGCTATAGTACTGTAGGATTTAGTTGTATTTTTTTTTGTTCACTATCACAGTTACACTTGTTCTAATCACTCTTCCACAAGAAGAAACTCTTCCAAGAAATTCTTAAGAAGTTCAAGACATGACCGTGATAATGAGTGATTTAGTTGTGTGTTTGCACTAAGTATCATCTCTGTTCTTGCTCTTAAACGCTTGTCCAAAACATCATAATGACGAGTAGGATATGGATATGATATCTTAGTTTTTCATTCCTTTCAGTCTTTTGCTTGCATTTGCATTCAATTACACAGTCAGAATTGTCCTAATACCTCTTCCAAAATAAGGAACTCTTCCAAAATATCACTAATGACGGACAAACAGATTGTGTAACTTCATAGAATAATGCATGATAGCATAGTTAGGATACTCCGGAGTTTCATTGCACTTAATTCATGATTCAGTTATTTTATTTTGAGTTTGATAATGACTTGTAATTTAGCATTGTTTTAGATTAGTGGCATCTTAATTTCATTCTTAGATTAACTCATTGCACTTGCACTCCACATCCAGATTGTCATCCACTGCACATTAGATTAACTTCAGTTGTTAGGATTAACAAAACAACCTTCATTATTCGCAAACCTCTTCTTGTTCTAAAATCCATAATTGACCTATAACCATATGAACAGAAAACAACATCATTTTAAGGCCTGAAGTACCTCTGCAATTTCCTCATCATTTCATAAACAGAGTCCTCCCTCAAAAGCCTACTTTGAAAAGAAATCAATAACTTTTGAGTAAAGGTTTTGTGACATTCAATTGAATTGCAGAATAGAGATAGGAACTAGTTCTAGAATAAAAGATCTTATGATGATAACAATGTTTTCCTCTAAATATGTTTCAAATCTCTAATCAAGGACAAAATGTTGCATCATTGTAAGTTAGTTGTTTAATTGATTAGTTAGAGGATTTGCATACTTAGTGATCATTTCTCAAGTTTAATTTGTGTTTTGAATCATTTGCTTAAAATTCATTATCAAGCTTTGCTTTTACTTTGTCATAGTTTAGATTTGATTCTGCTTCAGTGTTTCCAATTTCATTTTCCATTTGTCATTCCATCAATTAGGCTTAACTCTGTTTTGATCGCCAGTTCCTTTCCATTAGCTTTCTAGGCATTTCCCCTTGTAAACATAAAACCACCAAAAAGACCAAAAACATCATAAATCATTACAAAAGACCAAAAACATCACAAAACACTACACGCAACGCATTAGGAAACAAGTACCTAGGTACATACAGTACACTTCACTTCAGCAGTTTACAAATCCTGGTTGACAATTAAATGAACTCAGTTTAGGAGACTAGATTGAGACCAAACATTTTTGGCGTCGTTGCCGGGGAAGTGAAAACTAGGTAACCTTTGTTTCTTAGCATCCAAAAATAATTTTATGCGTAGGGAGAGAGATTCAAGGGGAAGATTTATAAGCAGCAGAGGCAGAAGTTTGATTTCTAGAACACCACTTGTTTCATCTAGATCCAGAGCTAGTACACCTTCAACTCAAACCCATATTCCATCCTCTTCTGATCCTGGACTTCTAGAAAATCTAAGGTCACCTATTCCATTAGAGAAATCTTCCACTTCATCCACTGAACCTGCCATAGAAGAAGATCTAAAAACTCCTGTTAGGAACACAAACCTTTCTACTTCCACAGGAGAGTCAACCATGGCAGAAGAAGGAGGGGGAGGAGTTTTTAATGGAGAACACACATTATTTGGAGGTAGAGGCAGAGGTAGAGGAGAATGAGGAAGAGGAGAAGGAGGTAGAGGTGCAGATGGAGGAAGAGGTAGAATAGGAAGCTCTTTTGGGTTCCCTATACTTGATGAAGAAACCAATACAACCACTTCCATTACCATTCCCTCAAAAATCCAATCAATTGCCAGCTCAGCCCATACCAAACCCCAATAATAAGAACCCTCAGAATACATACATGATAGAAGGTCAACAATTTCCAACTTATTTAATTACTCCTCTAGACCTTAGTGATGTTCAACTTAGGTCTGGAAGGATACTTGAGAAGAGGAAACCTTCTGTGATCATACAAGAACAAGATAATTCTGAGGAAGACTCCCTACGGGTTAATAAAAGTCTTGATAAGGAGGGGGAGGAGTTTTTAATGGAGAACACACATTATTTGGAGGAGGAGGTAGAGGTAGAGGTAGAGGAGAAGGAGGTAGAGGTGCAGATGGAGGAAGAGGTAGAATAGGAAGCTCTTTTGGGTTCCCTATACTTGATGAAGAAACCAATACAACCATGAAAACATTTCACCTTCTGTCCTTCCGAACTTCTATGGACTTAAAACTGAAGATCCTGAAACTTTCTTATTCGAATTTGAAGTGCTGTGTAGGACTTATGACTACTTACAAGATGCTCAAAAACTGAAATTATTTCCTTCAACTTTGAAGGGAGCAACATTGAAGTGGTTTATGAGCCTAATCAGTAGTTCTATCAGAACATGGGAAGATATGAAACAAGCATTTCTAGAAAGATACTTGGATTATTGTATGCCGGTTAATCATAAGGAAGAAGTGTTCAAGATGTTACAAAAAGAAGATGAAAACTTAGAAGATTTGTTGGAAATATTTAATTACAACATCAAAAGGGAAAAAATGGAAAATCTAGATCAAGACACCTTAAAAGCTCTTTTGTTGAAAACAATTAGGGATGAATGGTTGGATATCCTAAACATGATGGGAAAAGGGGATATATCACAACTTACATTACCTGAAATATCTGAGTTATGTATCAACCTTTCAAGAGGGAAATCCGAAACTGTCAAAGGTCCAAGAGATCCTGCTCTTGCAAGGGCAAGTAAATCTGCTTCTGGGACAGTAAGTAGATCAGAAATTGGACACATGCTTGATGATTTTAAGTCTGACATCTTAGGGAGTCTTAGTGAACAAATAGACACCCTCAAGATACAAAACAAGCAAAAGGCTGAATCTGATGCCTTGGCAATCTTTTGTCCTAAATGTAGGAAGAAACATGCCTTAAGAGAGTGTCCTTTAGATGTAAAAGTTGTAGAAACCTGTGTCATTTGTTCTGAGAAGCATGAGACCAAGAATTGTCCTTCTCTTTCTGGTCTCAAGGCTATTTTTCAAGAAGAAACTCCTACAAATTCCACATAGTCTCTTAACTTTGTATCTAGAAGACCTTGGCAGGGACCTCAGACACAAGGATTCCATGATCAAATGTATAATCAACCTCCACCTTGGAATTCTTGGCAGCAACCTTGGCCCCAATTTCAAAATCAATCTCAAGCTTGGGCACAAGGATCACAAAGTCCCTATGGAAGATACTCTCCATATTATCAGTATCCACCATCTTATCCACCATATCCACATTTTTATCCTCAAAATCCTCAACAAAATTTTCCTCAAAATCTTCAACAAAATTTTCAACAAAATCCTCAACAACATCATCAGAACCAACCACATCAAAATCAACCACTTCCATTACCATTCCCTCAAAATTCCAATCAATTGCCAGCTCAGCCCATACCAAACCCCAATAATAAGAACCCTCAGAATACATATATGATAGAAGGACAACAATTTCCAACTTATTTAATTACTCCTCTAGACCTTAGTGATGTCCAACTTAGGTCTGGAAGGATACTTGAGAAGAGGAAACCTTCTGTGATCATACAAGAACAAGATAATTCTGAGGAAGACTCCCTACGGGTTAATAAAAGTCTTGAGAAAGACACATCCTTTCAAGATCAAAACATTGAAAAACTAAAACAAAAAGATCCAATAAATCCAACTCCTGTATTAGAGCAACCATCCACATCTACTTCTATACCTCCCTTCCCGGAAAGCTTACAAATTGATAAAGGTATAGAAAAAAAAATCATGGTGCCTAATTATGATTTCTTAGATGAATTGAGAAATGTTTGCATTAAAATTCCATTATTGCAAGCCATCAAAGAAATCCCAATTTTAGCCAAAACAATAAAGGAGTTGAGTATGAAGACAACAAGAAAAAGAATAAGAGAAACCAAGAAAATTCAACTGGTAGGACAAATAGCAGACATTATGATGGGAAAGATTGCTATTCCAAAGTATCTTGACTCAGGAAATCCAGTTGTCAAAATTCACATCAATGGAATTGAAATTCAAAACACACTCATTGATTTAGGAGCAGCAATAAATATCATGAGTAGACAAATCATGGACAAACTGAAACTTCCTAATCTTCTCTTTACACCCACACTATTACAATTAGCAGATAGATCTGTGATCAAACCAGATGGGGTAATAGAAGACATTCCAGTGTCCCTAGACTCTTGGGAATACCCTATGGATTTCATGATCCTAACTCCCAAGAATAATCTAGGAGGCCATCCTGTTATATTAGGAAGACCTTGGTTGGCTACAGCTGATGCTTTTATTAGTTGTAGGTCCGGTGATATGTATATTTCTGATGGCAGTTCAACAAAGAAATTCACTTTATATCCTCCAGCTAGGACAATTACAGATCTAGATGACACTCAATGGATAGAGGATGAATAATATTTACAACCACTCTTCACAATTTCAGAAATTAGTGAAGATAATCGAATTCTGAATACTCTAGAAAACTTTGAATCTTCTCCAGAACACAAACATGAATCATTTCAAGAGGGATCCAATATTGAGTTTTTGTCATCTAGGCAAATGTCTCTTCATTCTATGGACAAATTTGGCAGCTCTACAAGTGAAATTTTTCCAGGCAAAACTTTGAACATAAATAAGAACCTAGAAAAATCTCAACAAGAAGAGTTAGTCAAAGTATTACAGAGACATTCTTCTGCTTATGCATGGGAATACACTGACATGAAAGGGATAAGCCCCAAAACTTGTACTCATCACATCTATATAGAGGCAAATTGAAAACCAATCAGACAACCTCAAAGACGGATGAATCCAAATCTTAGGGAAATTGTTAAAGAGGAATTGCAAAAATTGTTAAATGTTAATTTCATCTATCCTATTTCAGATAGTCAGTGGGTTTCTTCTTTGGTAATTGTGCTAAAGAAAAATGGAAAATGGAGGGTGTGTGTTGACTACCGAGAACTGAATAAAGCTACTCTTAAAGACCATTTTCCCTTACCTTTCATAGATCAAGTATTAGATACATTAGCTGGCAAAAAGTACTTTTCATTCCTAGATGGGTTTAGTGGTTACAATCAAATCCAAGTAGCACTTGACGACCAAGATAAAACCACATTTACTTGTCCCTGGGGTACCTATGCCTACCGAGTATTTCCATTTGGATTATGCAATGCACCCGCAACATTCCAAAGGGCAGTATTAGGAATTTTTTCTGATCTAATACATGACTGTGTAGAGGTGTACATGGATGATTTCACAGTTTATGGGGACACATTTGAAGAGGCTTTAGAAAACTTAGAAAAAGTCTTAAAAAGATGTCAAGAAGCAAACCTTTCACTTAGTCATGAAAAATGTTTTATGATGTTTACTGAAGGTATTGTTTTGGGGCACCACATTTCAGGGGATGGGATTAGAGTTGATGAGGCAAAAGTTGAAGTCATTTCTAACCTATCCATTCTAAGTTGCCAAAGAGATGTTAGAAGTTTTTTAGGATTTACAGGGTATTATCGAAGATTTATAGAAAACGTCACCAAAATAGCATCTCCACTCTTCAAATTACTCACCAAAGATTGTGAATTTAAGTGGACTTCTGATTGCCAGTTAGCTTTTGAAACCCTGAAAACCAAAATTTCTGAAGCACCTATATTAAGGGGACCTAACTAGAAGTTACCTTTTCATATCTCGACAGATGCTTCCGATACAGCTCTAGGGGCAGTATTGGGGCAGAAAGATTTGATTCCCTATGCCATCTATTATACCAGTAAAAATTTGACTCCTGCAGAGTTAAACTATACTGTAACTGAAAAAGAGTTTTTAGTTGTTGTTCATGCCATAAACAAATTTAGACACTATATAACAGGCTATGAAACTTTTGTTCACACTAATCATTCTGCAATTAGATACTTATTGAACAAATCAATCACTAATGGCAGAGTTATAAGATGGTTGTTACTATTGCAAGAATTCAACATTACTATTCTAGATAGGCCTGGAAAACAAAACACTGTGGCTGATTTCCTGTCTAGAATCCAAAATATCAAAGATGACACTCCGGTTGAAGATCAATTTCCTGATGAATATCTTTTTTCAATCTCTACTCAAACTCCATGGTTTTCTGATATTGCTAATTATTTAGTTTCAAGAAAATTTCTTTCAATTATGAATGCAAGGGATAAAAGAAAAATCATTAATGATAGTGCAAGATATTCATGGGTCGCTAATGAGTTGTACAAGACAGGTCCAGATTTGATCATTAGAAGGTGTGTACGTGAAGATGAGATGCCTGAAATTCTCAAGGCATGTCATGATGAACCTTGTGGCGGACACTTTGCAGATAAGAGGACAACCTATAAGATCCTTAATCTAGGATATTATTGGCCATCCTTGTTTAAAGATGCTAAGGAGTATGTCAAAAGGTGTGACAGTTGCCAAAGGGTAGGGAAACCTTCTCCTTCAGGTGAGATGCCATTACAACCTCAGGTACACATTGAACCTTTTGAAAAATGGGCTTTGGATTTTGTAGGACCTATTAGTCCTTCATCAAGATAAAAGAAATACATATTAGTTTTCACTGATTATGTTACTAAATGGGTAGAAGCTAAACCATTAATTGTTGCTAATGAATCATCCGTAGTTAATTTTCTTTTTGAGGATATTTTTACTCGTTTTGGTGTCCCAAGGGAAATTGTTACAGATCAAGGAGCTCAATTTACATCAAGGCTAGTGGAGCAAATAATGGATAAGTATAAGATCAGACATAGAAAATCTACTCCTTATCATCCACAAGCAAATGGTCAAGTGGAATCTACTAATAAGGTCATTGAAGGAATCCTAACAAAGACTGTTCATTTACATAGAAGAGATTGGGTAGATAGGCTTCCTGAAGCCTTGTGGGCCTATAGAACTACATGGAGAAACACAACAGGCCATACTCCTTATGAGCTTTTTTATGGAAAGCAAGTTTTGTTTCCTATAGAGTTCCAAATCCAAACATTCAAGATGGCAGTTCAGCTAGGACTTGATCTAACGGAGGCACAAAAGCATAGACTAGAGCAAATTAATGAATTGGATGAGATCAGACAAGATGCAGTTCAGAAAACAAGTCTAGTCCAACAACAAAGGGCTAGATGGCATGACAAGTACATCAAAGAGAAGAAATTTAAAGAGGGTGATTGGGCTCTCTTGTTTGATTCAAAATTCAAGGATTTTCAAGGGAAATTTCAGACACATTGGCTTGGGCCATATGAAATTGTTGAAATTTTTGATAATGGGGCAGTCAAAATCAGAACTATAGATGAAGAAAAGGTCACTTTTCTTGTGAATGGTCATAGATTGAAGATATACCACAAACCACTCTCAAGAGAAGAATTTGTCAAAAAGTTCCAAGAAAGCAATGATGTGAAGTTAATGAAGAAGAACCTCTCTTCTTCATCAACTTGATTAAATTTTCTGAAGCATTTTAAAATATATATATATATATATAAAGGTATAAACATGAAAACCAATCATTGATTGGCATGTTTATACAGAAAATATAGGGTGAAAATCAGAGTCTCTCTGACACTCTAACTTTTCCCACTTTTGTTTGTACTAGCAGCTGTTACAAAAATCATAAGTTTAGTTCCATAGTGCTTATGATTCATCTCATCACTCCATTCACTTATACTCCATTTCATTCATTCACTCATGTTCCACTTCATTCCAAGTTTTCATTCATCTCATTCCATCCTCCATCCATCTCATTTTTATGACAAAATTTAGAATTTGATGTCTTGCTGTAAGTGAATAAAACATGTCATGAATTGCAGTACAATCCTTATGTTCTTTCACTCCATTTCATAAACTGAATCCATTCCATTTCATCATCCACTTCATACATATCATAATCCATCATCCATCTTCATTCATAACATATAACATTTCACCCATATTCCAAAAACACTCTATTTTCATGATCAAAGTGCTCTACAGGAACATTCTGCAGCTCAGTAGACATTCTGCAGCTGATCAGCCTTTCTGCAGCCAGACAGTCTTTCCGCAGCTACAAACCCTGAAGGCATCAACCAGCAGACATTAGAATTGCAACAAAGTGACCCAGTGTATCCATGAATCAAAAGCATCAAGAAAATTATGAAAACTCCTCCAAAGGTGAACAAGAAGACAAAGGCTACAAAAATCAAATGAAAGGCAGAGGTAACAAGTTTAAATTATAATGGAATTTCATAAAATTTTAGCATAGTTTTAGTTATGGATTGTTCGAAAAGGTTGTTTTAATTGTTTTTATTGATCAATACCAATAAACCCTCCACAGACTTTGGATTAAAATTCCTCATTTCAAATTTCATATCCGATATCATTTAAACGGTTAAAATGGACAAGGTATTTGAATTCTCCACGTCTCTTAACCAAATCATTGAATGATGATTCCCTCTGCCATCGTAAAATCCTCCGCCGTCTCTTCAATCATTAATACATTCCCTCCACCTCACTCCACTACTTCATTCTGTGACCACTGCCATCACACCATTCTGTAGCCGGCATTTCATTCCGAAGACAGAGATATTATTATCACCGAGAGCAGAGCCAAAGGATATCAGTTTGAATAGCGTTGAGCATTGTAAAATCAGAGCAGAGCAAAAGGGTAAATTTGGAAGCATAGCAGCGTGAGAATTTGAAGCCATTTGATTCTGTGGGCAGACAAAATATCACTGTGGGCAGAGTTTGAGCATTTTTACTATAAACACAGAAGTGTAGCAGTGTGTAGTTTGAAGTCTTTTGTCACTAGGAGACAGAGGTGTTGCAGTGTTGAAATCGAAACCATTTGCTACCAGAGACGGAGGTGTTGCAGTGTTGAATTCGAAACCATTTGCTACCAAGAGCCAGAGGTATTGCAGTGAAGAAGTTGAAGTCAGTTGTCACTGTCAAACAGAGACATATCAGTCCAAAGTTCAATTGTCAACAGAGGCATATTAGCCCGAAGTTTTGAAGTTGTTGCCACTATTAATCAGAGGTATGTCATTCCAAGTTTGAAGCCATTTCCATTCAGAACTTAAAGCCATTTCAATTCAAAGGTGAAAGTCATTATTTTTGTGGGTAGAAGAGTGTTAATTTGAACATTGAAGAAGCAATCATGGGTTTCATTGTAAGGACTGAACCAGTAGGTTCAAAATATTTAGAAGGCTACCCTCAATGCAAAGAAATGTTACAACAAATAGGATGGCTTCAATTTTTGGAGAAATTTAATGGCTTCCACAAGGAAGTCACTAAAACATGTGCAAGATCATTTCAAGGAACCGAAGTGGAAGTGGGAGATGTCAAATTTATTGTCACTGAAGTTTTCATTGCAGAGGCTACAGGATTGCTCAGAACTGGAGAGAGATGGTTTAAAAATAGAGAATTCCACAATGACTCCTGGAAACAAATTTTAAAATCACCAGGTATGGATGTCAGTGTATTTAAGAAAGGAATTCCCAGTTCTACATTGAAAAACAAATGGAGAAACATACTACTTCTTCTGCAAAAATTTATTACATGTGAGGGTAGATATGGAACATTTTATGTCTACCACATTAGACTAATGATGCATTTCCTGGGGGAAGACTTAAACCTACCATATTTATTGCTTCAAAGTCTAAAGAAGATGGCTTCCTGTGTCCAAAGAAGAGTTCAATTTTTAGAGACAACCCTATATCATCATGGTTTAGTCAAAATTTTGATTGAACATCATCTAGCTAAAACAAATGATACATGGGATGATTTCTTGATAAGAAATCATTTTGAAGAGCCAAAAGAACCCTCACCGGAACCACAACCCACAAAGAGAAGTAGGAAATGGAGGGCTTCAAAAGTTGAAATTGACAAAACAGTCCAAGAGAGCAGTGAGGAAATCATTTTAGAAAAGTTGACTCAAATCAAAAGACAACTTAAGGAAGAAAAGATAATCAGGAAATCTGCCATGGAGAAAGGAAAGGGATCTTCTCAGCCTAGAAGAAGCCACAGACTAAAGGGGAAACTGAAGAAAACACTAATCAAACAAACAGGGGTAATTAATATAGAAGATGAAGAAACATCCATTGAAGAGGATGTTGAAGAGGATTTTTATGAAGGAACCCCTGAAGTTGACCCTGCTCAACAGGAAATTTATGACTATGTGGAAACTTTGGAGAGAAGAGCTTCAGAAAGCAGAGAGAGAACCCCTAGTCCTCCACTGTATGAAATAGATATATTAAGAA
This sequence comes from Pinus albicaulis, assembly GCA_034641835.2. Classification (NCBI taxonomy): domain Eukaryota; kingdom Viridiplantae; phylum Streptophyta; class Pinopsida; order Pinales; family Pinaceae; genus Pinus; species Pinus albicaulis. The sequence goes on along the minus strand of CM076582.1, from coordinate 792,488,775 downwards.
GGGATAGGTATGAGTTGGAATTACTGAATAGACACATCAAAAATGAGAATGAAATTCTCAAGGATCAAGTCAAGCTCAAAACTGATATGAACTCAACCTTATCCCTGCATATAGACAAAGTGGAGAAGACCAATGAGAAGTTGAAGACAAGGAACAAAAAGTTAATCATGGCACTCACCAACCTAAGTTTCAAACTTGTTATCAGGAAACCCAGAAGACCTCTAGCTTCCAGACAAAGGAGAAGAAGAGGATTAGATGTCCTTGCAGAAGCCTCTGAGTTCATAGGATAATTTGCATGAGGACATGCAAAGAGACAGCAGTGGGGGTATGTTGAGCCTCAAAATTGTGCTTTCTTTCACCTCATTTTACCTCATTTTCTCTTGTCCATTGCTATCCTAGACCCAATTGATCAATGAATATAGTTAAAATTACTTCTAGAATGATTTACATGACTGACTTGCTAAGTTTTGTGATTTTTGCCATTGTAAAGCATTTTGACCGGAACTAGCTGCAGAATGCAGACATTCCGTAGCTAACCGGCGATTCTGTAGCTACCTTCACGTTTGAGTATGTTCCAGGTGGCCTCTCAAGAAAAACCGCATATGGGCATAATCCACGTCATGTCTACATGGTTCGTTGCTCATCATGGAGGAAGAAACGAATTTTGGGTATGGTTTTGAACGTGGGAACACATTTAGGAAGGAAGACTTCTATTAGGACTGTCTCAGTCCAGATGTCTTTTCCTCTTCACACAGCCACTTCAAAGAGTCCTAACGTGATTCCGATAAGGAAAGACAGTGTTCCTGAATTGTTGCAAGTATTGTTATGTGCATTTGCTTTATAAACACTTGGGAGACCGAGAGCTATGTTAGAGATTTTATGTTAGATTTGATACTAGATTTTTTTTAGACTCTATGCTACATTTCTGAAGACGCAGAGTGTTATGTTCAAGTTCTTTCATCTTTAATGAAGCAGACAGTGTTATTGTGAAGGCGTTGATTTGATTTAGAGTTGAATTCCGTCAGGTGGTAGAGGGCCCCTGCCTCTTGCACGGATTTATTTTGCGTAAATTAGATAAGTCTTCTAGCTGCCTTTACGCTTTGCATTTGAATTAATAGTTGTTTTAATTAGCTACTGTAGTTGTACTCATTCAAACTCTTCCACAAGAAGAAGCTCTTCCAAAAGACTATAATGATGAATGGGAAATGACTATAGTATTGTAGGATTAGGAGTTGAATTCATAGTTTTTTTTAATTAGCTACTGTAGTTATATTCATTCTAACTCTTCCACAAGAAGAAATTCTTCCAAAAGATTATAATGATGAATGATGAATGGCTATAGTACTGTAGGATTTAGTTGTAGTTTTTGTTGTTCACTATCACAGTTACACTTGTTCTAATCACTCTTCCACAAGAAGAAACTCTTCCAAGAAACTATTAAGATGTTCAAGACATGACCGTGATAATGAATGATTTAGTTGTGTGTTTGCACTAAGTACCATCTCTGTTCTTGCTCTTAAACGCTTGTCCAAAACATTATAATGACGAGTAGGATATGGATATGATATCTTAGTTTTTCATTGCTTTCAGTCCTTTATGTTTGCATTTGCACTCAATTACACAGTCAGAATTGTTCTAGCTCTTCCAAAAGAAGGAATTATTCCAAAATATCAATAATGATGGACAAACAGATTGTGTAATTTCATAGAGTAATGCATGATAGCATAGTTAGGATGCTCCGGAGTTTCATTGCACTTAATTCATGATTCAGTTATTTTATTTTGAGTTTGATAATGACTTGTAGTTTAGCATTGTTTTAGATTAGTGGCATCTTAAGTTCATTCTTAGATTAACTCATTGCACTTGCACTCCACATCCAGATTGTCATCCACTACACATTAGATTAACTTCAGTTGTTAGGATTAACAAAACAGCCTTCATTATTCACAAACCTCTTCTTGTTCTAAAATCCATAATTGATCTATAACCATATGAATAGAAGACAACATCATTTTAAGGCCTGAAGTACCTCTGCAATTTCCTCATCATTTCATAAACAGAGCTCTCCCTCAAAAGACTACTTTGAAAAAGAAATCAATAACTCTTGAGTAAAGGTTTTGTGACATTCAATTAAATTGCAGAATAGAGTTAGGAATTAGCTTTAGAATAGAAAATCTTATGATGATAACAATGTTTTTCCTCTAAATATGTTTCAAATCTCTAATCAAGGACAAAATATTGCATCATTGTAAGTTAGTTGTTTAACTGTTTAGTTAGAGGATTTGCATACTTAGTGATCATTTCTCAAGTTTAGTTTGTGTTTTGAATCATTTGCTTAAAATTCATTATCAAGCTTTGCTTTTACTTAGTCATAGTTTAGATTTGATTCTGCTTCAGTGTTTCAAATTGCATTTACCATTTGACATCAACCAATTAGGCTTAACTCTGTTTTTAATCACCAGCTCCTTTCCATTATCTTTCTAGGCATTTTCCTTGTGAACATAAAACCACCAAAAGACCAAAAACATCATAAATCATCACAAAAGACCAAAAACATCACAAAACACTACACACAACGCATTAGGAAACAAGTACCTAGGTACATACAATACACTTCACTTCAGCAGTTTACAAATCCTGGTTGAAAATTAAATGAACTCAGTTTAGGAGACTAGATTAAGACCAAACACACTGTTTCTGACAATCGACTCATACTCTTCCACCATGGCATCTACCCATGCGGGATCCTCCACAGCTTCCTCGAAAGAGGATGGCTCCGTCATGATACACTTGCTCATTAGAGCCATGTATCCAGTAAATCGGTCAGGTGACTGTCTCTATCTGCGCTGTGATGTAGGAACTCCTACATTATGCACTGCATCAAGATTCAGTCGCTCAACTTCTATAGTGCGCTTCCGCCCTCTGATGTTTGACGCTACATGAGTGGTTTCTTCCACTCCATGAATCTCCTCTTGTGGCTGATCCACATCTTGAGGCTCATATTTAGGAACAAGTAGCTCCTCCTCTGCATGAAAGTGTAGCTCCCTCTCAAGCGACAACTTCGTGGCTTTCTCCTCATGAAATTTTATATCTCGTCACACAACAGTCATCCGACTGTCTGAAAAATACACACGATAATTGTGGGGTGTTTCTATGTACCCCACAAATATCCCAACCTCTGCGGTCAGCTCCAGCTTCTTCCTGGCATCCTTCATCACATGAATGTAAACAGGTGAGCCAAAAATCTTCAAATGAGAAATATCAGGCTTCTTACCAGAAAACGCCTCTTCGGGTTTACTCATGCCAAGTACTCTATGAGGACAACGGTTTTGAACATAAACCGCAGTGTTGCATGCCTCAACCCACAAGTGTATGGGAAGGCACTAATCATGCAACATCACCTGTGCAACACCCACGATTGTTCTGTTCTTTCTCTCCACGACCCCATTTTGTTGTGGGTTATGAGGTGCTATGAGTTCTCTTCGAATTCCTTCTTTGCTACAGAAGTCTTTGAATTTTACAGAGATGTATTCACCATCATTATTGCTCTGGAGAGCTTTCACCTGCTTCCCCGACTCTTTCTCAACCAGCACCTTGAACTCATAGAACTTTGAGTATGTCTCGCTCTTCTTCTGCATGAAGAAGATCTAGCACTTATGAGAAAATTCATCAACAAATATCACATAATACCTGTTCTTTGTTGTTGAATCAACCAAGAAAGGTCCACACACGTCTGTGTGAATTCTCTCAAGGATCATCGAGGTGTGACTATCCTTCTCATGAAAAGTGGTCTTCACAAATTTTCCCAAAGTACATCCCTTCCACTGATCTCACTACGCAAGTTTACCTTTGGGAAGCCTGGTAGAAATCTGCTGCAAAATTTTCAAAGCGCCATGGTGAAGATGGCCCAATCACCCGTGCCACAATTTTCCCTCATCTCGGCTCACCATTCCTTCTACTTTACCTACCATTGCTGTGCAGCCATCTACCTGCAATTGATAAAGATTATTAACTCGAATCCCTATCCTCCTGGTTTGACCAGTTGTTTTATGTCGAAGGAAGGCTTTTTCCTCGCTAAAAACAACATCGTAACCCTTGTCTTCCAACATTTCCACGGAGATCAAATTCTTCTTCAATCCTGGAACATGCATGACATCCTTCAAGATGAAAGGTTTACTGAACTCCCTCTCAAAGGAAATGGTCCTGATACCTGTCGCACTGTATCTATCATCATCGCCCATCTCAATGTGCACTCCAAGATCCTTTTCATCTAGATCACTAAACAAATCTTTGTCTCCGGTCATATGGAAAGATGCACCACTGTCAAGAAACCACATTGATCCCATCACACTTGAAACCAAGCATGCGATCAAAAAAAAATCCAGCTCAAACTGCGAGGCTAAGGCCTCTCCAGTTGCAGATCCAGCTGCCTACTTATTCTTCTTCTTCTGTCGACAATTAGTGGCGAAATGCCCGTGCTGGTGACAGTGAAAACACTTCACCTTGGAAAAATCCTGCTTCTTGCCTTTAGCTTCGGATTTGGAAGTTATCTTCCCTTTTCCTTCCCAATATTTGGCAGCCAAAGTGCAATTTTCTTCATCTTCATTCTTCGTTGAAGATCCATCCCTAGTACCCCGCCTTATCTCCTCCTGCACAAGATCCGACCAATGTCGCTCCCATCCTGGCAGTTTCTCCCGTCCATTGACAGAGTCTTTGTAGCTATGCCAACTCTTCGGAAGCCCAAGGAGAGCCAATATCACCAAGTATTCTTCATCAACAGTAACCCCCACACTTCCCAGCTCATCCTTGCAGTGAACAAACTTCGTGAGGTATTTTGGTATACTGTCGCCTTTCTACATTTTTATTTTTCTAAGCTTGTCTTTAAGCGCCAACTTCCTCTTGTCACTTCTGCTTTGGAACAAGTCTATCAAAGCCTTCCACATTAAGAATGGAGTGGATTTCTTGTGAAGGTTGGACACAATGTGGTCCTTCACACCTTCCAACAGAATCCTTCGACACTTTGCTACCTTCTTTTGCCATGCGTCAAGTGCGGCTGCATCGCTAGAACCTGGCTTAGGAACATCGCTATCGATGAAATCCTTCAGCCCATTATCATCCATCATTGCCTCCATCCTGTCCTTCCATGCTATGTAATTCGAGCTCCCATCAAGGGCATACTCCAATCGGAATCTGTTGAAAGAAATTTCAATGAATGTTCAACTTCGACACCAAGAAAACACTGCAGCAAATTCGAATTCCACCAGCACAAAACTCAACCGCTTCAATAATTGCAATCTCTTCCAATGATCAATACAGCTCCGATACCATGTAGAAATTATATAAATTATGTGTTATATGTCCAATATTCTCCTGATCTCACACTATTTTAACTTCATGCAAAATACATAATCTATTCCACCATTGATCATCTGCGGAAATTAAATCAAGATTGCAATGAACACATGAAACAATAAAAATTCACATAAATTAACACATTTGTTTAACGGGAAAGCCTGAAGCTGAAAACCCCAACTATTTGTATATAGTATATTTCATATAGATCATGTAACAGTCCTCATACAAAGCTCTCCGGATGCGGATGACACCCGAGCATGATGGGACACCCGTCCCAAGTTGCATCCCAAGGTCGATGGCGTGGGGTGGCCATGTGGCCTCCCACAAGGGCATTAATATTGCCATTAATCCCACCAACCTGCGCTCCATTAAGACCTTCATCTCGAACCATCGCCGCCCTTTGCACCTCCCCTAGTTCATTATGGATTTTCATTTTGATTTTGATTTATTGTATGGCAAGCACTCAGTCTGTAGATCCATCGCTCCACGAAGAAGTTCATGTTTGCCCTCCTGTGCCAAGCCAAGCGCTCGTACGCACACTCATAGACGATGTATGCTCCTCTGTTGCTTGGAAATCATCCCGAAGTGCCATTTTTCTCAAAGTAGCTTCTTTTTTCGAAATCCCTGCCTGTCTCACGTAGCTCCTCTGTGCAGCATCTCTTCCACCCGTCCCACAAGTGACGATGGGAGCTCTTCCCTGCAACCATGCCCAGGCTGCGCCATAGGATGCGAAGTTTATGCGAGAGTAGTAGCGGCTGCGCCATCTGATCCCGGTCCTCCCCCAGCTCGGATTCCTCCTCTGAGGACTTCTCCTGTGACCACATTCCTGAAACTCGGAGCCGAAGGGGCAGACTTCATTTTAATGAGCATGCTCACTCCTTCCCAAGCTCTCCGCCTCCCCATGTGCCTTCTCCCGCGCCTCCCCCTATGCACCCTCCTGTGCCTTCGGCTCTGCACTCTGTCACCTCTCTTGCCCCCTCTCCGACAGCCTCCATCCCCCTTCATCAGTCCTCTCAACGTGCGGAGTTCTGCTTTGATTGCTCGATGGATAAGCCGATCATTACTGCCTATATCACGGTCACTATCCGGGAGGAGGCAACCAGCCCTGCACCCCCCTCTATCGATGTCCCTGGTCCCTCTATCATTATCCCTGGACCCTTTGTTGCTCCCGCTCCCAAACCTACAGAAAAAGCCTAGGAATCCCTGGCATAGCTGAAAATCGCCTGTGATGATATAATGCAGGTTTAGGTGAAGGACGATAAAGGCAAAGACACCACGGTTCCCACTGAAGATGATGAAGGAAGCAGTGATGAGTATAGATGCAGAATCAAGGAGGAGCCTCCATCTCCAGTCAATGATCAGTAGCTGGCATGACCTTCAACAGATTTTTACCCTATAACCCAAGTTTCCTAGGCTGGTTTTTGTTTTTATGCTTAATTTCCCTCTGCTGAAAGAGAAGATTGTCTTTCTACTTGCTTTCTTGTTAATCTATTTGACTCAAATGCTGGTTTCCCTTCTGAGGGCGGCAAGAATTATCTCTCAGGGACTGGTTTCCCCTCGGTGGGTAGTCCAAACTCTTGGATTTGATGACTATCAGGCCCTGCTCTCAGGATTTCTCAGCTGAAATAGCGGCAGTTTTGTATTATTATGTTTCATATCAATAGATTTAGAATTACTCAGAATAGAAGAAAAAAAAAAAAAACCTCATACAAAGCTGATCATATCAAGTTCTCAGTACAATACAATCGCCACACACTAATCAGGCCCGATATTGCAAATCCAGGCACCAATCTTTGCCACCTGCTAGCCTGCCTCTACTATGCAATCCCTGCTAAAGAATGGCTCTGAATGAGTTTGAACTACTTCAGCCTTGCTCACGCAATCCTCATTGGCATCTCCATTGAGTGTTGGATGCAATCAATGCATCACTATAATCACAACTAATAGTCACACTTGCTCTTTCACCTATCTCTCCACTGGTCTCCACTGAAACTGCCATGCACTATAGTTAACTGATGTATTCTTTAGTTTATTAATGAGTTATTATTTGTGAATTAATTAACTAATTAATTCACTCCACTCTCACTAGTGTATCATTCAGCTAGACTAGATACAACTAGCTCAATTGAGTCTAACTGAGTTAAACTAAATACAACTCCACCAACTACTTCTCCAACTCCACCAAACTCTGTCACATGAGTTATAACTGAAGTCCTCCATGCATTAGCTCTAGTAAACCCTCAAGAATAGCATAATTCCTTTTGTCAGCTGCTGTGCCACATCTGTGCACTTAACCGAAGTGCTCCAAGAGAATAAGATAATGTTTAGAGTCCAAATATTATTAAGAGCTAATAATATTTGACATATCTATTTTTAGACTGGCAGTCTAAAAATAGACTCCACCCAATATGTCTAAAAATAGAAGTCCATCTATTTTTCAAACTTGACCAACCATCCACAAATAGCATCCTGCAACTCATAGAATATGATCGACATGTCTAAAAATAGACTTTACGCCAAAAATAGCCTGCGCTGGGGGTTGACCCCCTCTCCACCCACCAATCACATTTTAGGGGATCACATCATCCCCCGTGGTTGAGGTGGCATCACTTGAGTTAAATGTACTTACTTGTCACATTCTCAATGGTGGATAAAAACTCATGGTTAACCATAGTAGTATTCTAAGTACTTTTAAAGTCACAAAGTAAAGTACTCATAATAAATGTTATTTCACATTTTTTGAATAAAATAGTATTATTATCATTTCATATCTTTTGAAAGAAACAATGCATATATCTATACAATCTTCATGTCTTTACACACTTTTCATCTATCATATTAATTTTTATATTATATTATATTTCTTCTTATGTTATAAGTCAAATCAATTCAATATGTAATATAAAATTAATACACAAAATAATATATTACATTTATTTTATTATATTATTTGATTTTTATATAACATATTAATTACATGTTATTATTATATTTAATTTTATAATTTAAATAATAAATTTTTTAATTAATGGTACGTTGTACAACTAAGAATTTATGAATTTATATTTATAATTTATTTTAATTTATTTAAGTACAAAGTACAAATGCATTAGTTGTTCAATGATAATGAATTTTTCTTGAAAAACTCATTTTTATTTATAGTCACATCAGTACAGTTTTCTATATTAATTTTATTTTGGTACAACTTTTCAATTGAATTTAACTATGATTACATGGATTTTGGTGCAAAAAGTGAATTTTAAATTCATAAATATTATTTTATTGGTTTAGCTATTATTTTATTATTTCCTTAGGAGGCCCATTATAGACCTCAAAATTCCCCTAATGGGAGGTCGCAGAGTCGAAACCCGACATCTCCACTGGGACTTAACAAAAATTTTCTCCACCATGGGAGGGGAGGCCTGTGACAGCGCCAGGCTGCGCCATGTGTCCTCAGCCAATTGATCCAAATTAAAAACATTAAAAACACGCCAAATCACCCATTAATTCAACCAATTGAACTCTGCCACTTGGCAGGCTATCATTCATTGGAGGACAAATTTCGACCAAAAATTGAACCTGCCCAATCACAATGCCACGTCAGTAGTACAGATTGTTGAATAGACTCTGTGTCACCCATTTTTTTCTTGTTTATGCAAATGGAAAAAACTCATTTTTGGGAGCATACAGAGTCCATTTTTAGTTAAACAAAGTGCGTCAGATTCAGAATGAGGAGAAATACGTGGTTGTTCAGGTTTCGTGCCATTCCGAGAACTTTGCATTTTGAGCATAAAATCGAGCACTCGATCAATGTTGGTGAATTTTTTAGTTTTATTTTTCATTTCCATTTATTTTTAAATAATATTTTTGAGTACTTGTAAAATGTATATTCCAAAACATTTTAGTATTGCATTTTAGAGGCTCGAATTTTATTTTTATTTTTATTTTTTTAATTTTCTTTTTTGTACCAATCCAAATTCAAACCATTTCTTTGAAAATATCTATGGATTTTACCTCCATAGTATTTTAAATGCCCTCAATTCCATAGTAGTTATCCATGTCTTATAAATTAATACTAGCCTAGATCGATTTTAACCTTGGATCTATGAAACCTTAAGAGGGATTTGGTCTCTGTCTGCACATGATAGATCCCAAATTATAATGGATCAAGGCTGGTTTAATATTAGCAATGTGAGATGTACCATGACACAAGTTTTTTGATGCTTATCTTCCCTTCTGGTCATTTAATTTATATGTCCGCTCTACTAAAATTAAAATTCAAAAATAAATAAATAAACACACTTCACTCACATAACTTTTATGTCCATCTACCTCACTTTTGGTGTTGCTATTGAGTTATGTACTTTCAAACCCTAAGTTTATTGAGGTACATTCCAAATTTTTTTTTAGCATCCATTCATTTTTTAATTTGATGTGTGAAGGTATTTGAAGGAAACACTTCTCAAAAATTGAACTTTGAATATGTTAACATACATAACTTTTATGTCCATCTACCTTGCTTTCACATAGCTATTGGCTTATATTTTTACAAACCCTAAGTTTATTGAGGTACATTCCAAAATATGTTTTGAGATTAATTCATTTTTTAATTTGATGTGTGAAGGAATTTGAAGGAAACATTAGGATAGGGGAGTAGAAGAACTTAACTCTGAATATATTGGAAGTAGCACTAACACTTATGTTGTTAGTTTTTATTTAGTAATTGTGATTAATTTGATATCCACCTAATTAGGAAAAAAATTAATTATGCAATTGAATTTTTAATAATAACAATAATAATAATTTAATTTAGAGGAAACATTACATAAGGAGATAGGTAATGTAAACAAATTTACCCTTAAATAAGAGATGAAGCATTAGTCCTAGGAAGTATATGATATTTTGTATATGCATAACAAATTTTCAACTTAAGTTTATTAGAAACGTACACACTTCGCCTTAAATAGGATAGGAAGGATTAGTCTAGTCAAGTATATGGGATTTTTTTCTACACAACAATTTGTCTACTTAAATTTATTAGAGATATTGTACAAATTCACCCTTTAGAATTTGCATATATGACCTTTTAAAAGGAAACACATGTTAGGAATCGTTAAATCCACTCAAATTATACTTAATTATAATTGTAATTATCATAAGCAAATACTTACTTATTATCCGCTACCTTATTAAAATAAGGTAAAATCATCACACAAATTTGTTACAATATTAATATTCAAATATTAATGTTAAAATGGAAATATAATATACACTCGAGAAATTCATCATATAAACAACTAAAATAAACTCACTCAACACCAACATATGAAACAAAAAACAATAGAAATACATTCTGAAAAAACTCATGCAAGAACAACATACCAAACTTAAAACAATGCAAATACATTCGAAACAAAAGGCTATACCACAACATAGAAAATAGATTCCCATTCCCACTATCATCAATGATAAAAAAATACCAAATCATAGTTGTAGATGTGGCATGGTATATGATAAAGAGGGCCATGGAGTAAAGTTGTGTAGTTGTAAAAACACACTACTCATGTTTATTGTAAAGTTTATATGTTTTGATTTTATTTGAAAGTTTACTCATTAAATTATTGAAAATGATTGTTTCTATGGCGAGGCCCGACCAAAATCCAAACAGGATTCCCATTTTCAATCCCTCTCCGCTTGTCGAAGATATGTTTTTTTTTTAGAGATACCAAAGCACAGTTGTAGTGTGACATGGTATATGATAAAGAGAGTCACGGAGTAAAGTTGTGCAGTTGTAAAAACAAATTGTTTAGGTTTATTGCAAAGTTTAGATATAATGATTAGATTATTGAAAAAGCCTTCATTATATTGTCAAGAGGCAATTCATATTTTTAACATTCATTCAAGCGGACCCAATTCATATTTTTAACATTCATTCATCTTTTAATTTGATATATGTATTCCAAAATATTTTTGAACATTTGATATATGCAAGGCTTTGAAGGAAGCACTCCTAAAAGGAGAGCATAAGAACCTAACTTTGAATATGGGAGTAAGGAAGGAAGGAGTGGTCACAGTGGCATTATTAAATCACTCAATTTTATTTCTAGCTAGTTTTAGTTTTAGTAATATGTATGACATACTCTACATTTTAGAATTTAAAACTATAACCATTTATTAAGAAAGAAAGATACAGTTAAACTATACCCTCTTGGAAGAATTTGAAACTGTAAGCTTAGAAAGTCTGTCACATTTATTGGATACAAATCGTCTTGAAGCTTGCTTAGACGTAGATGTTTGAATATTTATTTATTTAAGGGGAAGGAAGGCTCTTGACAACGACTGTTTCGACGGTGAGGCCTGACCTAGATCCAAATAGGACTCCCATTTGAAATCCCCCTCAGCTGTTTGAACATCCGTTTTTTCGAGACGCCTTCCTGGTGTCATCTAATATGAAGTGGACGCACTCACTGGACATGTTTCCTAGTCATTGTATTGTTATTGTCATTGTATTGTTCTCATAACATGAATTAGTTGAGTTAATATTATGTTTATTAATATTATACTTCTATTAATTTTATAGTCCAATAATATGAATTATTATGACAATGCTTATAGTCCAATATCATGGTTCATCATACCAATGTTTTGTTTGAATATCATGGGTCAAATACCATGCCTTATCATACCAATGCTTTGTTTGAATATAATGGTTCAAATACTGTTCCTTATCATACCAATGCTTTGTTTGAATATCATAGGTCAAATACCATGCCTTATCATACCAATACTTTGTTTGAATATCATGGGTCAAATATCATGCCTTATCATACAAATTCTTTGTTTGAATATCAAATAGCATTAGTTCTCTAAAAATACTCCGTTTGAATATCAAATAGCATTAGCTCTCTGAAAATACTCCGCGGACTCTACTTCCAGCTCGTAGAAATTGTTGGTGATGATCCTCCAGCTTTGTCAGTTGTTGTGTCTCTAATGGATCTAAAATGAATGACTCGCGCTCTCGATAATTGCGTCCCTCAACTGTGGAAGAATCTGGAGGCGACTTAGACGCACTTCCTTGGAAATCCATCTAACAATGTATCGACTCAAAAAGATCCAGGGGAGATTATGTGGCAGTGTGTCCCAAAAAATGTGTCACGTGGACTGTGTGAACATGTGTGGCGTGAATTGTGCACACACAAAAAAAAACACAAGTGCATTGTTTAATTAGGCAGATAGACCTTCCTTTTGAATCAACTCACTTTACCTATTCAACTACCTTTTTGTTGTGCTAGTGACATCTGTCCTGTTTGGGTGCTGGTGAGATTTGTCTTGAATACGATAAATAATCCCACAAAATTGAAAAGAAATGCATTCACATTGTGAGGCTGGCATTGCGAGAATGTAACCGTCATGTGTCCAACAAAAATTACGACATGAGCTTTTAGTTCTTGGTTTCCCCACCATCAAGATGTAACTCCATTGAGATTCCCTTTGATGAACACAACGATGAACACAACACATTGATGATTTATGTGCTCCTCCCACCAAAGTATCTTTTCCATCCATAAGCTCAGTTCTTGTTGCTTATTTGCAGGCCAAAGCTTGCAGGCTGGTTACCTAAGATGGAAATGCACAATGTAGGGAACTGAGAAGAGGGAGTGATAGTTAGCAGAAGAAAATAGTTGTTGATAGTGCAAGTATAAACGATGTTTTGTAGGGAGCTTGAGCCAACGCATAGAGGAACAATGCACACCGTTTTGTAGGGACCCTAAGCCAGTGCATAGAGAAACCTGATGTGAAGCCCAATGAATTGATTTTCCACACTGCATTAGACAATAACCCATGGGAATCAAATAATGCATAACGAGAGCACTTCTGGAGCTGAAGACAAGGGAAGAAATCATCCAAATAGTTTGTAGCATTAGGACTGAAAGAGACGTTGCCGACATTTTTAGACCATGCCCTAACTTCCCAGGACATTATAACATGTGTAATATTTTCTCTAGGAGGCTCTGGGTATGAAAATCTCACGAACTAGATCACTATAAGTTTTAATTATCACCCTAATGTTCCTTTTTCGGTAACTTGGTGTATGTGTGTGGAAACTTAAAACTATTTTCATTAGAAACAATCATCTAGCTTGGGATTTCATTCATTGTTTTATTGCTGGGGGTTCAATGCCATGATGACTGCCTGCGAGTGAGGCCCTCGTAAATCTTGGAAAATGCTGCATTTGCTGGGCTCAAACACTTACCAATATGGAATATTGAAAATTTTATTTTTCCCATTCTAAAGTTTTATTTTTCACAGAATACATTTTGCATTAACTATTTGTTTTGGATTCATGGAATTTTTTTGGCTTTGGCTGCAGGTGCTTTTATGGTGGAGTTTCCTCCATATCCGAGTTCTTCAAATGTTTACTTTAAAGAATTACCCCCGTTTCTTCTCTCAAAATAAATTAGGGCTATCTATTGACTGATATTTTTATGTACCTAGCGCGTGAATAATACTGAAGAACTCAATATTACTGAAGAACTCAAGAAAATTTAAGGCTTAGGATTTGACTAATTGCTGCAATATCAAGTTCAAAGTGAGTACATTAAATGGCCCTCTCTGGGTAGAAAAATCGTTTATTTCAGGAAAGCCTTGAAGTCAAGGGGATCTCAAATATCTTCTTTTGGTAGGGCAATTCAAGCTAATGAATTAATTAAACATCTATCTGAACCTGAACCGTCAGAGTGAATTCCTAATGTTGAAACTTATTTATTCTTCAATGAATGAGCTGCTGGATTATGTTCTGTGTAAGGTTCCAAAATGATAAATTATTTATAATTCAAAAAAACTAAATAATTTATCATTTTGGAACCTTACACAGAACAGAATCCAGCAACTCATTCATTGAAGAATAAATAAGTTTCAACATTAGGAATTCACTCTGACGGTTCAGGTTCAAATAGAAGTTTAATTAATTCATTAGCTTGAATTGCCCTACCAAAAGAAGATATTTGAGATCCCCTTGACTTCAAGGCTTTCCCGAAATCAACGATTTTTCTACCCAGAGAGGGCCATTTAATGTACTCACTTTGAACTTGATATTGCAGCAATTAGTCAAATCCTAAGCCTTAAATTTTCTTGAGTTCTTCAGTATTATTCACACACTAGGTACATAAAAATATCAGTCAACAGATAGCCCTAATTTATTCTGGGAGAAGAAACGGGGGTAATTTCAGTTTTGGTATAATATGTTGTGAAACACAAGGATTTGAATCAAGAGAAAGTTTTCATCTGGACATACATGAGGACTCGATTGTCACTTCTTGCAACAACAAATGTAGTTGATGTTGGATCTGCAGAGATGCATGAAATGCTCACACCTTAAAAATCCTTCAATGTAAAGCTTTTTCTTCCATTCATCACTTCCCAAGTATAAATGTGACCATGGGATGTTTCTATTACTCCATTATGAGACAACACATATGCCATAGAAGCCCTTGTATCTATATTATCTCCCAACCGAAGAACTTTATTTTCCAGAAATGCAAGCCTCCATGATCATTTTCTCTTTAGTTCATCACAATTTTCATCTTGATTTATTTGAATTTTATCTATATTGGGTGGTGCAACAAGTACCAGAAGACAAACAACTATATATTCTTTATTGAAATCCAAATGTGAACATGCATGATTACTACTCAACCTTGACTCTTGATGTTCTCTTGGCACAATGTTGTTTAAATTATTATCTTTAAAGTCATGTCTATTTTAAACTTCATCTATAAGTTTACAATCTATGAAATTCCTACTCATCTTCCCACATGAACATCGACTGAAAACTCCTAAAACAACAGATTGGAAGATGTTGTAATCCACACTACAAAATGTTGAAAGCATAAAGCGCCTAGAAATATATAAGATAGCATAGTATCCATTGCAATTGTGTCCAATAACAAGATGTGAAAGATGAGGAATCGCCAAAAATTCCCATATGTGCGTTATTTTACAACCATCAATTGGTAAAATGAATTCCTCTGAACACATGCTCCATCTCGAGTCCATCCTCCACCCACGTATCCCTCCATTTTCTCTAGCTGCAATGATATAGTGTGGTGCACAAACCAATATACAATACATACTCTCCAGAGAAGACAATTGTGCTAACACTGAAATGTCCCCATTTTTCACTGAAACCAATTTAACACCATGCCCTTCACATTGACCTAGTGAAATACATTTTGAGCGTGGAAAATTTACGCTTGATTCTCTCAGATCTTGAATTCTGATGCATTCAAGTAGATCAAGATTATTCCCATCTGCTGTGAATCGTATTCCATATTTCTCAAATGCATACTTTATCTCAAAGCAAGCTTCTCCATCCGATAGAATAACTCTTGTGTAACCAAGAAGACAGGAATAATTGGATGAGTCCTCTCCAATCACCACCTTGTAAATGAAAAGAATTATTTCCCTTTTTTGTAGAAGACCACAGACAACACAGAGATGGGCATTTTTACCCTAAACACTCAAACAAGAAGGAAAGAACCAGAATAGGATTCTCATAGGAACCAAGTTCCGTAAACATCATTTCTCTTTGATTTCCATTAGTATAATCATTAATATTTATTATAATAGTCAAAATTATTATAATATCATCCTGACTAGGGAATTTTGGCTTCAATTTCTTCAACAAAGAACCAACACTCAAATTGTTGTTTTCAACAACTTCAATGTTTAGGGTAGAAGGAGGCACATCTAAAAAAGTCAAAACAGGGGAAATACAATTTGATTCTTCGTTCAACGTCTCTATCAATGCACTCTAACAATATGATTGAACATTAACAATTTAATCCTGCTTCAGGTTTTCCTTTCTTGTAAATGCATTGGGGATATTAGAGATTCCATAATGATTACTTATGCCAATTGTTATACATGAAGCCAATTACAAATCACTGAAGGTAGGTAATATTTTATGTTGCATTCTGGAAGTTATGTCTGAATTTTGGACTTGCTTATCCTAAAAAGATCCTACAGAGACATCCAAAGCTTGTTCAAATAACCAGTGATCACACCCTTGTTTACACAATATGTGGGAAACAAGCAGCTTAGATTCAACCCAAGAAGAAGATCTCCCATAAGAACATATTTTGTTAGTTGGCAGCCCATAATACTTTGCTCGAGACTCAATATCTATTTTTTTATCAACTGAAATACAACCTTCCACGGATCTAGGAATAAATCCATTATCATCAGTGAGCTAGCAACAAGATACATATACGTAAATCTCAGGTCTTGTTACCAATAACTCATTCGAAAAATTTCTACCCAAACATTATTCAATTGAATAAGCACCATTATGTTCTTCATTAAGGTTTCCTATACTACACACTTCAAAGATGCTAGACTGTGCATCAACAACACAATATTGGCTTCGTAGGGCACTAGACTACACCATTTTATATCCAGTATCTACAGTATGACACTTTTCATGCTGGCATATTTGATAGCCAGGGTTTTCACGGTATTGTCTAGGAAATTCATATTTGGCCATGTATTCTCTCCTGGAGATAGTGGGAGCACGTGGGGCATCTTCAAACTGAATTTTTTTATAATTTCCCAAATTTGAAATGAAAACTACAGAATATGGATCAAAGGTAGTAGATACATATTTTACATGCCTCTCAAAATTAAATTCAGTCAAAGAAATTTCTATGTTAAGGCTGTCATCAACAGCATTATCCTCACTGGCCTCTCTAAAGCTTTTGCATTCCAAAATATGCACCAATGTCGGATTTCTTTTGACATCATATATATCTAAATCTAAACTTCTCTTTCTTCTCAGATATTTTTTCTCAGCATTTGTAGAACATGGAGGATCTGTCTCATACAAAGGTCGTACTTCATAGACAGGAATTTTGCAACTCACTAATGCACTGAGATGAGATGAATTCTTCTAGACAACATTATTGGAACATTGGTCATCCTCAAAATTTTCTACGAAAACATCGTCTATGACCATAGAATCTTGCCTAGGATTACCTAAATATTCCCTTTTATAATCCTTTATCAAAAAAGGAAATTTATCCACGTCAGTACTTTATTTAACATGAACTCTGGATCCCAAAGGAACATCCACCTCCAAACCCTTAGCTACATTCTCTACTGTTTTTGAAAAGCATTTCTTTTTTGACTTTGTAATTAGATCAAAGGCAGGAGATATACAAGATCGATCTCTCTCTTCATTCTTTTATTTAGCACTTGAAACTGATCTAGGGTAAAATCTGCTTACCCTTAACCAAGACCTTTTTCTTCAACTGATAAATTAGAATCACATTTAAGTAAAGCATTAATGAAAATAAAATGAACAACACCTTGCTGTAAATAAGAGGAACATAATTGTTAAGATCAACAATCATAAGAACACGTCATTTGATAACGGAGTTTGTCGAGGAGGGACTACATCTCTGGGCCTCAGTGTCAAGATGGTATAGGCCACTACACTAAGTGTTGTAAGAAGAAGATGTAGATGGATGTATCTCTCTGACGTACAAGGAAACTGCCCTCATGCAGGAGTGGCTATACCTCTCTATGAGATGTTCCACTTCGAAACTCTCATTCATAACAATGCTCCTATCAGTATGACAACAATCTATGCATAAATACTATGAGTATCCCACCAATATGGCAAACAAGGGATCTCAAATGACATACGTGTGACAATGAGTATCCCGTGAACATGGCATCAAAGGGATCTCCAAATAATACAAGTCCATGACAGAAATTACATCAATAACAAAACAAGACAAGATTCCACGACTCATATATCAACAGGGATCTGTACAACACTATGCATCTTAGGGACAAAGAATTACATGAAATAAACTCATCATATACCTCTTGCTGAAGATGACTGAAGAATGGATGTTGATGCTGTTGGATCTGAAAACACCATCACAATTGTGGCGTCGAGAGGTGTGAAATCGATTGCTCACTTGCTAAAAACTATCACCCGCAACTTCACTTCAAAAACTGACCGAAAAATAGAAAACTCAAATGAGAAATCTGAATATGCCATCAGATTCATGAAGTTGAGTAGTGCAGAAAAGACTGTCCATTTTCTGAAGTCTAAAAAAGTGAATATCTGGGGCAAAAAGGAATCTTAATGCAGCAGCCTATACCATCTTGACATCGAGGCCCAGAGATGTAGTCCCTCCTGGACGATCTCCGTTATCAAACGACATTTTCTTATGATTGTTGATCTTGACATTTACGTTCCTCTTCTTTACAAAAAGTCGTTGTTAATTTTATGTTCATTAATTCTTTACTTAAATGTGGTTCTAATTTATCAGCTGAAGTAAAAGGTATTGGTGAAGGGTAAGTAGATTTTACCCTGGATCAGAAACAACCATGAGAAACTCTCCATTGGTTTCATTCACATCATCTTTGATCTCACTAAAGACTAATTTTTAAAGCTCCTGTTCAATGCCAAGGTCCCCCATAATAACATCACCTGGCTTGGACATTTATGGTATATTGTTTGCTTCCATAAGTTACATTTTATTATCAAGACATAATTTTATTAATGGTGGGTATCCTGCAGTAGTTTCCATTCTACTTATTCCACGCACAAAATTTCCCTGTTTTATATCTGTAAAAGAGAAAATTGGCACTATATTTTTAATTGTCTATGGTACACAAGAATTTTCAGGAGTCTTCAATTCAGTTGAAGTATCTACACATAACACCTCAGCTTCCATAGCTAGACTGCAATTTGGAATGGGTCTCCCAACTAGCAAACTATTGCGTATGACTGCAAATTCAGAAGCATCAACATGAGAGACCATGCACATTTCCCTTGAAGACTTCCCAATTTTCTTTCTAACTGCATGGAGTTGATCAAAATATTCATTATTAGGATCATATTCAGCAATGGAAGAAGCGTGTAAATTCCCTTCTGATATATTCTTTCTTTTCTTTCTGGCGGCTTGTTTAAGGAAGGGCAATTCCTGTGGGAGCAACACCATTATCATCGAATTTGCAAATTCTTGTCCCATGTAATCTGAATCTTCCTTGTCTAAATTTATATCCAGTGATTGGGTGGCATTACATTGTCTATTCTATTCTGAGGAACTCAGACTACACTCATTAGAAAGTATCTGACCTTTCCCAGATAGTTCAAGGACAGACTGCAAAGGAATAACACTAGCTCGAGGAATAAACTGATTAGATTTCTCAACTTTCAGTTGACCCTCATCATCCTTTCTGTCTTGTAATACTTCTTCACAATCTCTAATAGAGGAATCAGGCATGGAACCATCTCACAATTTATCCAGTAGTGTGCATTGTTGAGGGAAATATGACTCTACTTGAGAACCTGAAAGTATGCCCTTGCCAATGTTAGATATTCTTGAATGGTTTTCCATGCCTGGTTCTTCATTTATGATTTCAGCTACAGTCCCCCATGCCCAAAATGTGAAATTTCCATTCTCTTTAGATGAGAAGGTTGATCTGAAATGAATGGCCTACTGGCAATGCCTTTTTTATTTATCAGAATACCAAGACAAGTATTTTCATCCTTAGACAGATAAACATAATTTAATGATATTTTATTTTTTTTCAATGTCAAGGGAATCTGGCACAAATAATCCAGTTTTCCCTACAATATCGAAGCGTTCAAGAGGCTGATTTTTGTTATTGTCATTCTCAATTTCCATTGCAGGAATACCGCAATCCATGTTAAGCTTAGGAGGGTCTAGACATGCTACACGAGCAACCTTTTTTTAATGAAGACTCAAGTGTTTTCTTCTTATTGATCCTTCTCTTGTTGCAGTTGGAAGTTTCCGAATACCTGACTGCAGAGTGTCTCCATTTAGATCAATATCTTCAATGTTCTGAATTGTTGTCCCATTTTCATTTGCAACAAGTTCACGGAATAAGCATTGAACCAATGGATTTGTAAATCCAAAATGCTCAGCACCATCAATTATCGGGAACTAATCTCTATGGAACTTTTGAACTCGCATGTCATTTTTCTTCTGTATTTTTTCCCAGGCAATGGTAGGAGTTTCCCCTAGCACGAAATCCGTTTTCAGAAATAATCGTAGATGTGTCCAGCATAATTGTACCCAGATTTATATCCAATGGGATAGGGATATATGTCTTTACCCGAAAACTTCTCTAGTGTTTTTTTCTCCCATGGTCCTTTGTACAGGGTGCTAAGAACAGTAATCTCCAAACCGTCACGTATTCCTCCGTTGTCCATCTTCTGTTGTGGAAGGTAAAATCAATAGTTGAAGCTATTATCACATCTTATATGCTGGTTAGCCTAATTGATTGCAAAGACCAGTTTAACTAGCTTAGCATAAGTTTAAATCTTGCCCTGGAGTTATAGATTTAGTTTCCCGAAGTTTTAGATTTAGTTTGCTTTGAAATTGGAAATAATGGAGAAAGAAATTAAATGCCTTGAAATTGATAATAATGAGAAATAAATAAAAAATTTATCACCAAAGAATACTACATTTCAGTTCAAGTCTCATAACACAACCCACAAGACTTATCAAATTTTTTCAATATTATAGCTTCAGTGGCTTCCCCAAAATGGCATTATGGCTTCAATACCCTTTTTTGTAAAAGATATCCAATGTAATGTTTTCAACATGATTTCCAAAAAAGATACAAGGTAAGAAACAAAATATTGAGACTTCCACGATTCATAAAAAAAAAGGTTGTTTTCTAACTATTTCTCTCTTAATTTATTGAGCATGTTATTAGCTTGCTTCCACTATGTTTATGTTTCATCCATTTCGAGTAATTTTTTATACAAGTAAAAATTATGATCATATAGATATCATTTTTAGGATTCTTTTGAAAAAACTACGAAAAGAGTATTATCGCTTCAATACTTCAATAGGTGCCTTCATTAAGTTTCATCCATTTTGAGTTAAAAGAAGAATTTTAAAATTAAATAAAATTTATGATCATTAAAAAAACAATTTAAAAATTAAATATAATTTATGATTATATAGATATTAAAATTTTCTTTTATCATTTTTAAAATTAAATTCTTTTCCCCAGTATCCATCCAAAAATATGTTGGTATCTTGATTCTAACGATTCTTTTAAAATATATCTTTATTATTTTTTTCTATTTTAAGGATTTTTTTTCAAATATTGTTTTATTATATTTTTTTGGGGCTATCGAGCTTGTATCAAGTTGCTTTATTTAAAGATTTAAATTGTTTTGTTATATTAAAAAAATAGTTTTTTTGGAGATTTTTATTTACTTTTAGAAGTTTTGGTTTTTTTTTAAACAAATTGTGTGGTTTTAGTTTTTGTTTACATAAACATCTGTATAGAGAATGTGTTTGCACTTTAAGAGTAATACATATATATATATATATATATGTATGTATGTATGCATGTATGTATGTATATATGTATATATATATATATATATATATACATATACATATACATATACATATACACATACACATACATACACATACACATACACATACACATACACATACACATACACATACACATACACATACACATACACATACACATACACATACACATACATACATACATACATACATACATACATACATACATACATATATATATATATATATATATATATATATATATATATATATATATATATATATATATATATATAACTCTAAATTTTGGACAAATTATTCTTTGCTCACAAAGAAAATATAACATCTTACTCTAAATGAATTACAAGAATTAGAAAAATTGAATTTAAATTGTTTTTTATTTCATTAACTAAATCATAAGAATGAATTACAATAATTAGAGGAATTGAATTAGGAGAACTAAATTTAAATTTCTTTTTATTTCATTAACTAAATTACAAGAATTAGAAGAATATAACTTTTAAATATTTGAATGAATTACATATTTCATAATAATTTGAGAACCAGTTTTTCAATTCCTTTTTTCATTAAAATAAAATTGATTGAAATATTTGAGAACCTTTAATTTGCAAAAAAAATTGTTTCTTTTCCAAAGAAACACTATGTAAAAAATGGAAGAGAGTAACCCTTTAGGAAGGGTTATTTGAAAACTATTAATTCACAAAAAGAGGATAATGACCCTTTCCCCACCCTTATGAAGGGAGAGCCAATTATTTTTTGCAAAAGGAAAATGGAATATTTAAGCTTTGAATGTGTTTTTTTCACTAGAGAAGTTTTATGCATTTTAATTGTGGAAGTCTATTCATAAAAAGTTATCCTATAATATTATAAATGATTGTGTTATAAATGATGGGACTATCAAGGAATGTGACAACAAAAATCCGAAGTGTTATAAATAATGGGACTATTGGAGAATGTGACCACAAAAAAAAAGTCAGAATAATTTAATACAATCATGCATACCTTTTACATGTTACATGCCATATATTGCATAGCACTAGACCATATCTACTAAAGACTAAGTCTCTTCGAATCATTTTAAAATATTATGTACTATTTTTATTTTCAGTGTGTGCTTTAAAATGCAAAACAATGCAATACATGCCTACAAATGCATTCCTCAAATAACTTTTCCAATTAAACAAACCTATCGGTGTCTCTTTGCACCTTTTGGGGCAATTGCTAGTAATGTATAAAAACAAAAACACGTGAATTGCAATAGATATTTTCAAATGGAAATGGGTTATAAACTCATTTTGTTTTTTAGTAATGATAAGTAAATAAGTTTGATATGTTATTTTTTAAAAGGTAGTTACTTAAAATGTAGTTTTGAGTATAAAAAATAATTATGTGTTTTAAAATAATTTCCAATAATTTAAATTTAATAAATAATATAGTTAGAATTTATAATTTTAATTATATATATATATATATATATATAATTAAAATAAATTCTTAGAAAAGACAATGGTGAAGGTTTTGGCCACTAATTGAAAGCAAAATGGGGAATTACAGTCTCCAGAGGATGTGAAGATTGAGGAATTTCGCATGGTCATCGCAAAAAATCAACCTAAGGAAAATGCAAGTCTCGCAAAATTTGTTAAGAGACTAGAACAAGCTTTGAAGGTGGTAATCCCTCCAACCATCTTGACTAGGAAGGCCCAGGATCTTGTGGATTGAGATTTAATTAGGAAATTCAAGGGAATTTTTCTGCCACCCCAAAACATAATAAATTTGGGTTCTGCATTATTGGATTCCTCTTTTTAAGGGAAGAATTGATACATTTTGTGGCATCGGGTTTTTTATTTTCTATTTTAATTTGAGGACAAGGATTTGGTTTTAAAAAATGAACCTTATTTTTTGGGGTCCTAGGCTTTGTACCTTAATTAATGGACTTTGGATTTCAACCTGAACTTGGACATCCCTAAAGCGGTCATGGTGTGGGTAAACTCCTTAAGATTCCTATGAATCTATGGAACATGGGTGCAATTACGAATTCTCTATGAAATTTTTTGGATATTGCAAATCCTAAGAACAACTTTTCGTGTGCACAAATATTCATAGAGATAGACTTGGAGAAAGGTCCCCTATTTCAAATCAAAGTTTATTTGAATGGATGGACACATCTGCAACCTTTGGACTACAATTAGTTACCCTTCAAATGTAGGCATTATCATGAATATGGAAATTTTGTTAGAAATTTCAAAAACAAGAATTTGAAACAAGATGAAACTGGCCAACACGAAAAATAGATGCAAGTTAAAAGAAAGAATCCCTCAAAGCAAGGAGTTCCTACGGTGCCAAAAGAGAATATTTAGGAAAGGAACCAATTCGCAATCGTAGCAGAGGTTGGAAACCAATCAGAAGTGGAGGAAGGCCAAATTAAGGCATAAGGAGAAACAACGCAAAAAAAAACAAGGAGTCAAGATGAGGTTACTCTAACCCTAGAAGAGCCAGTTTTGTAGCAGGTGTTGTTAATTAAAAATACGGGTTTAGAATCCTTTGGTGTTCAAGAAAAAAAGGATCAGGAGCATTCAAGTGCCCAAAAATGATGCTGGGAAATAATTTTGGAACTACGATAACTTGAGTATGCAAGAGAAAAATTAAGGGGGACTTAAGGCATGCTTAACAACATAATAGAAAGGGTTAAAGAACCAAAGCCAAAGATTCCCTCCAAGACAATCCACGGGGATCAAGCTAACGGGTAGGTGAAATACAACGCACATTACAAACACAAATAATCTCTTGGAATTGCAAAGGGATGAGACAAAAGAAGGAAGAGATCACAAAATTTTTGAAACTAGATCACCCTTCCCTCGTGCTAATTGAAGAAATGAAACTGGACGAAAAGGAAGAAATAAGAATTGGGAAGAAAAACTAGAGAATCTGTGAGGGTGCGGCATGCAATTACAAAGGAACATTGGGATGAATTCTTACAATTTGCGACCTGTCCAAAATACAACTAATCCAAGCTATAATCAATCACAACTATATAATTACTAGAGTACAAATTAGAGAGGTAAATATAGTTATGTTTATCTTCAATATGTATGCTCCAGTGTACATTGAAGGAAAACAAGATTGTTGGAATTGTTTATCAAAATATGTAGAAGACAATAACTATCAGAATGTAGTAATAGGAGGGGATCCGAACATGATATTATATTTAAGGGAATAAAAGGAGAAAGGGAGGGCCTAATACTAAAGTGGCACCGTATTTAACGATTAATGGATTGTTAGGATTGGATATGTAACACCCAATAATTGGGAATATACTTGGACTATCGAAAGAGTGGGAAGGGCACATATCACAACTAGGTTAGACATTATTTTGGTTCAAAGCTCAATTTTTTTAGCAAAATGGGAGGTAAATTCAAAGATATTTCTATTATCATTCTTACATCATCACCCAGTATCTTTGATAATAGAGGAAATAAACAAGGGAGGCCCAATTCCCTTATGGCTTAACCCACTTTGGGTCAAGCGTGAAGCATTTATTCCTTTAATAAAATAGGCGTGGGTGGATCTTGTTCAAGGATCACCCTCTTATGTTTGGGAAGAAAAACTCATAGTAACAAAAATAATGTTAAAGGAGTGTGAAAAAAATAATTATAAATTGCCTCAGAAAGAAACGAATGAAATCTTGAACTTGATGAAATAAAAGACAGTCAAATTAGAGAGGCGAGATGTAACAAAAGAAGGATTAACAAAAAAAAAAAAATTTGAGTCAAATTATGGGATCAAAACTTAAGCTATTTTTGTAAGCACGCTAAGGCACGAGAAATGATAAAAATAGTCACAGAAATCAAAGGGTGTGGCATACAACTGATAGAATTCTAGTAGGAGGGGTAGCAAGAATCCAAATGCCATTTCAGAAATATTTACAAGGAATGTGGGGAAGATGCAAAAGAATAGATAGAGGAAGTGTTGGAAGAAGTACCTCGACTAATTGGAGAATGGGAGAATGGGAAGCTTATGAGAAAAATTGGGGACAAGGAAATTTGGGAAGTTATATAATATTTGGAGAAATATAATTCACTAGAATTGGATTGTGACACCATCAATTTCTACAAAGAATGTTGAGAAATTATTAAATATAATCTCTGATGTATGCTTAATGACCCTATTAGAAGTGAAAGAGTGGGGCGTCCAACAAAATCATCCTTTTTGGAACTAATTCCTATAGAAAGGAATCACTCCTCATTTGTGATATTTATACTCATCTCCCTTTATAATAATTCATACAAAATTCTCACAAAGATCATTGCTAAAAGACTAAATAATATAATGGGCATAATTATATTAAAAAAAATCAAGGAGGCTTTATTCAAGGAGGATATATTTTGGACAGTATAATCCTAGTTCAAGAAGCTATACGCTCGAGTCAATAGTGAAAGGAAAAAGGAATGGTGATAAAAATTGATGTGGTTGGCACCTTTGATATATTAAAGCATCCATACATGCTTTAAAATTTAGAAAGGCTTGGGTCCTCTCCAGGCTTCATGAAATGGATTAGTGCTTGTATAGAGAAACCATGGGTGGCACCCCCGATCAGTGGTAGGCTAGGAGCCTTCTTCCCTCTCACCAAAGGGATATGGTAACTCTTCCCTCTCTCCCCTTTTATTTAAGCGGTGGTGGCATATACATTAAGCAAGAAGCTAGAAAAGGAAAGACATAAGGAAATATTCTAGGGCTTATGATTGTGCGAGGGGTGAAGGACATAAACCATATGTAATTAGAAGATGATACATTAATAGTAGGTGGGGCCTCCATGATCATTGCAGAAAGATTCAAAAAGGTATTAAATGTGTTTTTTCAGGCCTCGGAAATTATTACAAATAATGAAAAGTGTCATGTTTATGGATGGAGTGTTAGCACAACTAAACTTACCCACATAACAAGAAGACATAGATTTTCCCTGGTTCACTCTTGTTTTGAGAAGTGGAAAAGGTATGAATTCACTATGTGTTTTCTCATTCTTTTACTTTAAACATAATTCTTTTTACCCTAGAAAGATTATTTATTACAAGAATTATGGTAGAATTGTAAAGATTTATGTTTATTGTAAAAAGATGACTAAGAATTGCTTTTTATTGCTTAAAACAGGAATTAGGCGAGGTGAATAGCTATATCAGAGGCGAGGCTGAGATAAATGCAACTGTTGTTCCTCCAGCATTAGACCAAATCCTTCCAAGGACAAGGAAATCCGAATGCATCGCTAAGAAAAGGCAGGGGACAACTCAGCTTTAGTCAAAGTAAATCATGTGACAACTAAAAGAAGGGAAGTGAATCCCTCAGGATCCTTCGATCCTGAGGGATCGTTGTTCAAACCTCATCTTATTCCTTGTCTTGTCCGTCAGAGTCTGTTATATAAGGCAACACCTTTAGTGATTAGGGGGGATCCTTGCCTTTAGTGATTAGGGGGGATCCTTGGATTCAAAACATTTCTTTTGTAATATTATGTTTTATTGACTCTCAGCTTTAGAGAGCGATCTCTGTAATAATTTATGCTCGATTAATATAAAGGCACGATTCATTTCATATTTCAAGTTCTGAAGTAACCCAACAGTGTTTCACTGGTGCTAAGGGCCCAACTCTGGTGGAATTACTCTGTTTTTTGTATTTCTATCCTTTGCTTACTCTCGTGTGATAATTGCATTTGGATTCATTACGATTATAGAGTTGTTTGATTGTTGTTGAATTGAATTCGGGTTTGCTGTGAGCGTTAATGAATTGCACTGCTATTCTATCTTAGAAAGAATCGTGTTTACTGTCTTATTCATCTTGCTATCTTTTATAAAGCTTTGTTGTTCTATGCTTAATTCTGGTTGCTATTCCATTGGTTTATGGTTCATTTCGATTGACTGTTTCATAGTGTTGATTGTTGACAGGGTTGAAGTATTAAAGAAGATTCGTTGCCTGATTGCATTAAGTTTATATTTGTTGTTCAATTAATCTTTGTTGTTCCATTCCTATTTATTGTTCATTTCTGATTCGTAGGTTCAAATTAGCAGAGAGATTTTTTATAGTTGCTATGTGCACATAGGAATTACGAGTTGTTGTTCCTTTCCAACTCTTGTTATTAGAAGAAGTTCTTTTTAGTTATTTTCATCAGCAAGTAGTTCAAGTTCGATTTCATTTTGATTGCTTAAAGAATAGGACCATCAACTGTAGAGGACATTGGTTACTGCTTCCAAGTTCCCAGATTGATTGCCTTGTCTCAGTGTGATTTCAGTTGCATCGATTTCTAAGGGAATGAGTTATTGTTACTATATCCCTGATTGATGTTTATAGAATGAGTAGTTAAGATTTCAGAGTATTTTCATTCATGTTCCTGTAATAAGATTTCTTTACAAGCATCTGTTTACTCTTGTATCTAGTATATTGTACTACATCTTTCGTAGCATTACTCTTAGTTAATTGCAGTCTCAGATAGAGTACACTCTTGAAATAAAAAGTCGCTCCCAGATTGATAATTAATGTAGGATAATTAGATGTTTAAAAGATACCTTTTATGCCTCAACATTTTGGCGCTGTTGCCGGAGAGAGTGTATGCCATTTCAGAGGAGTGATGCACAATTGATTTTTTGCTGCTCGCGAAGAATTGGGTATTAAAGATGGAAGGTAAGAACCTGCGCACCAGGCAAGGAAAAGCCTTGCTCATAGCCCGCTTCACAGCAGAATTAGGTAAGCTTCTTTTTTTAGGTAGGAATGAAGGCTTGTTTTCTTGAATGAATAAACCAGCTAAGCAAAACAAAATTCCTCCTAAACCTGAAAAACCTAAGGGACCAGTGACCCTTGGGCGAACAACTTTTTTTGATGAAATACTTAAAAAGATTGAATCTCAGTCATCAGTAGGACCTAGGAAAGTTATCTCTAGACAGCCTACTAGTTCCCTTTAGGCCACAGAGTCACCATCTTAAGCCTTTGCTAAGATACATAGTCAAACAGTGGGAATTGAGCAAGATTCCCAAGAAATTGAGAATCCCTGCCTAATTTCCCCTCAAGAAGGGAACTCTAGTAATCTCCATGTAGGAGAAGGGGAAAAAAGAGAAGAAGAAGAACCAAAATCTCCTCTTGAAATAGTCCAAACAGTAAGTAGTCCAGATAAGGGAAGTGTTGTTAAACTCGTTCAAAACCAAGGTCTTGAATCACCTCAAACAGTAGGTCAGCAAGGAATACTTATTGTTCCAGACCAGGGAAGTGCTGCCAAGGCCATTCCTACTCCTTCCATTCAGCCTAGGAATTCCCTTGAAATCCCATAATAATATTAGCACATCTTTGACCAAATGGCCTAGAACCAAAACCAGAACCAGCAAACCCCCCAGCAAACCTCTACACTGCAATATCCTATAGTAGATACTGCAGTTAATGCACCTATGAAAGCCATTCCCCTTCAACATATTCCCACATTTCATGGCTTAACATCAGAATATCTAGATGCATTTCTATTCGAATTCGATGTGTTACACAAGGGGTATGACTATACCACCGATCCCCAAAAATTAAAACTATTTCCTTCCACATTAAAAGGAGCAGCCTTACGATGGTTTATGGGGTTAGGTGGGGGTGTCATAACTGATTGGGATCATATGAAAGCTGCGTTTTTAAAGAAATATCAAGATTATTGCAGGTCTCAGGAACTAAAAGACGAAATATTCCAAATGACAGCAAAACCAAATGAAACCTTGGAAGAATATGTGGAACAGTTTCAATACAATCTTCAGAGATGTCCTTATGCATCCTTACCCTTACCTGATAATGTGCTGAAAAATACATTAATTAGGGGAATGAAAGATCAATGGGTTGAAAAATTGAATATTATGGGAAAAGGTGATATATATCAGGAAAGCTATGCTAACATCATTGATTTGTGTATCAGGAGTTCGAGGGGAAACACAAGGCTAAAATCAGCAGAACGTGACATGATTACACAGGACAACAAGACCTCCAATGAAGGTGTAACTCGTGCAGAGATTGGAAACCTGCTGGAAGATTTTAAAACAGATATACTAGGGACTCTAACAACGTAGTTCGACATTATGCAAGCCAAACAAAATCAAGCAGAAGTAGAGAAAAATTTGGCAGTATTCTTTCCTAGATGCGAGAATAAACACAACCATAAAGAGTGTCCACTGGATGTAATCAAAGTTTGCGCCATTTGCACAAAAGATCACCCCACAGAAGGATGTCCCTCACTTCCTGGCCTAAAAGCAGTTTATAAGGAGGCAGAAGAAGAATCAGAAGTAGTATATCTACTTAATCAGTGCCGACAATGGCAGCCATGACAATAAGGTATGCCAACCGATCTATTTTCTTCTTTTTAGCCTCCTCAATACAATGCTTAGAAATATAATGGAATGTGGCAAAGTCAACCACCTTTCCCCAATTGGTCACAACAGCCATTCCCTACATCATCATGGCCAAATCAAACAATTCAAACTAATTGGCCAAATTTTCCTTTCTGCCCACCGTTTTGGCAAAAAAATTCTTATCCAACACAATGGTCCCCCTCTACTTCGCAGAGTCAGGCCTGGCAGTGAAACTGGAAAAGACCTACAAATCAGCCAGTTGGAATAATTCCCCTCTCTCAACCTACACTGCCAGCTCCCTATACAAACCCCCAGACCAACTTATGACCACAACTCCCAGCCCAGCACAACCCAAACCCAAGCAATAGGCCAGTTCAGTCTGTCCAAATAATGGAACCCCCAAAATTAGAAACTGAATTGAGGGAGTGTAATGACCTTCAATTAAGGTCTGGGCGTATAGTAGAAACAGAGAGAAACAAAAATGTTCATATTGAAGATCTGTTACCTATAGAAAAAACATTAAAAAATGAGAAGGTGGTTCAACAACAAAATCAACAACAAGTAACAACCTCTTCTCCACCATTCCCAGAACGAATAATCATACCTCGCACATTAAAACATCCTGATTTTGATCTTCTGGGAGAATTGAAAAATTTGTGTATAAAAATCCCTCTCCTCCAAGCTATCCAAGACATCCCTATTTATGAAAAAACCCTTAAGGAACTGTGTATAAAGAAGCTAAAGAGGAGAACAACCACCAACCCAAATGTCCAAATAGTCGGTACTCTATTTGACTTATTATCAGGAATGGAAATACCTATAAAATATGAAGACCCAGGAAATCCTATAGTGATGGTGCAAATCAATGGGTAATTGTTCCCAAATGCCTTAGTTGATTTGGGAGCTGCAATCAATATCTTAACAACCACCACCTGTCAAAAACTTGGCATTACATCACTAGAACCAACAAAAACCTTATTAGAATTGGCCGACCGATCTGTATTCAAACCAGAGGGTACACTACAAGATGTAATGGTATCTATAGATTCCTGGGAATACCCTGCTGACTTCCTGGTTATCAACCCAAAGAACCAGCTAGAAGGACACCCATTAATCCTAGGTAGACCTTGGTTGGAAACTGCTGATGCTTATATTGGATGCCGAAAAGGCAACATGACAATAACAAGGGGAAACTATGTCAAGAATTTAGCTTTATATCCCCCAGCCCAACCAAGCCTATCAATAATCAAAACAAGAAAACAACCTGTATCATATCTTATGGAAAATATGAGATCACCTCTAACTATAGAAGATGCCTTTGATTTTAAAGACCAAACAGAGGATGATATCATTAATAGTTTTATTAATAAACCACAAATCAGATCCCATCTACAATGTCACATGATCAAGGCAACATTTGATAATAAAGAAGAAGAAGATCCTCTGAAATACATTCCTGATCAAGTAATACCCACTACTTATATGTACAATAGTAAGGTTGTAGAAATTGAGCCGGGAAAAACACTAAACATTAACAAAAATCTGACTACTAAACAAGAAGAGAAGTTGGTCCAATTACTACAGAAATACAAAGCAGCCTTTGCATGGGATTACTCGGACATGAAGGGAATTGACCCCAATTATGCACACACCACATATATACCGAAAAATATGGGAGACCCATTTGCCAACCTCAAAGGAGACTAAACCCCCACCTTAAAGATATTGTGAAAGTTGAATTACAGAAACTATTGGATGTCAATTTCATCAACCCAATATCTGATAGCAAGTGGGTCTCTCCATTAGTAGTGGTACCAAAGAAGAACGGGAAGTGGAGAATATGTGTAGATTACCAAGAACTTAACAAGGCAACCCAGAAAGACCACTTTCCCCTTCCTTTCATTGACCAGGTATTAGACACATTGGCAGGAAAGAAATTCTTTTCCTTCCTCGATGGCTTCAGTGGGTACAATCAAATCCAGATTGCCCCTGAAGACCAAGACAAAACTACTTTTACCTGTCCTTGGGGGACATTTTCCTACCGAGTCTTACCCTTTGGCCCATGCAATTCCCCTGCTACATTTCAAAGGGCCATTCTCAGCATCTTTTCATATTTAATAAATGAAGGGCTCGAAGTATATATGGATGACTTCACACCTTACGGAGATGATTTTGAGCCAGCATTAGAAAATTTAGAAAAGGTGTTGCAAAGTTATATTGACACTAGGATTTGTTTAAGCCATGAAAAGTGTCATATGATGATGACCGAAGGAGTTATCTTAGGGCACTATATTTCAGCAGATGGAATTCAGGTGGATCCAGCTAAAACTTAGATAATTTTGTTAATACCTACACCCACCACACAAATACAGGTACGTAGCTTTCTTGGATTTTCTGGTTATTATAGGAGATTTATAGAACATTATTCTCGAATAGCTGCACCTTTATATGCACTAACTGGGAATGTTGATTTTATTTGGACAGATAAATGTGACAATGCCTTCAATGATCTGAAAAATCTTGTCTAAACAGCCCCAGTGCTGAGGGGCCCAAATTGGAATTTGCCATTCCAAATTTCATTTGATGCCTCAGACACAGCGATTGGAGTAGTGCTAGGGCAGGAGGAAGATAAAAAACCATATGCAATCTATTATATTAGCAAAAATCTATCTCCTGTTGAACTAAATTATATTGTGACTGAGAAGGAATTTTTAGCTGTAGTACGTGCTGTAAATAAGTTTAGACATTATATAACTGGGTATCTAGTACTAACTCTACCATTAAAGTTTTAGAAAATAAACCTGTTACAAATGGAAGAGTGACAAGATGGTTGATTATATTGCAGGAATTCAACATTACAATTAAAGATCGACCTGGGAAAGAGAACCCTGTAGCTGATTTTCTGTCAAGAATGCCAAAGCCAACAGATACAGAAGCAGTTGAAGACCACTTCCCAGATGAACATTTGTTCGGTGTTACTATTAGAACCCCATGGTATGCTAATATAGAAAATTATTTGGCAATAGGTAAATTACCTAAACATCTAACACTTAATGAATGAAAGCAGATAATACAGCGTAGTACCCCATTCTCTTGGATTGGGGGCTACTTGTTTCATACAGGGTCAGATATGAAAATTAGGAGATGCGTCCGACAGGACAAGGTATTTGATATTTTTAAAGCATGCCATGACGGGCCATGTGGCGGACATTTTGCAGATCATAGAACCGCCCATAAGGTTTTACGGACAGGCTAATATTTTCCTACCATTTTTAAAGATGCCGGAAATTTGTGCAGGCTTGTGATAGCTGCCAAAGGGCAAGTCGCCCTGGGCAGTCTGACGAAATGCCTTTGAACCCTCAACTAGTAATTGAACCATTTGAACGTTGGGTGCTCGATTTTGTTGGCCGTATTAGCCCCCCATCAAACCAAAAAACATACATCCTAGTTGCAACCGAGTATGTCACTAAATGGGTTGAAGCAGAGGCACTTTCAAAAGCTACAGAGGACTCTGTAATACAATTTCTTTTCCAAATCTTTGTGCGATATGGCCTTCCGAGGGACATAATCACAGATGGAGGACCGTAATTTGTGGGTAATAAACTAGCTGAAACATTACATACTTACCACATTCAGCACAAGATTACAACCCCATACCACCCACATGCAAACGACCAAGTAGAGAGCACGAACAAAGTGATTGAATACATATTGACAAAAATTGTTTCCTCACATAGACGTGACTGGGCCTACAGATTTCCAGAAGCATTGTCAGCATACCGAACAACATGGAGAGCCACTACGGGATATTCACCATATCAATTGGTATTTGGAAAAGAGCCCATCTTTCCAATAGAGTTTGAAATTCAGACATTAAGAACAACCCAAAAGGTGGGTCTAGATTTAAATGAAGCCCAGGCCAAAAGACTGCAGCAAATTAATGAGTTAGATGAAATTAGGCTCTCTACTCTTTAGCATACAGCGTTAATTCAACAATAGAGAGCAAAATGGCACGATGCCCTTATCAAATAAAAGATCTTCCACGAAGGAGACTGGGCACTCCCATATGATTCTAGGTTTCAGGGTTTTCCAGGGAAACTCCAGACACGATGGCTCGGACCTTACGAAATACAAAAAGTGCATGATAACGGCACCATTACATTAACCAACATTGATGGATCTGGACATTCTTTCAAAGGAAACGGTCATCGAGTATGATTATATCATAAACTGCTTACTCAAGAATCCTTCTACCAACAATTACGGGAAGATTCTACCATGAAATTCTGGCTGAAGGGGATAACTCCTCGGCACCCATTTATTAAACCATTTCTTTTCTTTAAAATTTGTATATAAAGATTGTTCATTCATTTTTATTTTTTGTTTCATGGAATTCTGTTTTAAAAAAAAAAAAACAACTCTGTTTATTTTGCCTATTTTGAGTTTTTGTTGTTCCTTTCTAAGGGAACAGCATTTTTGTTGTTCCTTTCAAAAGGAATAGCAGCTTTGATGAGAGTTTTTTCGCTGTTCCTTTTGAAAGGAACATCAGTTGTGCTGTTTAATTTCGTTGTTTCATAGATTGTTTTACTGTTCCTTTCGAAAGGAACAACAGTTTCGCTGATTATTTTTGCTGTTCGTTTCTAAAGGAACAACATTTCCGCAGATTGTTTCTGTTGTTCCTTTCTAAAGGAACAACACCTTTTGAGTGCATTATTTTTGTTTTGGACTAGCATTTTGAGGATTTCTGATGACTCTTCTAAAGGCAAACATAATATTTACACATAATCATACAAATTAAAGCTTACTAGAATCAACAAATCAAAAGAAATCGACATTTTTAAGAAAATTGTTTGGTATTGATAAGAAAAAGGAAAAAGGGACATAATCAATAATATGACTTTGCTGTCTTATTATCACTAGAATTAATATGATCGATTATCCTTATCATGTTGGTTCTTCCCCAAATTTTATAACTTTCTTTGATTTTTACTCATGGAGTAGGAATAAGGGCATATTCTTTTCTATTGAGATGTTTAGACTTCTTCCACCATCCCTACTCTTAATGAGTGCTGAGCCATCCTTTATATATAAGTAGGAAAGTGTTATATGAAAAAGAAAAAATATTTATATATTTCACTAATAATTTTATGATATGGCAAATGGAGGATAGGGGGTCTCATCAAGAGCCAGCCTACCATGATCATAAGGAAGCAAGTGAAGTGGCATTCCCATCATGGCCACCACACCAGGGATATGGTCCAATGGACAATTGAAAGAAAAAAATTAAAAAGTCCTTGGAACAGGAGGTCTCATCATGAGCTAACCTGCCCACTTTTCACTTCTTCCCAGTGAATGGCATTGTGATTCATCTGGTCCCCAAGCCAGCACAATGGCCTCCATTATGACATTTAACAACACTTCCTCAGCATAAATAAAGGACAATGGTTCCAAGGGTGAGAAAGCAAATTTTTCAAGGTTATGGACACCTATGGGAAACAGAGCTCTGCTGATGGTATTGGAGTCACATTTGTACACATCAATAATAATATTAAACCATTTTTCCTATATCTCTATCTAAATACCAAATGAAAGTATGAATCCTCAACCCTTGATTTTGAACCTATTATACATGAAAATCATCATAAATCGATCACATTAGTTTGAGTGGGTAATAAACGCATCTGTACTTATGTTCATCTTAAGCTGTCCCTTCTCCTTATCTTTAAATCATTACAAATGTTTCTATATCTATTTACGATTTATTACACGCATCGATTTCAGTAAATGCCATAATTTGATTGATTGCATCATAAGTATGTCTTATTTTTCTTGCTGTATAACTGCTGTGCAGTACTTTCCTCTATTAATTGACAGCCGAGGACAACCTATCATCCTCCAGGGGGGGTGCAGATGTCTCTTAATCACTGCATGCAGATCAAATCCCTATATTTTTTTACCTATATGCGAATCAAATCCCTACATTCTAGGGAATTACAAAAACTTAACGATATTATTCCAACTCACCATGCTATGTTGTTCCATTACATCACTATGTGTTTGGAAAGAAGTAATAGTGTACAGAGACGATGGGAGGATGACCAATTTGTATTGAGCCACAAGTTTTAGTTGTTTCTGATGCTACACAAAAGATTCTGGAAAAATTGGGATGGATTACATATTTCACGAGGCTGCAACAACCCCATGAAATGGTGGCTACCGAGTTTTTACAGAATTTGCAGGAAGGATACTCCATGATTAGAGGAATACAGATAGTCGTAACAGATGAAATAATTGTAGAGGTTTCTGGTCTACCAGCCCAAGGAACCATATGGACTCAGAAAAAGTTCAGGCTTCAAGAAGCCATGAATATTTTCTAGGATGACGGACAAACATTGATCGACAAAGGCAAAGGAGTTCAATCGGCATCATTGGGAGAACCATGGACGGAATTGGCCAAGATAGTGTAGGCCTATATAACATGCGATGGAAGGAAAGACGTGGTAAGACCTCGCCACCTTAAGTTATTGGCAGTATTAAAGCAGAAATGCACTGTAAATTTTCCTGCATTTTTAAATTCCTTACTGCATGATGTTTCCCGTAGTATAAGAAAAGCTCGGCACATAGACTTGGTGGTAAGCCACCATTGCCTAATCAAATTAATAGTGAGTCATAGTCTCGCCCAACAATAGACCAGTTAGGAAGAGTTGATATTTTCGATTGATGGAGGATTAGCCTTACATGCCCCAAAATAGAAGAGAATGGCTAGCTTAGCAGCTGAGCCATCAAATCGTAAACAATCCTTTCGTTCAAAAATAAGTAAGGGAATGATAGAAGGTCTTCCGGGTAGCAGTAGCTAGCCCTTGGAATTTCCCAGCTCGTAGGATGAACAACCTCCACAATTGGAAGGAGGGATTCCTCGTACTGATGAGGAAGAATAAATGATCCACCACACTAGTGGTGAGAAACAAACTAGTGCAGAAGAAGGAAATAATGAAGAAGAGTAAATTGAGGGAGAAATTCGCTACTCGAATGAGGAAGAAGGTAGCTACCATACTTGCGAGGAGGATGAAGATAATCACAACAGTGAAAGATAAGGAATAGAGCCTCCCGAAAACACTACTGCAAGTTCACCATGAAGTCCTTTGCAAGAAGACCAATTGGCCCAAATTCTGGCCAATATGAGTGACTATGTGCAGCCTCATAGCCCTCTAGACCTTAATATTGATATCAACCAATCGCAGGAGCACTCTACTGTCAACAAAGAAATGACTGAAGAAATGTTGGATGAAACAAAAAACCCTAATGAAATGATGGAATCAGCTGGGGTTGCTTCCCCTGAGAAGCATGAACAAGAAAAGGAGAACACTGAAGCAGTATCCCAACCTGAAAATTCTCAGGGGATTGCAAAGTCAATTGAGAGTATAAATCCTGAAGAATTTAGCCAAGGGAATATGAAAGTTGAG
The DNA here is from genome assembly GCA_034641835.2 of Pinus albicaulis. NCBI lineage: Eukaryota > Viridiplantae > Streptophyta > Pinopsida > Pinales > Pinaceae > Pinus > Pinus albicaulis. The sequence goes on along the minus strand of CM076582.1, from coordinate 792,451,200 downwards.
GAAGAACCCCAAGAAGAAAACAGAGAAGCAAGCCCAACTGAAGGCACGATTGATGAGAACCAAAACCCTGTTGAGCAAATAGGTCCAGAAAAAGGAACGTTCGTTCCATTAAGAAAAAGGAAGAAAGTAACTGAGATTGAAAAACTTCGGAGGGAAGGAATGAAGCTTCAGAGACTCATGGAACAACTCAGGAAAACCATTAGGGTTCTTAGAATGAAACAAATGCCCAAGAGAATCCCAAAAAGAAGAATAATAGTCACCAAGTGAGCTTCGAAAAAGAGGAAAGTGGACACTAAAATGAACCCCCAAGTTGCAGAATCTATGGCTGAGCTTAATCATGAAGATACGGAACAACAGGAAGTTGTTCCAGAAGAAGCTGTTCTAGAGGGACTCACTTCAAGTGAAAATATGCAACCTAGTAGTCAAAATACTTTTAGTGACCCTACATTAGCCAGACTCCAAGAGGAGTTGGCACAGGCTCGACTGGAAAGGGAAAAATTGGAAGAAGACACTGTCCCTAGGAGAAGATATCAGGAGTTGCAACAGCAGATGAAGACCATCCATGAAGCAGAGGCTGAAGCCCACGAGAAGTGTCGAAAGGAAGAGGGGAAGGCTGAAAAGGTAATGAATCAATTAAAATTAGCCCAGAATCAAATGGACACTCTCTGCTCATTGTACATCGATGTCTTAGCTTGTAGATGCCCTGCCAAGAATTATGCTTTATTTTTATTAGAAAGATATTTACAGCTAAAGATTAAGGCAGTTAGGGCAGGAAAATCTATAGAGCTAAAAACTATAGATGATTTTGTAACATGCTGCAAACTCTATGGGGTAAAGGTACAACACCTCTTGTGTGAGTTTTATTTGCATAATCTCATATTGAAAAATGATAGTGATACAAATCCTAGACCTTTTGTCGGTGATATCCAATACTAGGCATTTATTTCCTTTGCTGTTAATTAGTTAAAATGGCTTAAAGCCTATAATGTTTTTCAAAGGCAGGAAAACGATTTAGATCTGTGGGTTAGGAGTGAACCTAAGCACCCATTACAACTATGGGCTAGGCAGAAGAATTTGATGACAAAGGAAGGTTTTATCCAAGCATTGGGGCCTGTCCATAAATCAATTGTCTTGAATGGGATAGACTATTTCCTATCTATTAGAAACCAGGCTTACATAGCAACTAAGGTCCGATGGGGAATTTCCAATCAGAATGTTCAAAATAGAGAACCATTTAACTGTAAAAATTATGGATTAGCTGCAGACCGCTTGGTTTCCTATAGCAACCTCATTTTGAGGGAAGGACCATTCTGGCTAGGGTGTAGGTTTCAAAGCCCCATTGCATGGTATCTTGCTATAGATTACAAAGCCATTTATGAAATACTCGAAGGACAGACAAAGTATGTATTTGAAGCATTAGCTATAATGCATGGTTTTAGGCCTTTTGATGAAAAACCTTCTCCAGCGTATTCTTTAACTGCTCTACATGTGAACTATAGTTTTCATGAGGACATGAAAAAGGGTAAGCAGGGGGGTATATTGAACAGTGGGAAAGGTATGAATTCACTAGGTGTTTTCTCATTATTTTAATTTAAACATAATTCTTTTTACCCTAGAAAGATGATTTATTACAAGAATTATGGTAGAATTGTAAAGATTTATGTTTATTTGTAAAAATATGACTAATAATTTCTTTTTATTGCTAAAAATAGGAATTAGGCGAAGTGAATAGCTATATCAGAGGCGAGGCTGAGATAAATGCAACTGTTGTTCCTCCAACGTTAGACCAAATCCTACCAAGGACAAGGAAATCCGAACGCATCGCTAAGAAAAGGCAGGGGACAGCTCGGCTTCGGTCAAATTAAATCGTGTGAAAACTAAAAGAAGGGAAGAAAATCCCTCAGGATCCTTCGATCCTGAGGGATCGCTGTTCAAACCTCATCTTATTCCTTTTCTTGTCCGTCAGAGTTTGTTACATAAGGCAACACCTTTAGTGATTAGGGGGGATCCTTGGATTCAAAACATTTCTTTTGTAATATTACGTTTTATTGACTCTCGACTTTAAAGAGTGATCTCTATAATACTCTATGCTCGATTAATATAAAGGTGCGTTTCATTTCATCTTTCAAGTTTTGAAGTAACCCAGCAGTTTCACTGGTGCTAAGGGCCCGACCCTGGTGGAATTACTCTGCTGTTTGTATTTCTATCCCTTGATTACTGTCATGTGATAATTGCATTTGGATTCATTACGATTACAAATTTGTTTGATTGATGTTGAATTGAATTCGGGTTTGTTGTGAGCGTTAATGAATTGCACTGCTATTCTATCTTAGCAAGAATCATATTTACTGTCTTATTCATCTTGCTATCTTTTATAAAGCTTTGTTGTTCTATGCTTAATTCTAGTTGTTGTTCCATTGGTTTATGGTTCATTTCAATTGACTGTTTCATAGTGTTGGCTATCGACAGGGTTGAAGTATTAAAGAATATTCGTTGCCTGATTGCGTTAAGTTTATATTTGTTATTCAATTAATGTTTGTTGTTCCATTCCTGTTTATTGTTCATTTCTGATTCATAGGTTCAGATTAGCAGAGAGATTGTTTACAGTTGCTATGTGTACATAGGAATTACGAGTTGTTGTTCCTTTCCAACTCTTGTTATTAGAATAATTTCTTTTTAGTTATTTTCATCAGCAAGTAGTTCAAGTTCGATTTAATTTTGATTGCTTAAAGAACAGGACCATCAACTGTAGAGGACATTGGTTACTGCTTCCAAGTTCCCAGATTGATTGCCTTGTCTCAGTGTGATTTCATTTGCATCGATTTCTAAGGGAATGATTTATTGTTACTATATCCCTGATTGATGTTTTACAGAATGAGTAGTTAAGATTTCAGATTATTTTCATTCATTTTCCTGTAATTAGATTTCCTTACAAGCATCCATTTACTCTTGTATCTAGCATACTGTACTACATCTTTCATAGCATTACTCTTAGTTAATTGCAGTCTTAGACAGAGTACACTCTTGAAATAAAAATTCGCTCCCAGATTGATAATTAATGTAGGATAATTAGGTGCTTAAAAGATACCTTTTATGCCTCAACATCTTGGACCTCCTTTACTTATTTGGGTATCCCTATATATTTAAGGTATGCATGAGTTGAGTATTTTTCAAGAATTATAGCAAAAAATGGAAGGGAAAAACAAGAATTTGGGGGACCTATGTTGGTTAAATCTAGTAGGAAAAAGAGTTCTTATATAAGCAGTTCCCTTTGGTCTGTAGATTTTCCAAATTTCGGTAATTAGAGCACCAAATACAGTCCTGAATGCTGTGGATAAAATGAAAATAAATTTAGCATGGAAAAGAAAAAAAGATAATCAGGCGAAATTCCACTTGGTACAATGGAAAAATATTAAACAATGTCATGAATCTTAAAAAATACTCAAGATATTTAGTATGGAAAATGTTTTAGTTTGGAATATTTAAAACAACTTTCATAATTCAAACCACTAGCAGTACACCTCTTGGCAAAAGGCGTATATTGGCTAAGTGACCAAGGAAAATGGTGAGAGGATGTAACTAGAAGCTAGAAGGGTTGGAATGAGCTTGAATTCCCCCATAACCAACCCATTACTCAGGGATAGTAATGGGAAATTATTATAAACACTTAGACCCCGGGCTCCAATAAGGATTCAAACATTACATGTTAGAGATTGGGGGGAAAAGGGAACCAATATGGTCAAGCAAGGGTACAATATGCTTTGAGGTACCCAAGTTACAACAACTGTGTCTCCAGTTTGGAAAGTAATTTGGAACAAAAATGATATGGCTAAGGTAAACTTCTTCAATTGGCTAGTGCAACATCAAAAAAAATTTACATGTGAAAAATTTAAGAGAAGAGGAATTCAAGGGGCAATGATTTGTTTACTTATGTAGAAATCAGGATGAATCCTTCTAGACCATCTTTCTATAGTGAAATTACACCTAGAAAGTATAGAAAATGGTTCATCAAAACTTAGTTAGCAAGACCCTGATTCCAAATGAAGTGGAAGACATATTTACGAAAAGATGGAAAAACTATCCAAGAAAATTGAGGAAAAAATTGTATCTCAAGAGAATTTGGCTATCCTTACTAAAATACCCTCTCTAGAAGATATGTCTGGCTTGAAAAGCATAGATATTCAACTAGAATGCATTCCCTTGGTAAAGGTGGGAGTGGACATGATAGGGCTTCTTTTTGAAAGCTTACAAGTAAAGACATGGAACCAAAAAATAGATGAAAGATTAAGCAACAAAGAATGTAACTAGGAGGAGGACACATGTGCCAAAAAATCGTTGTTTCCATGGCTAAATTTGTTCCTCCCTTGGAGACATACTTGGAATCGAATTGAACTGGACGTATCTAAGGGAAAAGGAATCAAAGTGAAGGTTTGAGAGGAAAGCCAAAATGAACCTGACCCTCTCCCAATCCCAAAGATTGATGTTCCAAAGACTGGCTTCGGAACTTCGTGAACAGGTGGAATTTTCTACTACTGCTGCCAGTTTGTTAGCCCCCCCCTCCCACTGAAGGCTCGTATAAAGGACCTGAGAGTAACTGATGCTGGAAAAATGGCATCCATTTTCAAAAGGCCTTGAATAAATAAATTAAAAAAAATTCAACAGGTTCTTGGATGGACAAAAACTTGAAAAAATTAGACACTCTCTGGATGCCTGTGACTCTAAGGGTCGTTGATTTGATTCATTACCCTAGCCTACATAACTTGGCAGAACCTCCAACACACTCCAATATTTACTGTATAACATCTGCTCTAACGACCATTTCCAAAAATTATTTTAACACCCGAACTGGTCGTTCCCTTCTTGCTTACTTCAGGAAATATGTTACCAGGGCTTAGTGGTTGTTGATGCAATTCAACATCCTAGCAGCCATAAATTAGCAAAAGAATCCGCTGACATTTAAAATACCAGCACATTTGATGACATTACAGCCTCAGAACCTTGGCCATTTCTCAAAATCCTTTCTTTCTACGTTGGAGCAGAAAATTTTCTTTAACCAACTTCGAACATGTCACCTCACATAGTGGAGAAATAGGAAGCAAAATTTGAACTTGGAACTCCCAAAATCTCTAACACCTCATTTTTCTCTCTTTACTAGGTAGCAACTTTCTCCAAAAATGACCGAATGCCACAACCAAAGTATTTTTTCCTATTGTGGTTTACTACATCCCCTTTCGCTAAATTAAAACCTCTGTAAAGATTTCACAGATCATGTGACATGGTATATGGTATATGATAAAGAGAGACATGGAGTAAAGTAAGTTGTGCAGTTGTAAAAACACATTGTTCAGGTTTATTGCAAAGATTTAATGATTATATTATTGAAAAATCCTTCATTATATTGACGAGAGGCAGTTCATATTTTATAGCTATTAAGGTCACTAACGGGAAAAAGTATACCTAGGGGAACAATCTATGATCCGATATACACGCAAGGGCAGACTAACCAGCTTAATCCCCTTGAAGGCTCCTTGATATAATTCAAGGTTTACCGACAAGTGACCTCAGGCTCCTCGACAATGGTCTATCCGAGGTTTATAGTTTTTAATACGTGCACATCTTCTATCTTTCCCAATGAGATAGGTACGATTACCTCACTAGTTTGGACATGATCTCATGCTTGACTCCTTTAAGCAGAGCTTCCTAGAGCATACATGCTACAATTGGATTTTTCCTACCTCAAGATTGCTAGTTGTTTGTTTTAACTATCTTGGAGTGTTAATTACAACCTATTCCAAGACACTAGCCTAAGCTAAGTTGGTGGAAAAGAGCCCTAGAAAATGTAAAAATATCTAGATGAATTTTATTTAAGCGTTGCTTTTCATTTGGTTGTTTCTTAAGACAAAAGGTATGGAAGTGAAACTTCAATGATGTTTAATGACCTGACTCAAAAATATGTTAAAATTCATCTATATGAAAGTGTAACTCTTTTCTTTTCAATGAAAGCTATTTAAGGGAAAGATTTGAGAGATTTAACAATTTTCTAAAGCACCAAATATTTCATTCCTAAACAAAATTCTTGAAAAGAAGACGATTTCTTTGAGAACTCAATTTCACAAAATGATCAATTACTCGTTCGAAATAAAATCCTCTGTCAATCATATCAGAAACTACAAATCATTAAACAAACCATTTCCAAAGAGAAAACCATATCTAAAAACTCCTAAAAACATAAAATTCAAAATCAAAAGAAGAAGCTCTAATTTTGAACCCTATCTAGAAAGTTTTGAATTTGTTTTGCTTAGCTTGTGATCTAACCAAGAAGAATTGCTACTTATCTTAGCAAAAATCAAAACATCCAACAATGGTTTAATGTGAAATTCATACCTTAGTCAGCTTAAAGGCTCTTCTAAATTTGCAAATGAAAACAAAACTCAACTTTCATTAAAAGCAAGGTTTACAACAAGTTCAATGGCTCAACAAGAAAACAACATCACACCAGTAAGCTAAGGTATATGAAGGTTTCTGTTATGGAGCAACAAGAAAATACGACAAACACTCACGCTTAAAGTGAAAATTAGATGAAAAATCACATAAACTCAAAATTTGCTCAAAGAAACTCACACATAAGATTTTGACAATCAAGACAAATTAGGGCAAACACAGAGAATCTAGTGATTTGGTTCCTGAAAAGAGAATTCTTAATTTTTCAAAAAATTTCCACAAGTCCGCAAGTTTTAATGGAGAACAGTGCAGTACCACATTGTTCTAAACTAAAAACTATGGAGGCTACCACACTGTCTTTAAACAAAAGCTACGGAGGCCAGGAAAACATAGAAAAAATACAAAATTTGATTTACTTTTCAAAGATTCTGGTAAGTTATCTACCCAACCCAGTTTTAGACTAATCAAAATCAGAAGACTCTTAAACTTCAAAGTGAAAAATCAAAAAGGAAAACTAAGTTCTATGCCCCAACGGAGTTGTTATTTTTTTATGCGGATAAATCCTTCTTGCGGACAAGAACGATCTCCCTAGTATCCTAAGGATATCTAGAAACAAACAATCAAATGCAAACCATTTTTTCTAGATCATTTGTGATTCAAAATTATTAATAACAAAGTATGAGGACATGCCCCTACCTGAAGTCCAACGCTTGCTGAAATCTTCTATCCAGTCGCTTCAAAAGAGGTCACTTCAATATGTGAAACCTGCAATCAAAGACAGATAAAAGGATTAAAAGCACCTGCAAGATATAATAATTGATAAAACACTAATCTATCTCAGTGATTAAGGAATCCAATAATTGAATTACTCAAATAGATACATGAACAATTCAATGAGAAAATATAATCCATTTTTATTAACTTGTATAATAAGAAGTAACCTTACAACCTTTAGCCTTGATGTTATACAAGTTCTTCCGGGGTCCTGAACAAGCATTCCTCCTTCAGATTGAAAAGCCTTCCTCTCTCTGAACTAGCATGAATTTATTGACATGAGTGTGTGATCATTCTCATATAAAAAATGGCTAGTATAAAGAGTATGCCCTCTTGAGAATTTCTTCAGCAATTACCACATGTGTGTTTCTACCCTTGAGACTGAAACATGAGCTCAATTTATAGGGAAATGGAGGTAGTTTCAATTCCATGAAGAGGGGGATGGATTCCTTTCATGAAGGAATTTGAGCTCCATATACCATGGGATAAACTCCATGAGTGAAGGGATAGAGCTCCATGAGTGGAGGGATAAAGCTCGAATTGATTGTGCATCTAGAAGCTTCCAGTTGGGAGAATATTCGTCTATTTGGGCTTCCAGAACTTAATTTTTCCTTTATTTTACCTTTTACGGGGGTCCACAGGTTTAATAAGCAAAACGTGCGGGACGTGCTACAAGCTATAGAGTAAATATCTGCGGATCCGCAGGCAAGAGCTAGGAAAAGTGCGGAGTTAGACTTTTAAGGGTTTTTTATGAGCTTTTCTCCAATTCAAAGACTTGGTTTAGGAGAATTAGGGTTTTTTTACCTTTAAGGGAGCATAATATAGATAATGATGAACCTATATTGACAGTAAAATGTCATGGTGAAAAAATAACGTGTAACATTTCCCCAATTTGAAATGACAACTATAGAATATGGATCAAAGGCAGTAGATACATATTTTACATGCCTATCAAAATTAAATTCAGTGAAAGAAATTTTTGTGTTAAGGTTGTCATCAACAACATTATCCTCACTGGCCTCTCCAAAGCTCTTGCAGTCCAAAAGATGCACCAATGTGGGATTTCTTTTGACATCATATATATCTGATTCTAAACTTCCATGTCTTCTCATATATTTTTTCTCAGCATTTTTAGCACATGGAGGATTTGTTTCATACAAATGTATCACTTCATAGACGGGCATTTTGCACCTCACTAATGCACTAAGATGAGATGAATTCTTTTGGACAACATCATAGGAACATTGGTCATCCTCAAAATTGTCTATGAAAACATAGTCTATGACCACAGAATCTTGCCTGGAATTACGTACATGGTCCCTTTTATCATCCTTTATCAAAAAATGAAATTTATCCACGTCAATACTTGAGTTAACATGCAATATGGATCCCAAAGGCACATCCACCTCCAAACCCTCGGCTACATTCTCTATTGTTTTTGAAAATCAATTCTATTTTGACTTTGTAATTATATCAAAGGTAGGAGATATACTAGATTGATCTCTTTCTTCATTCTTTTCTTTAGCACTTGAAACAACCATGAGAAACTCTCCATTAGTTTCATTCAAATCATATTTGATCTCACCAAAGACTGATTTGTAATTCTCTTGTTCAATGCCAAGATCCCCCATAATAACATTGCCTGACTTGGGCATTTTTAGTATATTGTTTGCTTCCATAAGATACATTTTCTTATCAAGACATAATTTTATTAATGGTGGGCTAACATAATTTTATTAATGGTGGGAATCCTGCAGTAGTTTCCATTTTACTTATTCCACACCGAAAATTTCAATGTTTTATATCTGCAAAAGAGAAAATTGGCACTATATTTTTAATTTTCTATGGTACACAAGATTTTTTAGGAGTCTTCACTTCAATTGAAGTCTCTTCACATAATACCTCAGCTTCCATAGCCAAACTGCAACTTGGAACGAGTCTCCCAACTAGAAAACTATTGCATATGGCTGCAAATTCATAAGCATCAACAAGAGAGACCATGCACATTTCCCTTGAATACTTCCCAATTTTCTTTATAACTACATGGAGTTGATCAAAAGATTCATTATTAGGATCATATTCAGCAATACATGCCTACAAATGCATTCCTCAAATAAATTTTCCTATTAGACAAACCTATCGGTGTCTCTTTGCACCTTTTGGGGAAATTGCTAGTAATGTATACAAACAAAAACACGTGAATTGCAATAGATATTTTCAAATGAAAAGGGTTTATAAACTCATTTTATTTATTAGTAATGATAAGTAAATATATTTGATATGTTATTTTTTTAAGGATAGTTATTTAAAATGTAGTTTTGAGTATAGAAATGAATTATGTGTTTTAAAATAATTTCCAATAATTAAAATTTAATAAATAATGTAGTTAGAATTTATAATTTTGATTAAAAAAAAAACTAAAATAAAATTTATTAAAATAAATTCTTAGAAAATACAATGGTGAAGGTTTTGGACACTAATTGAAAGCACAATGGGGAATTGCAGTCTCCACAAGATGCGAAGATTGACGAATTTCAAATGGTCATTGCAAACAATCAACCTAAGGAAAATGCAGGTCTAGCAAAATTTGTTAAGAGACTTGAACAGGTTCCGAAGGTGGTAATCCCTCCAACCATCTTGACTAGGAAGCCCCAGGATCTTGTGGATTGATATTTAACTAGGAAATTCAAGGGCATTTTTTTCGCCACCCCAAAACATAATAAATTTGGGTTCTGCATAATTGGATTCCTCTTTGTAAGGGAAGAATTGATACATTTTTTGTGGCACCGGGTTTTTTATTTTCTATTTTAATTTAAGGAGGACAAGGATTTGGTTTTCAAAAATGAACCTTATTTTTTGGGGTCCTAGGCTTTGTACCTTAATAAATGGACTTTGGATTTCAACCTAAACTTGGACATCCCTAAAGCGGTCATGATGTGGATAAACTCCTCAGGATTCCTATGAATCTATGGAACATGGGTGCAATTACAAATTCTCTATGAAATTTTTTAGATATGGAAAATCCTAAGAACAACTTTTCATGTGCACAAATATTCATAGAGGTAGACTTGGAGAAAGGCCTCCTGTTTCAAATCAAAGTTTCTTTGAATGGATGGACACATCTGCAACCTTTGGACTACGATTAGTTACCCTTCAAATGTAGGCATTATCATGAATATGGAAATTTGGTTAGAAATTTCAAAAACAAGAATTTGAAACAAGATGAAACCGGCCAACACGAAAACTAGACGCAATTTAAAAGAAAGAATCCCTCGAAGCAAGGAGTTCCTAATGTGCCAAAAGAGAATATTTAGAAAAGGAACCAATTCAAAACTGTAGCAGAGGCTGGAAACCAATCAAAAGTGGAGGAAGGCCAAATTATGGCGCAAGGAGAAACAAAAAAAACAAAAAAACTAGGAATCAAGATGAGGTTACTTTAACCCTAGAATAGCCAGTCTTGTAGTAGGTGTTGTTAATTAAAAATATGGGTTCAGAATCCTTTGGTGTTAAAGAAACAAAAGATCAAGAGCATTCAAGTGCCCAAAAATGAGGCAGGGAAATAATTTCAGAACTACGAAAACTTGATTATGAAAGAGAAAAATCAAGGGCGACCCCAGGCATGATTGACAACATGATAGAAAGGGTTAAAAAACCAAAGCCAAAGAGTCCCTCCAAGACAATCCATGGGGATCAAGCTAACGGGTAGGTGAAATATAATTCACATTACAAATGCAGATAATCTATTGGAATTGCAAAGGGATGAGACAAAGAGATCACATACATTTTGAAACTAGAGCACCCTTCCCTCATGCTAATTCAAGAAATGAAACTGGACGAGAAGAAAGAAATAAGAATTGGGAAGAAAAACTAGAGAATATGTGAGGGTGTGGCATGCAATTCCAAAGGAACATGGGGAGGAATTCTTACAATCTGCGACCTGTCCACAACACAGCTAAACCAAGCTATTTCTAAAATGTAGACTTTATCTCAAAGCAAGCTTCTCCATCCGATAGAATAACTCTTAAGTAACCAAGCAGACAGGAATAATTGGATGAGTCCTCTACAATCACCACCTTTTAAATGAAAAGAATTGTTTCCCTTTTTTGTAGAAGACCACAAACAACACAGAGATAGACATTTTTGCCCTGAACACTCAAACAACAAGGAAAGAACTAGAATAGGATGCTCGTAGGAACCAAGTTCCGTAAACACCATTTCTCTTTGATTTCAATTAGTATAATCATTAATATTTATTATAATATTCAAGATTATTATAATATCATCCTGACTAGGGCATTCTAGCTTCAATTTCTTCAACAAAGAACTAGTGCTCAAATCGTTATTTTCAACAACTTCAGTGTTTAGGGTAGAAGGAGGCACATCTGAAAAAGTCAAAACTAAGGAAATAAACTTTGATTCTTTGTTCAACGTCTCTATCAATGCACTCTGACAATATGATCGAACATTACCAATTTCATCCTACTTCAGGTTTTCCTTTCTTCTTATTGCATTGGGGATATCAGAGATTCCATGATGATTACTTATTCCAATAGTTGTACGTGAATCCAATTACAAATCACTGAAGGTAGGTAATATTGTATGCTGCATTCCAGAATTTAGGTCTAAATTTTGGACTTGCTTATCCTGAAAAGATCCTACAGAGACATCCAAAGCTTGTTCAAATAACCAGTGATCACACCCTTGTTTACACAATATGTGGGAAACAGGCAGCTTAGATTCATCCCAAGAAGAGGATCTCCCATAAGAACATATTTGTTAGTTGGCAGCCCACAATACTTTGTTTGAGACTCAATATCTATTTTTTTATGAACTCAAATAAAACCTTCCATGGATCTAGGAAGAAATCCATTATCATCAGTGAGTTGGCATCAAGATACATATACATAAATCTCAGGTCTTGTTACTAATAAATCATTCAAAAAATTTCTACCCAAACATTGTTCAATTGAATAAGCACCATTATGTTCCTCATGAAGGTTTCCTATACTACACACTTCAAATATGCCTGACTGTGCATCAACAACACAATATTGGCTTCGTAGGGCACTAGACTACACCATTTTATATCCAGTATCTACACCCTAACACTTTTCATGTTGGCATATTTGATAGCCAGGGTTATCAAGGTATTGTCTAGGCAAGTCATATTTGGCCATGTATTCTCTCCTAGAGATAGTGGGAGCATGTAGGGCATCTTAAAACTGAATTTGTTTATCATTTCCCCAATTTGAAATGAAAACTACAGAATATGGATCAAAGGCAATAGATACATATTTTACATGCCTCTCAAAATTAAATTTAGTCAAAGCAATTTTTGTGTTAAGGTTGTCATCAACAACATTATCCTCACTAGCCTCTCCAAAGCTCTTGTAGTCCAAAACATGCACCAATGTGAGATTTATTTTGACATCATATATATCTGAATCTAAACTGCTCTTTCTTATCAGATATTTTTTCTCAGCATTTTTATAACATGGAGGATCTGTCTCATACAAAGGCCGTACTTCATAGACAGGCATTTTGCAGCTCACTAATGCACTGAGATGAGATGAATTCTTCTAGACAACATCATTGGAACATTGTTCATCCTCAAAATTGTCTACAAACACATAGTCTATGACTATAGAATCTTGCCTAGGATTACCTACATAGTCCCTTTTATCATCCTTTATCAAAAAATGAAAGTTATCCATGTCAGTACTTGATTTAACATGAAATCTGGATCCCAAAGGCACATCCACCTCCAAACCCTCAGCTACATTCTCTACTATTTTTGAAAAGCATGTAGAAATTTGAATAATAGCTGAATTATTCACCGAGATTATCTTGATTACACACTATTTAAGTTTCATGCATAATACATAACCTCTTCTACAATTGATCATCAATTTGCGGAAATAGAAGCAGTCGCATGCGCACATTAAAACATAATCAAGCACACATATAACACAATATGTAATGGGGAAAGCATACAGCTGAAAACCCCCAACTATCTGTATATTATAATGATAGAGAACATGTAACAATACATAGCACAAAGCTCTCATAGCTCTCAGCACTATCTCACATGCTACACACAAACTAGCACGGAAGATGAACAAGTCACAGGTTCAAATCTCCTCCACAAGTCTGCCTGCCTCTACTGCGCAATCCAAGATGAATAATGATGAGATCCAAGTTCGAATCCATCTAGCTTGTACTGCGCAATCCTCATTGGAAATCTCAATCAATGTGTGTGCAAATCTCATGCACAAGTATAGTCACAACTGATAGCCACACTCACCCTTTCACCCACCTCTAACACCGGTCTCCACTGAACTGTCCATGCATTGCAGTTAACTGATGTATTCTTTAGTTGATTTATGAGTTAATAATTAGTGAATTAATTAATAATTAATTCACACCACTCAACACTAGTGTATTTATCAGTTAGACTAAATACAACTAGTTCAACTAAGTTAAACCGAACACAACTCCACCAACTGTCTCATCAACTCCACCAAACTCTGCCACATGAGTTCTAACCGAAGTCAACCATGCAATAGCTCAACTAACCCTTAGGAAAAGCGTATTTCCTTCTGTCAGCTGCATGTGCCACATCCAAGCATCAAACTGAAGTGCTCCAAGAGGATAAGATAATGTTTATAGTATAAATATTATTAAGGGTTAATAATATTTGACTGTTCTATTTTTAGCCCGACAGTCTAAAAATAGAAACCGCCCAATGTCTAAAAATAGAGGTCCATCTATTTTTACCAACTCAACCAATCATCCATAAATAGCATCCTGCAACTCATAGACCATGATCCATATGTCTAAAAATAGACTTTGCGACAAAAATCACTTGTGTGGCCCCCACCTAGTTTAGGTGATCGCTTTCCAACTAGGATCAGGAAAGATGTTTCAGGATGCCTCCTTCACTGTTTCTTGTTGCCATTTTCAACAAAGAATTTCTCTTTTGACTTTGTAATTATATCAAAGGCAAGAGATATACTAGATCGATCTCTCTTCATTCTTTTCTTTAGCACTTTAAAATGATCCAGGGTAAAATTCGCTTACCCTTAACCAATATCTTTTACTTCAGCTGATAAATTAGAATTTTTATTTAAGTAAAGTGTTAATGAACATAAAATGAACAACGAATTGTTGTAAAGAAGAGTAACATAAATTTCAAGATCAAAAATCATAAGAACACGTCGTTTGATAATGGAGTTCATCCAGAAGGGACTACATCTACCGGTCTTGGTGTCAAGATGGTATAGGCCACTACATTAATTATTGTAAGAAGAAGATATACATGGATGTATTTTTCTGACATACAAGGAAAATTTTCGCACGTAGGAGTGGCTAGACCTCTCTACGAGATGTTCACTTTGAAACTCTCATTCATAACAAGGCTCCTATCAGTATGACAACAATATACACATAAAGACTATGAGTATCCTGCTAATATGGAAAACAAGGGATCTAAAATTACATACATGTGACAATGAGTATCCCACCAACATGGCACCAGAGGGATCTCAAAATAGTACAAGTCCATGACAGAAAGTACATCAATAAAAAAACAAGACAAGATCCCATGACTCATATATCAACAGGGATCTGTACAACACTATGCATCTCAAGGAAAAAGAAGTACATGAAATAAACTCATCATATACCTCATGTTGAAGATGTTTGAAGAATGGCTATTGTTTCTGCTAGATCTGAAAACACCATCACAATCGTGGCATCGAGAGGTGTGAAATCGACTGCTCACTTGCTGAAAACTAACTCCTGCAACTTCACTTCAAAAAGTGACCCAAAAATAGAAAACTCAAATGATAAATCTGAATATGCCATCAGATTCGTGACGTCGAGTAGTGTAGAAATGTCTGTCCATTTTCTGAATTCTGATAAAGTGAAGATCTGGGGAAAAAAGGAATCTTAATGCAAAAACCTATACCATCCTGACACCGAGGCCCAGAGATGTAGTCCCTCCTGGAGGATCTCCGTTATAAAACAACATGTTATTATGATTGTTGATCTTGAAATTTATGCTCCTCTTCTTTACAACAAGTCGTTGTTCATTTTATGTTCATTAACACTTTACTTAAATGCGATTCTAATTTATCAGCTGAAGTAAAAGGTCTTGGTTAAGGGTAAGCGGATTTTACCCTGGTTCAGAAACAACCATGAGAAACTATCCATTAGTTTCATTCACATCATGTTTGATCTCACCAAAGACTGATTTGTAAAGCTCCTGTTCAATGCCAAGATCCCCAATAATAACATCACCTGGCTCGGACATTTCTGGTATATTGTTTGCTTCCATGAGATACATTTTCTTATCAAGACATAATTATATTAATGGTGGGCATCCTACAGTAGTTTCCATTTTACTTATTCCATGCAGAAAATTTCCCTGTTTTATATCTGTAAAATAGCAAATTGGCACTATATTTTTAATTGTTTATGGTACACAAGAGTTTTCAGGAGTCTTCACTTTAGTTGAAGTCTCTGCACATAACACCTCAGCTTCCATAGCCAAACTGCAATTTGGAACGGGTCTCCCAACTAGAAAACTATTGCGTATGACTGCAAATTCATTAGCATCAACATGAGAGACCATGCACATTTCCCTTTAAGGCTTCTCAATTTTCATTCTAACTGCATGGAGTTGATCAAAAGATTCATTATTAGGATCATATTCAACAATGGAAGAAGCGTGTAAATCCCCTTCTGATATATTCTTTCTTTTCTTTCTGGCGGCTTGCTTAAGGAAGGGAAATGCCTGTGGGAGCAACACCATTATCATCGAATTTGCAAATTATTGTCCCATGTAATCTGAATCTGCCTTGTCTAAATTTCTATCCAGTGGTTGGGTGGCATTACATTGTCTATTCTATTATGAGGAACTCAAACTAGACTCATTATAAAGTATCTAACCTTTCCCGAATAGTTCAGGGATAGACTGCAAAGGAATAACACTAGCTCGAGGAATAAACTGATTAGATTTCTCAACTTTCAGTTGACCCTCATCATCCTTTCTGTCTTTTAATACTTGTTCACAATATCTAATAGAGGACTCATGCATGGAACCATCCTGCAATTTATCCAGTAGTGTGCATTGTTGCGGGCAATATGACTCTACTTGAGAACCTGAAATTATGCCCTTGCCAATATTAGATATTGCTGAATGGTTTTCCATGCCTAGTTCTTCATTTATGATTTCAGCTACAGTCCCCCATGCTCAAAATGTGAAATTTCCATTCTCTTTAGACGAGAAGGTTGATCTGAAATGAATGGCCTACTGGCAATGCCTTTTTTATTTATCAGAATACTAGGACAAGTATTTGCATCCTTAGACACGCAAACATAATTTAATGATTTTTTTTTTTCAATGTCAAGGGAATCTGGCACAAATAATCCAATTTTCCCTACAATATCGAAGCATTCAGAAGGCTGATTTTTGTTATTGTCATTCTCAACTTCCATTGCAGGAATACCACAATCCATGTTAAGTTTAGGAGAGTCTAGACA
The DNA here is from genome assembly GCA_034641835.2 of Pinus albicaulis. NCBI lineage: Eukaryota > Viridiplantae > Streptophyta > Pinopsida > Pinales > Pinaceae > Pinus > Pinus albicaulis. The sequence goes on along the minus strand of CM076582.1, from coordinate 792,434,439 downwards.
TGCTACACGAGCAGCCTTTTATTTATCAAGCCTCAAGTGTTTCCTTCTTATTGATCCTTTTATTGTTGCAATTTGAAGTTTCCCAATAACTGACTGCAGAGTGTCTCCATTTACATCAATATCTTCAATGTTCTGATTTGTTGTCCCATTTTCATTTGCAACAAGTTCACGGAATAAGCGTTGAACCAATGGATTTGTAAATCCAAAAAGCTCAGCACCATCAACTATTGAGAGCTATTCTCTATGGAACTTTTGAACTCACGTGTTATTTTTCTTCTGGATTTTTTCCTAGGCAATGGTAGGAGTTTCCCTTGGTAGGAAATCCCTTTGTCAAAAACAATCATAGATGTGTCCAGCATAATTGCGCACAGATTGATATCCAATGGGATAGGGATATCTGTCTTTCCCTGAAAACTTCTCCAATATTTTTTCTCCCTTGGATATCCTAAATGCGCTTCTTTGTAAAAGATATCCAATATAATGTTTTCAGTATGATTTCCAAAAAATATAAGAGGTAAGAAAAAAAATATTGAGACTTCCACGATTCACAAAAAAAAAACAGCGGTTGTTTTCTAACTATTTCTCTCTTAATTTATTGAGCATGTTATTAGCTTGCTTCCACTATGTTTATGTTTCATCCATTTTGAGTAATTTTTTATACAAGTAAAAATTATGACCATATAGATATTTATTTTATTTTATCATTTTTGAGGATTTTTTTTGAAAAAACTAAGAAAAGAGTATTATGGATTCAATACGTGCCTTCATTACGTTTCATCCATTTTTGAGTTAAAAGAAGAATTTTAAAATTAAATAAAATTTATGATCATTAAAAAAGAATTTAAAAATTAAATAAAATTTATGATCATATAGATATTAAAATTTTCTTTTATCATTCTTAAAATTAAATTCTTTTGCACAATATCCATCCAAAAATATGTGGGTATCTTGATTCTAAGGATTCTTTTAAAATATTTCTCTATTATTATTTTTATTTTAAGGATTTTTTTCAAACATTGTTTTAGTATATTCTTTGGGGCTATCGAGCTTGTATCAAGTTGTTTTATTTATTTTAAAGTTTTAATTAAAAGATCTATAAAATATTAAAAATAGCTTTTGGTGATTTTTGGTTACTTATTATATTTTTGGGTTATAGAGTTTGTATAAGTTGTTTAACATATGTTTTATTTATTTATTTTAATGCTTCCATTAAATATTAAAAGATTCATTAAATATTAAAAAATGGTTTTTGGAGATTTTTATTTACTTTAGAAGTTTTGGTTTTTGTTTAAACAAGTTGTGTGGTTTTGGTTTTTGTTTACATAAACATGTGCATAGAGAATGTGTTTGCACTTTAAGAGTAAGATGTATAAAAAAAACTCTAAATTTTGGACAAATTATTCTTTGCTCACAAAGAAAATATAACATCTTACTCTAACTGAATTACAAGAATTAGAAAAATTGAATTTAAATTGTTTTTTATTTCATTAACTAAATCGCAAGAATGAATTACAAACATTAGAGGAATTGAATTAGGAGAACTAAAATTCCCCAATTTCCCCAATTTGAACTCAAAACTACAGAATATGGATCAAAGGCAATAGATACATATTTTACATGCCTCTCAAAATTGAATTCAGTCAAATCAATTTCTATGTTAAGGTTGTCATCAACAACATTATCCTCACTGGCCTCTCCAAAGCTCTTGCAGTCCAAAAGAAGCACCAATGTGGGATTTATTTTGACATCATATATATCTAAATCTAAACTTCTCTTTCTTCTTAGATACTTTTTCTTAGCATTTGTAGCACATGGAGGATCTGTCTCATACAAAGGTCTCACTTCATAGACGGGCATTTTGCACCTCACTAATGCACTGAGATGAGATGAATTATTTTGGACAACATCATAGGAAAACTGGTCATCCTCAAAATTCTTTAAGAAAACATAGTCTATGACCACGGAATCTTGCCTAGAATTACGTACATGGTCCCTTTTATCATCCTTTATCAAAAAATGAAATTTATCCATGTCAGTACTTGAGTTAACATGCAATCTGGATCCCAAAGGCACATTCACCTCCAAACCCTCGGCTATATTCTATATTGTTTTTTTAAATCATTTCTATTTTGACTTTGTAATTATATCAAAGGTAGGAGATATACTAGATCGATCTCTCTCTTCATTCTTTTATTTATCACTTGAAACAACCATGAGAAACTCTCCATTAGTTTCATTCACATCATCTTTGATCTCACCAAAGACTAATTTGTAGTGCTCCTGTTCAATGCCAAGATCCCCCATAATAACATCACCTGGCTTGGGCATTTCTGGTATATTGTTTGCTTCCATAAGATACATTTTCTTATCAAGACATAATTTTATTAATGGTGGGCTGAAATAATTTTATTAATGGTGGGCAGCCTGCAGTAGTTTCCATTTTACTTATTCCACGCCCAAAATTTCCATGTTTTATATTTAAGAGAAAATTAGCACTATATTTTTAATTGTCTATGGTACACAAGAGTTTTCAGGAGTCTTCACTTCAATTTAAGTCTCTGCACATAACACCTCAGCTTCCATAGCCAAACTACAATTTGGAACGAGTCTCCCAACTTGCAAACTATTGCGTATGGCTGCAAATTCAGAAGCATCAACATGAGAGACCATGCACATTTCCCTTGAATACTTCCCAATTTTCTTTATAACTACATGGAGTTCATCATAAGATTCATTATTAGGATCACATTTAGCAATGGAAGAAGCATGTAAATTCCCTTCTAATGTATTCTTTCTTTTCTTTCTGGTAGCTTGTTTAAGGTAGGGAAATTCCTGTGGGAGCAACACCATTATCGTCGACCTTGCAAATTCTTGTCCCATGTAATCTGAATATGCCTTGTCTAAATTTCCATCCAGTGACTGGGTGGAATTGCATTGTCTATTCTATTCTGAGGAACTCAAACTACACTCATTAGAAAGTATCTGACCTTTCCCAGATTGGTCAGGGACAGACTCCAAAGGAATAACACTAGCTCGAGGAATAAACTTATTAGATTTCTCAACTTTCAGTTGACCCTCATCATCCTTTCTGTCTTGTAATACTTCTTCACAATCGCTAATAGAGGACTCAAGCATGGAAACATTATCGAAGCGTTCAGAAGGCTGATTTTTGTTATTGTAATTATCAAATTCCATTGAAGGAATACCACAAACCATGTTAAGTTTAGGAGAGTATAGACATGCTACACGAACAACATTTTGTTTATCAAGCCTTAAGTGTTTCCTTCTTGTTGACTCTTCTATTGTTGCAGTTGGAAGTTTCCCAATACCCAACAATAGAGTGTTTACATTTAGATCAATATATTCAATGTTCTGATTTGCTATCCCATTTTCATTTGCAACAAATTCACAGAATAAGCGTTGAACCAATGGATTTGTAAATCCAAAAAGCTCAGCACCATCAATTGTCAAGAACTGATCTCTATGGAACTTTTGAACTCACATGTTATTTTTCTTATGGATTTTTTCCCAGGCAATGGTAGGAGTTTTTCCTAGCACGAAATCCCTTTGTCAGAAAAAATCATAGATGTGTCCAGCATAATTGCGCACAGATTGATATCCAATAGGATAGGGATATTTTACTTTCCCCGAAAACTTCTCCATTATTTTTTTCTCCCATGGTCCTTTGTACGAGGTGCCAAGAACAGTAATCTCTAGACTGTCACATATTCCTTCGCTGTCCATCTTCTATGGTGGAAGATAAAATTAGTAGTTGAAGCTATTATCGCATATTATATGCTGGTTGGCCTAATTGATTGCAAAGACCTGTTTAACCAGCTTAACATAAGGTTCAATCTTGCCCTGGAGTTATAGATTTAGTTTCCTGAAGTTCTAGATTTAGTTTGCTTTGAAATTGGAAATAATGGAATAAAATTTAAATGCCTTGAAATTGATAATAATGAGAAATAAATAGAAAATTTATCACCAAAAAATACTGCATTTCAGTTCAAGTCTCATAACACAACCCATAAGACTTATCATTTGTTTTCAATATTATAGCTTCAGTGGCTTCCCCAAAAAGGCATTTTGACTTCAATAATTTTAAAAAAGAAATATATTTTTAAAGACTCCCAAGGAAAAAAATTGGTATCCTAAATATGTTTCTTTGTAAAAGCTATCCAATGTAATGTTTTTAGCATGATTTCCAAAAAATATACAAGGTAAGAAAAAAAATATTCAGACTTCGACGATTCATAAAAAAGAACAAGGGTTGTTTTCTAACTATTAATCTCTTAATTTATTGAGCATGTTATTAGCTTGCTTCCATTATTTTTATGTTTCATCAATTTCGACTAATTTTTTATACAAGTAATAATTATGATCATATAGATATGAATTTTATTTTATCATTTTTGAGGATTTTTTTGAAAAAACTACTAAAAGAGTATTATGGCTTAAATAGATGCCTTCATTACATTTCATCCATTTTTGAGTTAAAAGAAGAATTTAAAAATTAAATAACATTTATGATCATTAAAAAACAAAAATTAAAAATTAAATAAAATTTATGATCATATGGATATTAAAAATTTATTTTATCATTCTTAAAATTAAATTCATTTTCCCAGTATCCATCCAAAAATATCTGGGTATCTTGATTCTAAGGATTCTTTTAAAATATTTCTTTATTATTTCTTTATTTTAAGGATTTTTTTCAAATATTGTTTTATTAATTATTATTATTATTATTATTATTATTTGGCTATGGAGCTTGTATCAAGTTGTTTTATTTATTTTAAAGCTTTAATTAAAACATCTCTTCAATATTAAAAAATAGCTTTTGGTGATTTTTGGTTACTTATTATATTTTTGGGTTATAGAGTTTGTATAAGTTGTTTAACATATGTTTGCTTTATTTATTTTAAAGCTTCCATTAAATATTAAAAAATGGTTTTCGGAGATTTGTATTTACTTACAGAAGTTTTGGTTTTTGTTTAAACAAGTTATGTGGTTTTGGTTTTTGTTTACATAAATATGTGCATAGAGAATGCGTTTGCACTTTAAGAGTAAGATCAATAAAAAAAACTCTAAATTTTGAACAAATTATTCTTTGCTCACAAAGAAAATATAACATCTTAGTCTAAGTAAATTACAAGAATTAGAAAAATTGAATTTAAATTGTTTTTTATTTCATTAACTAAATCACAAGAATGAATTACAAGAATTAGAGGAATTGAATTAGGAGAACTAAATTTAAATTTCTTTTTATTTCATTAACTAAATTACAAGAATTAGAAGAATATAACTTTTCAATATTTGAATGAATTACATATTTCATAATAATTTGAGAACCCCTTTTTCAATTCCTTTTTTCTTTAAAATAAAATTGATTGAAATATTTGAGAACCTTTAATTTGCAAAAAAAAAAATGTTTCTTTTACAAAGAAACACTATGTAAAAAATGAAAGATAGTAACCCTTTAGGAAGGATTATTTGAAAACTATTAATTCACAAAAAGATGATAATGACCCTTTCCCCACCCTTATGAAGGGAGAGCCTATTATTTTTTTAAAAAGGAAAATGGAATATTTAAGCTTTGAATGTGTTTTTGTCCAGCCTAGTGGAGAAGTTTTATGCATTTTAATTGCAGAAGTCTATTCATAAAAATTTGTCCTATAATATTATAAATGATTGTGTTATAAATGATGGGACTATCAAGAAACGTGACAACAAAAATCTGATAGTGTTATAAATGATGGGACTATTGGGGAATGCATCACAAAAAAAAGTAAGAATAATTTAATACAATCATGCATACCTTTTACATGTTACATGTCATATATTGCATAGCCCTAGACCATATCTACTAAAGACTAAGTCTCTTCGAATCATTTTAAAATATTATGTACTACTTTTATTTTAAGTTTGTGTTTTAAAATGCAAAACAATGTAATACATGCCTACAAATGCATTCCTCAAATAAATTTTCAAATAAAACAAACCTATATGTGTCTCTTTGCATCTTTTGGGGCAATTGCTAGTAATGTATACAAACAAAAACACGTGAATTGCAATAGATATTTTCAAATGGAAAGGGTTTATAAACCCATTTTATTTATTAGTAATGATAAGTAAATAAGTTTGATATGTTATTTTTTAAAAGGTAGTTATTTAAAATGTAGTTTTGAGTATGGAAATGAATTATGTGTTTTAAAATAATTTCCAATAATTTAAATATAATAAATAATATAGTTAGAATTTATAATTTTAATTAAAAAAAAAAACTAAAATAAAATTTATTAAAAGAAATTCTTAGAAAAGACAATGGTGAAGGTTTTGGCCACTAATTGAAAGTACAATGGGGAATTGCAGTCTCTAGAGGATGCGCAGATTGAGGAATTTCACATGGTCATTGCAAACAATCAACCTAAGGAAAATGCAAGTCTCACAAAATTTGTTAAGAGACTAGAATAGGCTCCGAAGGTGGTAATCCCTCCAACCTTCTTGAATAGGAAGGCCCAGGATCTTGTGGATTGAGATTTAATTAGGAAATTCAAGGGAATTTTTCTGCCACCCGAGAACATAATAAATTTGGGTTCTGCATTATTGGATTCCTCTTTGTAAGGGAAGAATTGATACATTTTTTGTGGCATCAGGTTTTTTATTTTTTGTTTTAATTTAAGGAGGACAAGGATTTGGTTTTCAAAAATGAACCTTATTTTTTGGGGTCCTATGCTTTGTACCTTAATTAATGGACTTTGGATTTCAACCTGAACTTGGACATCCCTAAAGCGGTCATGGTGTGGGTAAACTCCTCAGAATTCCCGTGAATCTATGGAACATGGGTGCAATTACAAATTCTCTATGAAATTTTTTGGATATTGCAAATCCTAAGAACAACTTTTCGTGTGCACAAATATTCATAGAGATAGACTAGGAGAAAGGTCTCCTGTTTCAAATCAAAGTTTCTTTGAATGGATAGACACATCTGCAACCTTTGGACTATGATTAGTTACCCTTCAAATGTAGTCATTATCATGAATATGGAAATTTTGTTAGAAATTTCAAAAACAAGAATTTGAAACAAGATGAAACTGGCCAACATGAAAAATAGACGCAAGTTAAAAGAAAGAATCCCTCGAAGCAAGGAGTTCCTATGGTGCCAAAAGAGAATATTTAGGAAAGGAACTCATTCGCAACCGTAGCAGAGGTTGGAAACCAATAGGAAGTGGAGGAAGGCTAAAATGTATCTTCTTGGGGTACTCCAATACCTCCAAAGGATATCGTCTCTATGATGAAGCCAATAAGAAGTTTGTAATAGCAAGAGATGTCATATTCCTTGAATCTTCCAAGAGTGACAAGGTTGTTGAGCGGCAACTTGATTGCCTGGATAGATTCACACATGCAAAGTCTTTCCAAGAATTTGATAATCAGATTCCACATCTTGAAGGGGGGATTCCTATATTGAATCAAACTATGGAATCATGTCCTGAAGCACTCTCTCCCCCACATGAAGAAACAACCATGGATGACACATTGGATGATGTGATTGACAGAATTGGGAGATTGAATCTTGAATCAATCCCAACTCAGTCAAATGACCAGCCTGGGCCATCTCAAAAAGGTCCTCCCAAATGGCTGACAAAGACATTGGAGAATGTTCATCCCGATGAGGTTGGAAAAACAGGAACAAGAAGTTCCACTCAACAAATCGAAGGTGATGTAGATAATTCTGATTCCCCTGTTGATATGGATATTGCTTATAACTGTGAATTGAGTTTGTCTACAGATCATGAACCAACTTCCTTCAAAGAAACCGCTTCTCATGATGAATGGAAAGAAGCGATGCAGAAGGAGTATGATGCCTTGATAAAGAATGGCACTTGGAAGCTGGTTGATCCGCCTTTGGGAACAAAACCAATTGGCTATAAGTGGGTCTACAAGAACAAGTATAAAGCAGATGGCTCACTTGACAAGCACAAGGCTAGGCTTGTGGCAAAAGGTTTTGCACAAAAAGAAGGAATCGACTATGATGAAACTTTTGCTCCCACAACAAAATGGACCACCATCCAGACTCTCTTTGCCCTAGCAGCTCGGAATGGATGGAAAGTCCATTAGATGGATGTAAAAACTGCCTTTTTTAATGGATATTTAAAGGAGAAAGTTTTTATGTCCCAGCCAGAAGGATTTTTTGTAAAGGGCCAAGAACACAAAGTCTGCAAGCTTATAAAATCTTTGTATGGCCTCAAGCAAGCACCACGAGCCTGGTATGAGAAATTAACCGAGCATCTTCTGAAACTTGACTTCAAACATTTTGATCTTGATGATGCAACTTTGTTTGTTAAGAAAGTTGGAAAAATAGTTGTATATCTTGTGGTGTATGTAGATAATCTTTTAATAACATGGAACAATGAGAGCTATATTGCATCCATGAAGAAAGAATTGAAGAAAGCTTTTGAAATGACTGATTTGGGTCATGTTCAATACTATCTGGGTATTGAAGTAATTCAACATCCTAAATTTATATTTCTTTCTCAAAAGAGGTACATTAGAGATCTTTTGAACAAGTTTGGCATGGATGAATGCAATCACTTAACCACTCCAATGGAACAAAACTTGAAGCTCACATCCATTGAAGGGAAGGAATTCGAGGATGCAACTAAGTATAGACAGCTTATAGGAAGTCTTATCTACTTGACCAGCACCAAACCTAACATTTCATTTGTTGTTGAAATCCTCTCAAGGTTTATGCAAAAACCATGTGAAGGACATTGGTCTGCTGCAAAAAGAGAGTTAAGGTACTTGAAGGGGACTCAAGACTTTGGACTCAAATATACACAGGTATGCAACTTCAGCTTGATCGGATACTCTGATTCAAACTTTGATGGGGACAAAGAAACAGAGGTGTCTACTACAGGTTACACCATGAGTCTTGGATCAAGAGTTGTCTCATGGAGATCACGCAAAGAGTCAGTTCCAGCAGATTCCACGACTGAGATAGAATATGTGGCAGCAGCTGAAGCAACAAAGGAAATTGTGTGGCTCCGAAAAATCCTAGAATATTTGCAGATGAAACAAATATATTCCACACCACTCATGATCGACAACACTTCTGCAATAAAGTTGGCCAAAAACCCAAAGTTCCATGATCGAACAAAGCACATCAATACAAAATACCATCTAATTCGACATCATGTTCAGGCCAAAACCATCCATCTAAATCACTGTTCCACAGATGAGCAAATTGCTGATATCTTCACCAAAGCACTTGGAAGAGAAAAGTTTGAAAAGTTCAGATCAATGCTTGGGCTCACCAACATCCCTTCGGATTAAAGGGGGGAATTTTGACACCTAATCCTAAGGGTTGGGTGAGAATATTCAATATTGTATATTAAATAATATTAGGAAATAAGGAAGGCCAAGAGTCATTGGGAGATTAATCCAAATAGCCTCACCTCCATGTATAAATACATGCACATTCTTCATCTAAGACACATTCTGATTTGCAGAGTTACCTCCTGGTTTGACAAAATGCATTCCTCAAATAAATTTTCCAATTAGACAAACCTATCGGTGTCTCTTTGCACATTTTGGGGCAATTGCTAGTAATGTATACAAACAAAAACACGTGAATTGCAATAGATATTTTCAAATGGAAAGTGTTTATAAACTCATTTTATTTATTAGTAATGATAAGTAAATAAATTTGATACGTTATTTTTTTAAAGATAGTTATTTAAAATGTAGTTTTGAGTATAGAAATGAATTATGTGTTTTAAAATAATTTCCAATAATTTAAATTTAATAAATAATATAGTTAGAATTTATAATTTTGACTAAAAATAAAAATAAAATAAATTTTATTAAAATAAATTCTTAGAAAATACAATGGTGAAGGTTTTGGACACTAATTGAAAGCACAATGGGGAATTACAGTCTCCACAAGATGCGAAGATTGACAAATTTCACATGGTCATTGCAAACAATCAACCTAAGGAAAATGCAGGTCTAGAATTTTTTTTTAAGAGACTTGAATAGGTTCTAAAGGTGGTTATCCCTCCTACCATCTTGAATAGGAAGGCCCAGGATCTTGTGGATCGAGATTTAATTAGGAAATTCAAGGGCATTTTTCTGCCACCCCAAAACATAATAAATTTGGGTTCTGCATAATTGGATTCCTCTTTATAAGGGAAGAATTGATACATTTTTTGTGGCACCGGGTCTTTTATTTTCTGTTTTAATTTTAGGACAAGGATTTGGTTTTCAAAAATGAACCTTATTTTTTGGGGTCCTAGGCTTTGTACCTTAATAAATGGACTTTGGATTTCAACTTGAACTTGGACATCCCTAAAGTGGTCATGGTGTGGGTAAACTCCTCAGGATTCCTATGAATCTATGGAACATGGGTGCAATTACAAATTCTCTATGAAATTTTTTAGATATGGCAAATCCTAAGAACAAATTTTCATGTGCACAAATATTCATAGAGGTAGACTTGGAGAAAGGCCTCCTGTTTCAAATCAAAGTTTCTTTGAATGGATGGACACATTTGCAACCTTTGGACTATGATTAGTTACCCTTCAAATGTAGGCATTATCATGAATATGGAAATTTTGTTAGAAATTTCAAAAACAAGAATTTGAAACAAGATGAAACCGGCCAACACGAAAACTAGACGCAAGTTAAAATAAAGAATCCCTTGAAGCAATGAGTTCCTATGGTGCCAACAGAGAATATTTAGGAAAGGAACCAATTCGCAACCATAGCAGAGGTTGGAAACCAATCAGAAGTGGAGGAAGGAAAAATTATGGCTCAAGGAGAAACAAAAAAAAAAAAAAACTAGGAGTCAAGATGAGGTTACTCTAACCCTAAAATAGCCAGTCTTGTAGTAAGTGTTTTTAATTAAAAATATGGGTTCATAATCCTTTGGTGTTCAAGAAACAAAGGATCATAAGCATTCAAGTTCCCAAAAATGAGGCAAGGAAATAATTCCAGAACTACGAAAACTTGAGTATGAAAGAGAAAAATCAAGGGTGACCCCAGGCATGATTGAAAACATGATAGAAAGGGTTAAAAAACCAAAGCCAAAGAGTCCCTCCAAGAAAATCCATGGGGATCAAGCTAACGGGTAGGAAAAATAAAATGCACATTACAAATGCAGATAATCTCTTGGAATTGCAAAGGGATGAGACAAAATAAGGAAGAGATCACAGAAATTTTGAAACTAGAGCACCCTTGCCTCATGCTAATTCAAGAAATGAAACTGGATGAAAAGGAAGAAATAAGAATTGGCTAGAAAAACTAGAGAATCTGTGAGGGTGTGGCATGCAATTCCAAAGGAACATGGGGAGGAATTCTTACCATCTACGACATGTCCACAATACAGCTAAACCAAGCTATTTCTCAAATTCAGACTTTATCTCAAAGCAAGCTTCTCCATCCGATAGAATAACTCTTGTGTAACCAAGCAGACAGGAATAATTCGATGAGTCCTCTACAATCACCACCTTGTAAATGAAAATAATTATTTCCCTTTTTTGTAGAAGACCACAGACAACACAGAGATAGACATTTTTACCCTGAACATTCAAACAAGAAGGAAAGAAGCAGAATAGGATGCTCATAGGAACCAAGTTTCGTAAACACCATTTCTCTTTAATTTTCATTAGTATAATCATTAATATTTATTATAATAGTCAAGATTATTATAATATCATCCTGACTAGGGCATTCTAGCTTCAATTTCTTCAACAAAGAAATAGTGCTCAAATCATTATTTTCAACAACTTCAATGTTTAGGGTAGAAGGAGGCACATCTGAAAAATTCAAAACTAAGGAAATAAACTTTGATTCTTTGTTCAACGTCTCTATCAATGCACTCTGACAATATGATCGAACATTACCAATTTCATCCTGCTTTAGGTTTTCCTTTCCTCTTATTGCATTGGGGATATCAGAGATTCCATGATGATTACTTATGCCAATAGTTGTACGTGAATCCAATTCCAAATCACTGAAGGTAGGTAATATTGTATGCCGCATTCCAAAATTTATGCCTAAATTTTGGACTTGCTTATTCTGAAAAGATCCTACAAAGACATCCAAAGCTTGTTCAAATAACCAGTGATCACACCCTTGTTTACACAGTATGTGGGAAACGGGCAGCTTAGATTCATCCCAAGAAGAGGATCTCCCATAAGAACATATTTTGTTAGTTGGCAGCCCACAATACTTTGCTTGAGACTCAATATCTATTTTTTTATCAATTGAAATACAACCTTCCACGGATCTAGGAAGAAATCCATTATCATCAGTGAGCTGGCAACAAGATACATATACATAAATCTCAGGCCTTGTTACTAATAACTCATTAAAAAAAATTCTACCCAAACATTATTCAATTGAATAAGCACCATTATGTTCCTCATGAAGGTTTCCTATACTACACATTTCAAATATGCCATACTATGCATCAACAACACAATATTGGCTTCGTAGGGCACTAGACTACACCATTTTATATCTAGTATCTACACTCTGACACTTTTTATGTTGGCATATTTGATAGCTAGGGTTATCAAGGTATTGTCCAGGAAAGTCATATTTGGCCATGTATTCTCTCCTGGAGATAGTGGGAGCACGTAGGGCATCTTAAAACTGAATTTGTTTATCATTTCCCCAATTTGAAATGAAAACTACAGAATATGGATCAAAGGCAATAGATACATATTTTACATGCCTCTCAAAAATAAATTTAGTGAAATAACTTTTTGTGTTAAGGTTGTCATCAACAACATTATCCTCACTGGCCTCTCCAAAACTCTTGCAGTCCAAAAGATGCACCAATGTGAGATTTATTTTGACATCATATATATCTGAATCTAAACTGCACTTTCTTATCAGATAATTTTTCTCAGCATTTGTAGAACATGGAGGATCTGTCTCATACAAAGGCTGCACTTCATAGATGGCATTTTGCAGCTCACTAATGCACTGAGATGAGATGAATTCTTCTGGACAACATCATTGGAACATTGGTCATCCTCAAAATTGTCTACAAAAACATAGTCCATGACTATAGAATCTTGCCTAGGATTACCTACATAGTCCCTTTTATCATCCTTTATCAAAAATGGAAAGTTATCCATGTCAGTACTTGATTTAACATGAAATCTGGATCCCAAAGGCACATCCACCTCCAAACCCTCAACTACATTCTCTACTGTTTTTGAAAAGCATTTCTCTTTTGAGTTTGTAATTAGATCAAAGGTAGGAGATATACTAGATTGATCTCTTTCTTCATTCTTTTCTTTAGCACTTTAAACTAATCCAGGGTCAAATCTGCTTACCCTTAACCAAGACCTTTTACTTCAGCTGATAAATTAGAATTGCATTTAAGTAAGCGTTAATGAACATAAAATGAATGACGACTTGTTGTAAAGAAGAGGAACATAAATTTCAAGATCAACAATCATAAGAACACGTCATTTGATAATGGAGTTCATCCAGGAGGGACTACATCTACGGGCCTCGGTGTCAAGATGGTATAGGCCGCTGAATTAAGTATTGTAAGAAGAAGATATACATGGATGTATTTCTCTGACATACAAGGAAAATGCCCACACATAGGAGTGGCTAGACCTCTCTACAAGATGTTCACTTTGAAACTCTCATTCATTAGAAGGCTCCTATCAGTATGACAACAATATATGCATAAAGACTATGATTATCCTGCTAATATGGCAAACAAGGGAACTAAAATGACATACGTGTGACAATGAGTATCCCGCCAACATGGCATCAAAGGGATCTCAAAACAATACAATTCCATGACAGAAAGTACATCAATAACAAAACAAGACAAGATCCCATGACTCATTTATCAACAAGGATCTGTACAACACTATGCATCTCAGGGACAAAGAAGTACATGAAATAAACTCATCATATACCTCACGCTGAAGATGTTTGAAGAATGGCTATAGCTGCCGCTAGATGTGAAATCGACTGCTCACTTGCTGAAAACTAACACTCGCAACTTCACTTCAAAAAGTGACCCAAAAATAGAAAACTTAGATGAGAAATCTAAATATGCCATCATATTCGTGATGTCGAGTAGTGCAGAAATGTCTGTCCATTTTCTAAATTCTAATAAAATTAAGATCTGGGGAAAAAAGGAATCTTAATGCAGAAACCTATACCATCCTAACACTGAGACCCAGAGATGTAGTCCCTCCTGGAGGATCTCCGTTATAAAATGATGTGTTATTATGATTTTTGATCTTGACATTTATGTTCCTATTCTTTACAACAAGTCGTTGTTCATTTTATGTTCATTAATGCTTTACTTAAATGCAATTCTAATTTATCAGCTGAAGTAAAAGGTCTTGGTTAAGGGTAAGCGGATTTTACCCTGGATCAGAAACAACCAAAGACTGATTTCTAAAGCTCCTATTCAATGCCAAGATCCCCCATAATAACATCACCTAGCTTGGACATTTCTGGTATATCGTTTGCTTCCATGAGATACTTTTTCTTATCAAGACATAATTTTATTAACGGTGGGCATCCTGCAGTAGTTTCCATTTTACTTATTCCACGCACAAAATTTCCCTGTTTTATATCTGTAAAAGAGAAAATTGGCACTATATTTTTAATTTTTTATGGTACACAAGATTTTTCAGGAGTCTTCACTTCAGTTTAAGTCTCTGCACATAACACCTCAGCTTCCATAGCCAAACTACAATTTGTAACGGGTCTCCCAACTAGAAAACTATTGTGTATGACTGCAAATTCATTAGCATCAACATGACAGACCATGCAAATTTCCCTTGAAGGCTTCCAAAATTTTCTTTATAACTGCATGGAGTTGATCAAAAGATTCATTAGTAGGATCATATTCAGCAATGGAAGAAGCGTGTAAATTCCCTTCTGATATATTCTTTCTTTTCTTTCTGGCGGCTTGTTTAAGGAAGTGCAATGCCTATGGGAGAAACACCATTATCATGGAATTTGCAAATTATTGTCCCACGTAATCTAAATCTGCCTTGTCTAAATCTATATCCAGTGATTGGGTGGCATTACATTGTCTATTCTATTCTAAGGAACTCAAACTCAACTCATTAGAAAGTATCTAACCTTTCCCAGATAGTTCAGGGACAGACTGCAAAGGAATAACACTAGCTTGAGGAATAAACTTATTAGATTTCTCCACTTTCAGTTGACCCTCATCATCCTTTTTGTCTTGTAATACTTCTTCACAATATCTAATAGAGGACTCAGACATGGAACCATCCTGCAATTTATCCAGTAGTGTGCATTGTTGCGGGAAATATGACTCTACTTGAGAACCTGAACGTATGCCCTTGCTAATGTTAGATATTGCTGAATGGTTTTCCATGCTTGGTTCTTCATTTATGATTTCAGCTAGAGTCCCCCATGCCCAAAATGTGAAATTTCCATTCTCTTTAGATGAGAAGTTTGATCTGAAATGAATGGCCTACTGGCAATGCCTTTTTTATTTATTAGAATACCAGGACAAGTATTTTCATTCTTAGACACACAAACATAATTTAATGATATTTTATTTTTTTCAATGCCAAGGGAATCTGGCACAAATAATCCAGTTTTCCCTACAATATCAAAGCGTTCAAAAGGCTGATTTTTTTTATTGTCATTCTCAATTTCCATTGCAGGAATACCACAATCCATGTTACGTTTAGGAGAGTCTATACATGCTACATGAGCAGCCTTTTGTTTATCAAGCCTCAAGTATTTCCTTCTTATTGATCCTTCTATTGTTGCAATTGGCAGTTTCCCAATACCTGACTGCAGAGTGTCTCCATTCAGATCAATATTTTCAATGTTTTGATTTGTTGTCCCATTTTCATTTTCAACAAATTCACGGAATAAGCGTTGAACCAATGGATTTGTAAATCCAAAAAGCTCAGCACCATCAATTATCGGGAGCTAATCTCTATGGAACTTTTGAACTTGCGTGTTATTTTTCTTCTGGATTTTTTCCCAGGAAATGGTAGGAGTTTCCCCTGGCACAAAATCCTTTTGTCAGAAACAATCATAGATGTGTCCAGCATAATTGCGCACAGATTGATATCCAATGGGATAGGGATATCTTCTTTCCCTAAAAACTTCTCCAATATTTTTTCTCCCTTTGTTGTATAGATTAATCCGTCTTGCGGACAAGACCGATCTCTCTAGTACTAAAAGTAACTAGCAACAAACAACCAATTATACTAATCTCTCTCTAAGTATATAAGATTCATAAAAAAATGCTATATAGGTGTAAAGCCTACCTTATGTCCAGCACTTGCTTGATCTCGTTGAAGTCCCTCGTGCACTGAAGGAATGTTCCTCAATAAATCTGCAGTCAGAAACAAGCAAAAAGATTACATAGCACCTGTATAGACATTATTATAAACCATACTCATCATAATGATCAAGGAATTTATGAAATAAACCATGAATAGACAATTTAATGAGAGAAATGAGTATATTTGTATTAACTTCAAATAAAAGAAAACCTTTACAACCTGTGCCTTGATGTCGTGCAGGTCCTCCCGAGGTCCGAAGCAAGAATCTCTTCTAATTTGACAAGCATTGCACTCTTTGAACCAAGACGAATAGAGGTAAGTGATTTAACCTCACAGAAAGTCTTAGTTAACTGAGTCTGAATCTCAACAGCATTTAACCTCAAATATCTTAAAGCTTGAACTCCCTTTGAGGCTACCCAAGGCCTCTTTTTATAGTGGAAAAGAGGAGGTTTTCTGTTCCAAATATGAAGGGATGTAATCCTCCTTCAAAGGGATTAGCTCCTTACATCAAGGGGTTAGCTCCATCAAGTGAGGGATGCATGAACCTTATCAAAGCGTATCCATTCCCGAAAATTCCCATCTAGAATCTTCTAGAATTCATCTGAAATCAACTTTTTAACTTTACTTTCTCGCCTTTTTGAGTTTTACAGAGGTCCGCACCCATAACACAAAGAACGTGCGGTATGGTTCCGCAGGCAAGCTGAACTTTAGGTGCGGGACCGCAGGCAATGAATAGAGAAAGTGTGATACCAATGTTTAGGGGATTTTTAGGAACTTTTCTCTGATTTTGAAAGCTTGACATGAGGAACTGATATGTTAGACTTGCAAAAGGAGGAAGTATGAGTAATAATGAGCTCATATTCATAGCAAAATGTCAGGATGACAGTTTTTAGTGTAACAAATTGCCCCCTAAAGTGCAAAGTCTGGAATAGATGAAGCTGAAGTCTGTCATATATGAAGAGTGCAGTACTTTATCATTTCAAAGATCATCCTGTGGACACCCCAGTCGGAACTTGTAAAAACATTCAATGCAAAATATATACATATATATGTCATCACTGAGGTAGGCATTCCCATACTCAGATTAAAACTAACTAGAAACTAACTCAAATCGTTCTGATACAGGAATGATTTTAATATTACATCAATAGTGTAGACACAACATGGGCGCAGCCATCTGTAATGAATAGTCTACTGTATAATAATAAAACTCCTCGCAGCCTGGATGGTAGAAACTAGATCCAGGGTCTTGATTTCCGCATCTCGAACTAGTACGATTCTATCCATGTGAATAAATGTGTTGAAGTCGAACATGGTAGAAACCACTTGATTACCAGTCAATGATGTGAACTGTTAACAAGTGTGAAAGAAACCACCAGTAATGTCAATGGCTCTCAAAGTATCCAATACAATCCATGAAATGTGAATGAATGAGATGAAGTCAAACATCTCATGGAATCATTCGATCGAAGGTCAATGATGCAACCTATCATCGAAGGCGAGAAACCTGCCATTGAGTCATGCAGATTTCAAGGTACTGACAATTTCTGGATCAATTTCCTAGATAATGTGCTGATGTCGATAGAAAGTGATTGTTGGTAGGCAAGCCCACAACACGAAATCATAGATCAAGTTTTGAAAATATATTGGCAAGGACTGACTCGGGGATGGTCAAAAATGGATGACAGATATTTTGCAGATGAATGGTTTATTTGAACTGTCCTCTTGAACACATAACGACACTGCAGATGGTTTGGTGACAATTGACCCAAAGATAATACCCAGAAACCGACTGAAGACTTTCAATATGGTTTGATTAACTGTTAGGCAAAGGATTTCCCAACCCGGGTGAATAAAAGTGTCATGTTCAAGAATGGTTGACTGGATTTTTAAAATATAACAAACACGCCCATTTTTCTCTCTTTCTCCCCCACCATTTCTGGCAAGTACGTCTTTATTTTTTACAAGCTTGAGGAGGATAACATTTGCTTGGTTATAAGCTCATCCTTCGGATGAGTCCAACTTAGTTTTAAAATTCAAACCCTAAGAAGGAGTGGTTCGTTCCTGTTTAAAATTGAACAGGTCCTTTACTAGTTAAGTTTTAACGAGTCCAGTATAGGAGAAACTCGGTGTTTTTCAGTTTTAGGGAGTCAGAAGAAAAACTTAAGAAAACTTCGTGGGTGTAATTTTTCATAAATTCAGCCTCTCGAGCCTGAAAAAGGATAAAATAATGCGAGAGAGAACTCTATTGACCGTAATTAGTCAACGTATACCTTTTTGGTAAATAGTCCATTTCAGTCCGGAAAAGGGGTAAATTTATACTGAAAGGACGATCATTCATTTACTTTAACGAGTTCGAATAATCAAGTGCTAGGCAATCTTTTCATATTTAGAGAGTCTGAAAAGGGCTTAAAAGAGGACTCCAGGATTTCGCTTTTTCGTAAATTTTTTGAAAGAGTCCGAAAAAGTGACAAAAGTATGCTCTTTGTTGAAAAATGATCAATTCTCCTGAAAAATCCAATTTCTGCACAAAAACTTGAAACATTACACATACCTGTTTAAGATAAGTAAAAATTCTTTCAAAAATACCCTTTTTAAAGTGAAAAATAAACAAATTTAAAATTCATCTATTCGAAAAAACTTATAAAAATGACTTTTTCAATTTCATTTTTACCGTTCAATTTCAGAGTGAAAAGTAAAAAGCTTTTGGGTAAGAAAGTTCTTGTGAAGATTCTGGAAAATCCGTCCTTTGAAATCGAGAACCGTCAGTCCCAAGTAATCCATGACCTCTTAATATTGTTTTTCATCCATTTCAAATTCATTTTTAGGCTTTAGTTTGTATTTTTAGAGCAAAAAATGGTTTAAAAATTCGTCCGCAGGGTCCGCAGGTGCGACACACATTACCTGCGGACCCCGACTTTTTTCTATAAAGAAAAAGTCGTGGGTTCCGCACCCGACGCACAGTACGCGTGTGTATCTATGCACTGTTTACAAAGCGTAGGTGCGGTACCCGCGCGGTTGAATTTAAAACACTTATTTCTCAGTTGTTTCCCAAAAAATTTCAAATAAGATTGTTCTAACTTGCCTTTTTATGCATTGTAGGACTAACAAGATGCTAATTTGGAGAGAACGTGAGCATGAGGAATTGGATGAAGCCGCAATACTCCATTTGCCCACACAACAGGCATTAAGAGCATGTGGCTTGTACAAATTTTGGGTCATCTCAGGCATGAGGGCACAAGTAGAACTCCTGACATGGTTGGTGAACAGATGGAATGTGCAGGACCAGTGCTTCTTTATTGGTGGCCACCGGCTTGAAATTGAGCTGGAGGATATATATTTTTTGACTGGTTTTTCCAAGAGGGGCGAACAAGTTTCTTTGTTTGGGACTAGGGCAGGTGGCCAGTCTGTCTCTAGTCTTCAACTAGAATTCTGCAATGACCAGGAAAATCCTCGGGACAAACGGATTGATATAAAACACATCATCCGTCCTGAATTGAAATTTATTGATTTTATTGTTACCAAACTGTGTGGGAGTGCTGCACTTCATGTAGCTATGGTTCCCAAATGCGTATTGCTGTGGACTGTTTTCGCGGCACCATCTTTAACTGGTGTGAAGCTGTGTTGGCTAATGTAAAAGGCCAACTAACCAGAGCAAAAAATGGGAAACTAAATAACTTTGGATACGGATCCATCGTTGTTTCTTTTGCTCTAGAGAGGATCCCTATGTTAGCTCCACAGAGTATTGCTGTTGATGCCGGTCGACTTTGAGAATCGAGGATGGTTCGTTGGTCCACATTGATGGCTCGTCATGCTATCGAGGGTACTAAGATTGTTCGATTTCCTTCTTCATATTTTCGTTGGCTGGATCGCCAACTTTTTGTGATAGAGGATTTTCCATACGCCGGGATAGATTTCCGCGGTGACCGAGAGATGGTTCTCCCAGCAGGGGAACAGTGGGATGATTCAGGTACAATCATTTTTCAACGTTTGCTAAATTCTATTTTTTTATTTTTTATCGTCTTGAAAACTAATGACCAAAATTTTTTTGAATACAGATGTGGGTCCACAGCGACTAGCCCATCTCCAATCACGAGAGAAGACAACCAGTTGCAGCCGCACCAGCCCCAGCAGGCCAATCAGCAGAGATTTTGACTGATTTAGAGCATCATCTAGAGCATTTGACTCTAGATATTCTAGAGACGAGCATATATGACATTCCACTCAGGTTGCAGAGATACGTGATTGGAGTTCCAGGACCTTTTAGGAGGTTCCTATGCAGGGTAGCTCGGGCAGTGGTTTCTTATCGTGATCACCATCAGTGATGGGATGATCGTATTGTAGACTCATATTTTTTACTTTTGTATTATCATTTTTGCTGATCATAAGGTGTTTCCAACCTATGATCGAAGACGATGTATATTTTTTGCAAAAACTTCTATACTATGATATATCACTATTTACCGGCTATCTGTGTACATATGTGAATGTTGTTTGATTTACTGCTTTTGATTATTGCAAATGTCTATTTATCATACTAGAAGCAATTGAATCTGCTAATGTATTTAAATGTCTTGGAATATGCTGATATTCAATGTAATCAAATTCACGTTCCAAGAGACGAACTCTTAAAAATAACCGTAATAACACCGGATTTCTAATGGTATAAACCCTGTTAAGCTGTAATACAACAAGTTCAGAATCCAACCTTACAATCAAACTCCGAATTCCAAATGATATGGACTCAGATAATAACTCAATCACCGCACTATACTCGGCAATGTTATTTGTTGTTTGACCAAGGCTTACCCCATGCATGGATACTAACTCGTCAGAGGGTGAATAGATAACCCAAGCTGCGGAAAAAATGTTCCGTGTACGATGACAAGCACCATCAACAAAACCAATGTAGGTTTGAAGAGACGTCGACATCTGCAATATCAAGAGTAAAACTCAGATAAGCAGGAATAATGATAAAAACACACTCTCTAAACTAGGCACACTTTTCTAATCTAAAACACACCATCAGTAAAGAAATCTAAACTAACAAAATCTCCACACCACATTTAAGCATAATATCGCTTTAGATAGAGCCCATTTCTGGGTTTATCCAAAGGGACACCGTCAAAATCTATCAACTCATAGGCCCCTTTTGCTAACTTTCATTTAACAATGTAAGGACCATGCCACATAGGTACGAATTTCCCAGCTCCTAGTTTTTCGTTAGCTTGATCATAAAGTAATACTAGGTCTCCTTCTGAAAAATTTTTGAGGGGTCACACTTCTATCATACTGAGCTTTAATCCGTTTAACATGAGCTTCGTTTGCTATTGCAGCATTTCATCGATTCTCATCTAACTGAGCTAAGTACAAGAAACGTTTCTCCTCTTCAGACGTAGCTGGAAGTAATTCTACGGCTAATTTTAGTGACGGTATTTCGCATTCAATCGGCAACACAGCTTCCAAACCGTAAACTAGTTGAAAAGGAGTGAAACCCGTTGATGTTTTGATTGAGGTTCGATATGCCCAAAGCGCTGAAAATAACATGGAATGCCAATTCGTCTTGTGAATACCAATGATTCGTTTGATCATGGTGACTAAAACTTTGTTAATGGCTTCAACCAGACCATTGGCTTGCGGATAATACGGAGTGGAACTATCGTGGCGCAGGCCAAGTTGGTCTGTCAGTTCGGTCATCATGACATTCCGAAAGTGACTTCCATGATCCGTAATAATAGCTTGGGGAACACCGAACCTAGCAATTATGTGATTAAATACGAATATTGCAGCAGTCTTGCCGTCAGCTGAAAATGTAGGCATCGCCTCGGCCCATTTTGTAAAATAATCTACTGCTAAAATAATATAGGCATGCCCCCCAGCCGAGTGAGGGTTACATGTAATAAAATAGATACCCCATTTCACGAAAGGACCAACAACAATTATAGGGTGAAGAGGAGCGGGTGGCGTGCGCATTTTTCGATCAAAAATTTGACAGTTGTGGCATTTCCGAACCGCATAAATGCAATCTTTGAACAACATTGGCCAGAAATAACCTGCACGCAATATCTTTTGGGCTGTGGCATACCCAGACATATGACCGCCACATGCTCCAAAATGGTAGTCATTTAACACCTTTTCAACTTCTTCATGAGTTAGACAACGTCGGAAAACAGAATCCGCTCCACGACGATAAAGTGTATCACCAATGATATTATACTGTTGGGATTGGAAGCGTATTTTCCGTCGCTGAGTTCGTGAGATGTCAGGCTGAAAAGATTGGGTTTGGAGATAAACAATAATATCTCCATACCAAGGATCAAGTGTACTGATGAGAAACAAAGATTCGTCCGCAATGGACTCTTCTGCCACTGTTTCAGTATCAGTAGAGGGGAAATCGCATATCAGTTCCGCAAATACCAAAGATTTCTTTGCCTTGGATTTTTCAAATTCCAAGTCAAATTTCTGCAGGATAACTATCCATTTGGAATATTTGCCCCCTAGCAATTGTTTGGTCAAAATATACATCATAGGGTTGCAATTAGAAATTACCGTGGTTTTACGTAACAAGATGTAATGTCTAAATCGTTGGACAGCTTGAACAGCTGCCAAGGCCAATTTCTCCACATGTGTGTATTTGATTTCAGTCGGATGTAGATTCCGACTAAGATAATAAATCACATGTTCATTGTGAGATTCATCTTCTTGAACTAGTACCATCCCAATGGTGGAATGAGAAGCAGCGAGGTACAAAATGTAATCTTGGTTGTAGTTGGGAGGATGCAATAACGGTGCATGGGTCAACGCGTGTTTAAGTGCATCAAAAGATCGATCAGCGATCTCGTCCCAAAAGAATGGAATGTTCTGTTTCAACAACCAGGTAAAACCCTTTGTAAGCTTGGCATAGTTAGGAATAAACCTACGTAAAAAATTTTCTTTCCCCTGCAAACTTTGGAGTTGGCGCAAAGTCGAAGGAGGAGGCAATTTAACAATGGCTTCGACCTTCGATGGATCGACGCGAATACCTGCTTTTGAGACAACAAATCCCAGTAATCGACCCGATTCTACGCAGAAAACACATTTATGCGGATTCAGCCTTATCCGATAATGCCTACATCTCATAAAAATTGCTTGTAAATGAGTGAGATGGTCGGCCCTACGTAATGAATGAGCAGGTAAATCATTGAGATATGGCTGGACAATGTGCTTAATGTCATGAAATACATAAGACATAGCCCGTTGAAAAGTTGCTCCAACGTTCTTTAATCCAAAAGGTAGTTTACAATAAGCAAACGTTCCCCATGGACAAATAAAAGTTGTTTTGGGTTGATCTGCAGGGAGTATGTTTATTTGATTGTAGCCGGAAAATTCATCCATGAAGGAAAACAATTCACTGCCAGCACAATCATCGATTATTTGATCGATATAGGGAGTTGGATAATTATCTTTTGGACACGCTCGATTAATATCCCTATAATCGATACATACTCTTATCGTTCCTTATTTTTTAGTCACAGGAACAATATTCGATACCCAATCTGTTAAGGGAATTGGATAAATGAATCCTGTGCGAAGTAATCTTTCAACTTCTGCTTTTATAACAGAAGCTTTTCTAGGATGAATTTGACGTAATCGTTGACGAACAAGTTTAGCATCCGGGTAAGTCTTAATTTCATGAACAACGATCGATGGATCAATTCCTGGCATTTCTTCATAAGACTAGGCAAACACATCACGAAATTCTTGAAATAGGGCTTTATAAGTCTGAATTTCTTGATTTTTACAACAAGCACCTATATGAATGTTTTCAATTATTCCTGGTTTTACTGAAATGTCAATCGGAACCGTTCTAGATATATTTTCCAAATTTAACTCAGAATCAGGATTTTGCAATGGATTCTGAGGTTCCTTGACATATTCTGCAGTAAAAATTGAAGCGAAATCATCTTAAAAATGATCTAATTCAGGTAAAAATGAAGATCGGTGATGTAGATATTCCCATGGTAAATCATCAACAGACAAAAACTCACGAATTTGCTCATCTGTATGAACAAGTTCAGGAAATGTCGTTGTAACTAAACTAGATATAGAAAGTGATTCCTCTTAGATCCCATTCATTGGATCAATTTCGGTTGAAGAGGAGTCGGAAAGTGACTGTACATCCTGGTACACAATTTCAAATGGACTCAAGGGTATCATGCCATCAAATGAATCAATCTCGGATTCAGAAGGTACGATCCAAGGATCATCAAACATAACAGTGTCTGACAAAATCATGTGAATATTTGCAGTAGAAGGCGATACGTTAGGAGGAGGAAAGGAAAAATTTCCTAGTAAACCAGAATCTTTAATCAAACCCACTCCAACATCCTTATAAGGGATAGCTGTTTTACCAACATGCTGGATTGTTTCTGTAGAGGCTGGGTCGGACGAGAAATAAGTTAACTAATCTATTGTCACGATATTTCCTTGATATGGGAATTTTAAGAGTCGAAAGACCGAAGAAACAACAACAGTCATAGCATAGGACCAACTACGACCCAGAAGAAGGTTGTAATCTAGAGGGGCATCAACCACTTCCACATCTAGATTAATGATTTTACCTTCAACCCCTATGGGTAAATCCTGCAAAATACCAAAAGGGTGAAAACCTCGACAATCAAAAGCCTTAATAATCGTCGAAGATTGGTTAAGTGTAGGAGAACCAAGTGATTTCCAACACTGAATCGACATAATACACATTGAAGCTCCCTCATCAATCACAGTCCGAAAGATTGGTCTGTTTTTTACTAACACTGGAATCTGGAAAGCCATTTGGTGAGGTAGGCGAGGTGTACTATTTTCTAAATCGAAGATTATAAGGTTAGAATCCTGAACATCGACAGCTCCAAGGCAGACAATAATAATTTACGTTGTGCTGGACACGATTGCAGCACTTCCAAAGCCGACATTGCTGAAGGAGAAATTGCTAAATCTTCAACAATGTTGTAATTCTGAGCAGCTCTTGCATGTGGATTGAAAGCTGATTTACGAAGAACACCTTTAGCAGGCGGTTTGATTATTAAGTCTGGATTTGGTTTCTCGATCTGTAGCGGACCAGAAACAGGAGGAGATGTAGTTGATGTATTTGCATTAGAATATTCTGCTTCTTTACCATGAACAGGATTATTAGAACCGTAATATTGTGATCACGTCGCAACCCTTACATGAGACATCATCATAATAGGCTCTTCTAAAGTAGTCGAGGAAGAACCAATCATCTTACTATCTTGAGTTGGAAAAGGATCCTTCAAGACAGCAGGTTGTTGAGATCCTTTAACGAATTTTGTAACCTCTGCTCGATGTGGACATTCTTTCGTAAAATGATCTTCGTCACAAATGAAACAGGGATAGCGAGGCTTACGTTTTTCGTCATTGGATTCATTTTTTTCAGCTTTATCTTTCGAATTCTTTTTGTTTTTGTTATTCCCCTTCTTTTTACCACCGTATTTTGATTTTGTTGTAGATGTTTCGACGACATGAATGTCGGCAGAAACTTCGGGGGAAGATTCTCCTTTCAGGGAATCTGGTAAAGTTATAATAGGAGAAGAATTCTTTGAAGATTTCTTCTTACTTTTAGAATTTACTGTACCAATCATACCATCAGCGGCATGAGACCCTGAAGAAGCTGCAGTTATTTGACCTTGCTTTGGAAGATCGGGAATTTTCTCATGTAAAGTACCTGACTGTGTATATACGAGGTCAAGGTACTGAGCTTGGGCAATTACTTGCTCTTCAGTAACAACACCAGCCTTAGCTACATCTTTAGTGATCTTGGGTAACAATTATTTAACAAACCATTCTGCCAAAATTTGATCCGGAATATTAACTTTCACCAAACGCCTCCTACGTCGCCATTCATGAATATGATCAGAAATATACATGGACGTAGATTGTTTTAGAAAAGTTAATAATTCCGTGCCATTGTCGTATCTGACAGGAAACTGAAAATGAGTCAAGAAAGCAGTTGCTAACTGACTGAAATTATGAAACGAGCCTCGTGGCAACTCAATGTACCATTTGGCTGCAAGACCTATGAGAGTTCTTTGGAAAAGACGTAAACGAATCGAATCATCAATGATTGAATTAGATGCACACCAAAGGTGATAAGTCATAACATGATTTGATGGATCCTCTCCTGACTTACCTTTGAATTTTGGTATATCACTGGGCATCTTATGAGGCATTGGCGGCCAGTTCTGATAATAAAAAATGGGATCATTTGTAAGGCGCGTCAAATCAGGTAAGTCCAAAGTTGCGATAAACGGTAATTGACGGTTAGGGTCGCGAAAACCTTGAGAAGCCAAAGCAGATCCAGGAGGCGGATACCTAGGATAACTAGGAATTGGATTTGCATTAGGTATTATGTAACCTCCCGGAAAACCAGGATGAACCGGACCATACTGAGGTTGTTGATAAGTATAACCAGGGTACGGTTGATACTGATAGTTTGGATTCTGTACATAGGGACCGAATTGCGGCTGTCCCTGGTACGGTTGATACGTAAATTGAGGTTGACTTGTAACCACCGTACTTGTACCAGCTTGTCCTGCAGGCATCTGAACTGTAGTCTGAATGGAAGATACTGACTGAGGTACAGAGACTTGAGGGATTTGCACGGATACAGGGATAGAAGAAGTCGGGGCTACAGATACTCCAAAAACAGGTGTGACAGGTTGAACAGACGTTGCAGCAGTTGCAGTAGTTTGAGGCGGAGTCTGAGGTGTACTAGGCCCAGTCTACTGAACTGAACTAGGTGCAGGAGTTTGAATAGCTGGCTGAACAGGTTGCTGGGTTGGACCAAAAACCAAAGGCTGTCCAGGTTTATAAGGCAACTTCACATTAGGTTGCAAAGGCTGTTGATATTGGGATGGATCCCACATCATAGTTCTGGGGTATTGTCCCATAGAAGGTTGAACGTAAGGACCATAACCTGGTTGAACGTAGGGTTGATAAGTAAGTGGTAAATTTCCGGCTCCTTAAAAAGATGGTTGACCAGAAGGCTGTTGGAAACCTTGAATTGGGTACTGACCTTGAGGTTGATAACCCTGAGGCGCATACTGAGGCTAGGGTTGATAAGGATCCTAAGGAGCATATTGAGCTTGGGGTTGACCTTGAGGTATGTACTGTCCTTGGGGTTGCCCCCCAAAATAATATGATTCCACTGTTTTTCCTGGGAAAAAAATACCTTGAGGTTGAGCTGCAAGTGATAATTGACTACCTAAAGGTTGTCCTACAGGTGGTAATTGAGTTCCCTGAGGTTGCCCCTCAGGTGGTAACTGAGTTCCCTGAGGTTTCCCCCCAGAAGGAAACTGACTGCCTTGATTTTGAGGATTTGGAATATTACTAGACATCATAAATATTTGATCTGCGTTTGACGTTTCAATATTAAATCTGTTAAGACCAGATGATAACACGTTTTCAATTGGTCGAGGAGCTGCTCCCGAGAAAGTACCAGATAGAGACTGATATCCCAAAGGAACAGAAGGACCACTGTGTAAAAATGATTCTGGTGTTTGAGAAAACATGGATGACTCTCCTGCCATAAAGGATGGCGGATAATAACCTCTGGGTGTAGGATGAAATGGAATTCGAGGTGGATAAAAAGCAAGACCCGGATTCTCTAAAAATTTCGTTAAAGAGAGATACAAAGGATCAGTTCGAATGGGGCTGTAGAAAATAGATTCACGCTCCCTAATATTTATAGATTGAGGGGGGTTGGGAAGAGATATGTCTTCGTCTATATTAGTAAGTTCTTCAATAGAAATAAGTCCAGAGGGAAGATCGTCAGTAATGATATTTCTTACCCTAGGTGAACCAGGATCGCTAGAAGTTGGTGTGATAAATCCTGAGGATGTTTCCAACACAGAAGATTCAGTTTCAGGTTCAGATATTTCAGGTTCGTCAGCTAATCCACCAGAAGAAGAAAAACTTCCAGTAACTTCAGAAACTGAAATCGGTTCTTGAATATATTCTGTTGTAGGTATTTGATGATCAAGATGTATAACTATAGATGAACTTCCAATTTTCGTTGATCTAATTCTACTACTACTGGATGATACCAGAGCATGAAGCCCTTCAAGTTGACTTGGTGAATATTCAGGGGGTTTCCCTTGTATTCTCAGGGATTGTCTCGGCAATTCTACCATGATTAAAAATTATCTAATCACACGCAAACAAAGAAAAATTTCAATGAAAACACCTAAAGTCTCTAAGAAACAAACAATTGAATCATATGCTTAAAAAATCTAGGAGTTCAAACCACACACAAACAGTAACTTTCCGTACTAAAAACACTAGTTGGTGATGAAATCCAACTTAGTAGAATTTTAACACGAAAAGGGCGGTTGGAACAGTTACCCCGACAACCTGGTTAATGAAAAAGACCGGTGCAAGTTTCTCCACTATACCATCTCAAGTGAAGATAACCCTCCAGAGAGTCCAAGTGAGTCTAGCCGACGTCTGTTCCAGGTACAGTGGGATCTTCCCTCCACCGTCACCTTAGGAAAGAATCCTAGAGATTATGGCCATTAAGGTTACCAATAGAAACAAATATACCTGGGGGAACAGTCTACGATCCGACACACACGCAAGGGCAGAGTAACAAAGCTCAATCCCCTTGAAGGCTCCTTGAAATAATCCAAGGTTTACCGACAAGTGACCCCAGGCTCCTTGACAATGGTCTATCCGAGGTTTACCATTGTTAATACGTGTATATATTCTATCGTTCCCAATGAGGAAGGATTGATTACCCCACTGGTTCAGATATGATCTCGTGCTTGACTCCTATAAGAGGAGCTTCCCAGAGCATACATGCAACAATTGGAATTCTTCCTACCGCAAGATTTGTCTACTTGTTTGTTTTAGCTATCTTGGAGAGTTAATTACTCCCTACTCCAAGATACTAGCCTAAGCTACGTTGGTGATAAGAGCCCTAGAAATAAAAAGTTTACTAGATGAATTTTAATTAAGCGTTACTTTTATGAGTTGTTTTTTAAGTCAATGGGTGCGGAAATGAAACTTTGGATGATGTGAAGACTCGATTTCCAAAAAACACTAAAATGCACCTAGAATGATATTCAATTGTTTTTTCTTTCAATGAAATTTCTATCTAAAGAAAGAGTTGGAGAATGCAATTATTTTAATTCTTTCTTTAAAACATGAAAAATAATTGAAAGAAACTATTTTGTCTTTTCAATAATGAGAAAAATTATCAAGCTCATAACAAAATCCTTTTTCTTTCCAAAGTCGAAGCTACAAAACAATTTTCCTTCAAAAGAAAGCTATAAAAATTAAAAAACTACTCAAAACTACAAAATCTAATCTTGAGATCTATTGAATTTAAACAATCTAAATTGAATAAAAGCTTTAAGATTTTTTTAGAATGTTTTCCTTAGTTGTTTAGCAAACTAAGAATCTATTCGTCCAGAATAACAAACAGATAAAAAACACTCAAAATATGTTTTTATAAAAAATGAAATTCAAAGATTCGCAAATAAACAAAAAGCTCTATTTCTCAATAAAGGATGTCTTCACAATCAGGTCGGATTCAAAAAGACAAAAAGAGATCAATGTAATTTTAGATACTTCAAACTTTCAAAGCTTCTAATCACTACAAAGACCAAGTGAAAAACAATCCAAAATGCAAAATCTTCTACAAAATCATCAAAACATCAATACTGTTGGAGTTCATTCACAAAAAATTCTTGACAGAAACAATAATCAGTCTGGGCAAAAACCAAAGATCTAAATCCAAAAAAAAATAAACTACAGAAAGAAATCTGGAGGTTTTCTAAAAATTTTACAGGGTCCGCAGGCAACCAGTATTGACAGGTGCGGTCCCACACTGTATTCTTTACAGAAAGTGCGAACCTGCCCGCACTGTCAAAATAAGCCAAAGTGCGGTCCTAGGAAAAATTATAGAAAAACTTAAAATATTTCTAAATTTTCAAAAACAGGGAAAATCTAAATTACCCAGACAGATATGTATCAATCAAAAACCAGGAAAAAATGTTTCCTCAAATCAAAAATAAAAGAGAACAAAAAACAACAAGTTCTTTCCCCAGTGGAGTCGCCATTTTGTTGTGTAGATTAATCCGTCTTGCGGACAAGACCGATCTCTCTAGTACTAAAAGTAACTAGCAACAAACAGTGAATTATACTAATCTCTCTCTAAGCATACAAGATTCATAAAAATGCTATATAGGTGTAAGACCTACCTTATGTCCAGCGTTTGCTCGATCTCGTTGAAGTCCTTCCCGTGCACTTGAAAGAAAGTTCCTCGTGAATCTGCAGTCACAAACAAGCAAAAAAATTACATAGCACCTGTATAGACATTATTATAAACCATACTCATCATAATGATCAAGGAATTTATGAAATAAACCATGAATAGACAGTTTAATGAGAGAAATGATTATATTTGTATAAACTCAAATAAAAGAAAACCTTTACAACCTGTGCCTTGATGTCGTGCAGGTCCTCCCAGGGTCCGAAGCAGGAATCTCTTCTAATTTGACAAGCATTGCATTATTTGAACCAAGACGAATAGAGGTAAGTGATTTAACCTCACAGAAAGTCTTAGTTAACTGAGTATGAATCTCAACAGCATTTAACCTCAAATATCTTAAAGCTTGAACTCCCTTTGAGGCTACCCATGGCCTCTTTTTATAGTGGAAAAGAGGAGGTTTTCTGTTCCAAATATGAAGGGATAGAATCCTCCTTCAAAGGGATTAGCTCCTTACATCAAGGGGTTAGCTCCATCAAGTGAGGGATGCATGAACCTTCTCAAAGCGTATCCATTCCCGAAAATTCCCATCTAGAATCTTCTAGAATTCATCGGAAATCAACTTTTTAACTTTACTTTCTCGTCTTTTTGAGTTTTACAGAGGTCCGCACCCATAACACAAAGAACGTGTGGTAGGGTTCCGTAGGAGAGCTGAACTTTAGGTGCGGGACCGTAGGCAATGAATAGAGAAAGTGCGATACCAATGTTTAGGGGATTTTTAGGAACTTTTCTCTGATTTTGAAAGCTTGACATGAGGAACTAATATTTTAGACTTGCAAAAGGAGGAAGTATGAGTAATAATGAGCTCATACTCATAGCAAAATGTCAGGATGACAGTTTTTAGTGTAACACCCTTGGATATCCTAAATGTGTTGCTTTGTAAAAGATATTCAATGTAATGTTTTTAGCATGATTTCCAAAAAATCTACAAGGTAAGAAAAAAAATATTGAGGCTTCCACGATTCACAAAAAAAAACAGGGGTTGTTTTCTAACTATTTCTCTCTTAAGTTATTGAGCATGTTATTAGCTTGTTTCCACTATGTTTATGCATTTCATCCATCTCGAGTAATTTTTTATACAAGTAAAAATTATGATCATATAGATATTTATTTTATTTTATCATTTTTGAGGATTTTTTTGAAAAAACTGAGAAAAGAGTATTATGGATTCAATACGTGCCTTCATTACATTTCATCCATTTTTGAGTTAAAATAAGAATTTTAGAATTTAAATTTTATTTATGATCATTAAAAAAAGAATTTAAAAATCAAATAAAATTTATGATCATATAGATATTAAAATTTTCTTTTATCATTCTTAAAATTAAGTTCTTTTGCACAGTATCCATCCAAAAATATGTGGGTATCTTGATTCTAAGGATTCTTTTAAAATATTGCTTTATTATTATTTTTATTTTAAGGATTTTTTTTCAAACATTGTTTTATTATATTTTTTGGGGCTATTGAGCTTGTATCAAGTTGTTTTATTTATTTTAAAGTTTTAATTAAAAGATCTATAAAATATTAAAAATAGATTTTGGTGATTTTTGGTTACTTATTATATTTTTGTGTTATAGAGTTTGTATAAGTTGTTTAACATATGTTTGCTTTATTTATTTTAAAGCTTCCATTAAATATTAAAAGATTCATTAAATATTAAAAAATAGTTTTTGGAGATTTTATTTACTTTTAGAAGTTTTGGTTTTTGTTTAAACAAGTTGTGTGGTTTTGGTTTCTATTTACATAAGCATGTGCATAGAGAATGTGTTTGCACTTTAAGAGTAAGATATATAAAGAAAACTCTAAATTTTTGACAAATTATTCTTTGCTCACAAAGAAAATATAACATCTTACTCTAACTGAATTACAAGAATTAGAAAAATTGAATTTAAATTGTTTTTTATTTCATTAACTAAATCGCAAGAATGAATTACAAAAATTAGAGGAATTGAATTAGGAGAACTAAATTTCCCCAAATTCCCCAATTTGAAATGAAAACTACAGAATATGGATCAAATGCAATAGATACACATTTTACATGCCTCTCAAAATTAAATTCAGTCAAAGCAATTTTTGTGTCAAGGTTGTCATCAACAACATTATCCTCATTGGCCTCTCCAAAGCTCTTGCGGTCCAAAAGATGCACCAATGTGGGATTTATTTTGACATCATATATATCTGAATCTAAACTTCTCTTTCTTCTCAGATATTTTTTTCTTAGCATTTCTAGCACATGGAGGATCTGTCTCATACAAAGGTCTCACTTCATAGACGGGCATTTCGCACCTCACTAATGCACTGAGATGAGATGAATTCTTTTGGACAACATCATAGGAACACTGGTCATCCTCAAAATTGTCTACGAAAACATAGTCTATGACCACAAAATCTTGTCTATAATTACATACATGGTCCCTTTTATCATCCTTTATCAAAAAAGGAAATTTATCCACGTCAATACTTGAGTTAACATGCAATCTGGATCCCAAAGGCACATCCACCTCCAAACCCTCGGCTACATTCTCTATTGTTTTTTAAAATCATTTCTATTTTGACTTTGTAATTATATCAAAGGTAGGAGATATACTAGATCGATCTCTCTCTTCATTATGTTCTTTAGCACTTGAAACAACCATGAGAAAATCTCCATTAGTTTCATTCACATCATCTTTGATCTCACCAAAGACTAATTTGTAATGCTCCTGTTCAATGCCAAGATCCCCCATAATAACATCACCTGGCTTGGGAATTTCTGGTATATTGTTTGCTTCCATAAGATACATTTTCTTATCAAGACATAATTTTATTAATGGTGGGCTGACATAATTTTATTAATGGTGGGCATCCTGCAGTAGTTTCCATTTTACTTATTCCACGCCCAAAATTTCCATGTTTTATATATGCAAAAGAGAAACTTGGCACTATATTTTTAATTGTCTATGGTACACAAGAGTTTTCAAGAGACTTCACTTCAATTGAAGTCTCTGCACATAACACCTCAGCTTCCATAGCCAAACTAAAATTTGGAACGGGTCTCCCAACTAGCAAACTATTGCGTATGGCTGCAAATTCATTAGCATCAACATGAGAGACCATGCACATTTCCCTTGAATACTTCCCAATTTTCTTTATAACTGCATGGATTTGATCAAAAGATTCATTATTAGGATCATATTCAGCAATGGAAGAAGCCTGTAAATTCCCTTCTGATGTATTCTTTCTTTTCTTTCTGGCAGCTTGTTTAAAGTAGGGAAATGCCTGTGGGAGCAACACCATTATCATCGACCTTGCAAATTCCTATCCCATGTAATCTGAATATGCCTTGTCTAAATTTCCATCCAGTGACTGGGTGGTATTACATTGTCTATTCTATTATGAGGAACTCAAACTACACTCATTAGAAAGTATCTGACCTTTCCCAGATAGGTCAGGGACAGACTCCAAAGGAATAACACTAGCTCGAGGAATAAACTGATTATATTTCTCAACTTTCAGTTGACCCCCATCATCCTTTCTGTCTTGTAATACTTCTTCACAATCGCTAATAGAGGACTCAAGCATGGAAACATTATCAAAGCATTCAGAAGGCTGATTTTTTTTATTGTCATTATCAATTTCCATTGCAGGAATACCACAAACCATGTAAAGTTTAGGAGAGTCTAGACATTCTACACGAACAACATTTTTTTTATCAAGCCTCAAATGTTTCCTTCTTGTTGACCCTTCTATTGTTGTAGTTGGAAGTTTCCCAATACCTGACAACAAAGTGTCTACATTCAAATCAAAATCTTCAATGTTCTGATTTTCTATCCCATTTTCATTTGCAACAAGTTCACAGAATAAGCGTTGAACCAATGGATTTGTAAATCCAAAAGGCTCAGCACCATCAATTGTCAAGAACTGGTCTCTATGGAACTTTTGAACTCACATATTATTTTTCTTCTGGATTTTTTCCCAGGCAATGGTAGGAGTTTTTCCTAGCATGAAATCCTTTTGTCAGAAACAATCATAGATGTGTCCAACATAATTGCGCACAGATTAATATCCAATAGGATAGGGATATTTGTCTTTCCCCGAAAACTTCTCCAGTATTTTTTTCTCCCATGGTCCTTTGTACAGGGTGCCAAGAACAGTAATCTCCAGACTGTCATGTATTCCTTCGTTGTCCATCTTCTATGGTGGAAGATAAAATTATTAGTTGAAGCTATTATCGCATCTTATATGCTAGTTGGTCTAATTGATTGCACAGACCCGTTTAACCAGCTTAACATAAGGTTCAATCTTGCCCTGGAGTTATAGATTTAGTTTCTCGAAGTTCTAGATTTAGTTTTCTTTGAAATTGGAAATAATGGAATAAAATTTAAATGCCTTGAAATTGATAATTATGAGAAATAAATAAAAAATTTATCACTAGAAAATACTTCAGTTCAAGTCCCATAACACAACCCATAAGACTTATCAATTTTTTTCAATATTATAGCTTCAGTGGCTTCCCCAAAAAGGCATTTTGACTTCAATAATTTTTAAAAAGCAATATATTTTTAAAGACTCCCGAGGAAAAAAATTGTTATCCTAAATACGTTTCTTTGTAAAAGCTATCCAATGTAATGTTTTTAGCATGATTTCCAAAAAAGCTACAAGGCAAGAAAAAAAATATTGAGACTTCCACAATTCATAAAAAAGAACAAGGGTTGTTTTCTAACTATTAATCTCTTAATTTATTGAGCATGTTATTAGCTTGCTTCCACTATGTTTATGTTTCATCAATTTCGACTAATTTTTTATACAAGTAAAAATTATGATCATATAGATATCAATTTTATTTTATCATTTTTGAGGATTTTTTTGAAAAAACTACTAAAAGAGTATTATGGCTTAAATAGATGCCTTCATTATGTTTCATCCATTTTTGAGTTAAAAGAAGAATTTTAAAATTAAATAAAATTTATGATCATTAAAAAAAGAATTTAAAAATTAAATAAAATTTATGATCATATAAATATTAAAAATTTCTTTTATCATTCTTAAAATTAAATTCATTTGCCCAGTATCCATCCAAAAATATCTGGGTATCTTGATTCTAAGGATTCTTTTAAAATATTTCTTTATTATTTTTTTATTTTTTTTTAAGGATTTTTTTCAAATATTGTTTTATTAATTATTATTATTATTATTATTATTATTATTATTATTATTATTATTATTATTATTATTATTATTTGGCTATGGAGCTTGTATCAAGTTGTTTTATTTATTTTAAAGCTTTAATTAAAAGATCTACTAAATATTAAAAAATAGCTTTTGGTGATTTTTGGTTATTTATTATATTTTTGGGTTATAGAGTTTGTATAAGTTGTTTAACATATGTTTGCTTTATTTATTTTAAAGCTTCCATTAAATATTAAAAAATGGTTTTTGGAGATTTTTATTTAGTTATAGAATTTTTGGTTTTGTTTAAACAAGTTATGTGGTTTTGGTTTTTGTTTACATAAATATGCGCATAGAGAATGTGTTTGCACTTTAAGAGTAAGATATATAAAAAAAACTCTAAATTTTGAACAAATTATTCTTTACTCACAAAGAAAATATAACATCTTATTCTAACTGAATTACAAGAATTAGAAAAATTGAATTTAAATTGTTTTTTATTTCATTAACTAAATCACAAGAATGAATTACAAGAATTAGAGGAATTGAATTAGGAGAACTAAATTTAAATTGCTTTTTATTTCATTAACTAAATTACAAGAATTAGAAGAATATAACTTTTAAACATTTGAATGAATTACATATTTCATAATAATTTGAGAACCCTTTTTTCAATTCCTTTTTTCTTTAAAATAAAATTGATTGAAATATTTGAGAACCTTTAATTTACAAAAAAAAAAAAATGTTTCTTTTCCAAAGAAACACAATGTAAAAAATGGAAGATAGTAACCCTTTAGGAAGGATTATTTGAAAACTATTAATTCACAAAAAGATGATAATTACCCTTTCCCCACCCTTATGAAGGGAGAGCCTATTATTTTTTACAAAAGGAAAATGGAATATTTAAGCTTTGAATGTGTTTTTGTCAAGCCTAGTAGAGAAGCTTTATGCATTTTAATTGTGGAAGTCTATTCATAAAAAGTTGTCCTATAATATTATAAATGATTGTGTTATAAATGATGGGACTATCAAGAAATGTGACAACAAAAATCCGATAGTGTTATAAATGATGGGACTATTGGGGAATGTGATCACAAAAAAAAGTCAGAATAATTTAATACAATCATGCATACCTTTTACATGTTACATGTCATATATTGCATAGCCCTAGACCATAACTACTAAAGACTAAGTCTCTTCGAATCGTTTTAAAATATTATGTACTATTTTTATTTTAACTGTGTGTTTTAAAATGCAAAACAATGTAATACATGCCTACAAATGCATTCCTCAAATAAATTTTCCAATTAAACAAACCTATATGTGTCTCTTTGCAACTTTTGGGGCAATTCCTAGTAATGTATACAAACAAAAACAATTGAATTGCAATAGATATTTTCAAATAGAAAGGGTTTATAAACCAATTTTATTTATTAGTAATGATAAGTAAATAAGTTTGATATGTTATTTTTTAAAAGGTAGTTATTTAAAATGTAGTTTTGAGTATAGAAATGAATTATGTGTTTTAAAATAATTTCCAATAATTTAAATTTAATAAATAATATAGTTAGAATTTATAATTTTAATTAAAATATACATATATATATATATATATATATATATATATATATATATATTATTAAAATAAATTCTTAGAAAAGACAATGGTGAAGGCTTTGACCACTAATTGAAAGTACAATGGGGAATTGCAGTCTCCAAAGGATGCGAAGATTGAGGAATTTTGCATGGTCATTGCAAACAATCAACCTAAGGAAAATGCAAGTCTTGCAAAATTTGTTAAGAGACTAGAACAGGTTCCGAAGGTAGTAATCCCTCCAACCATCTTGACTAGGAAGGCTCAGGATCTTGTGGATTGAGATTTAATTAGGAAATTCAAGGGCATTTTTCTACCACCCCAAAACATAATAAATTTGGGTTCTGCATTATTGGATTCCTCTTTGTGAGGGAAGAATTGATACATTTTTTGTGGCACCGGGTTTTTTATCTTCTGTTTTAATTTAAGGAGGACAAGGATTTGGTTTTCAAAAATGAACCTTATTTTTTGGGGTCCTAGGCTTTGTACCTTAATAAATGGACTTTGGATTTCAACCTGAACTTGGACATCCCTAAAGCGGTCATGGTGGGGTAAACTCCTCAGGGTTCCTATGAATCTATGGAACATGGGTGCAACTACAAATTCTCTATGAAATTTTTTGGATATGGCAAATCCTAAGAACAACTTTTCGTGTGCACAAATATTCATAGAGATAGACTTGGAGAAAGGTCTCCTATCTCAAATCAAAGTTTCTTTGAATGGATGGACACATCTGCAACCTTTGGACTACGATTAGTTACCCTTCAAATGTAGGCATTATCATGAATATGGAAATTTTGTTAGAAATTTCAAAAACAAGAATTTGAAACAAGATGAAACCGGCCAACACGAAAACTAGATGAAGTTAAAAGAAAGAATCCCTCGAAGTAAGGAGTTCCTACGGTGCCAAAAATATTTAGGAAAGGAACCAATTCGCAACCGTAGCATAGGTTGGAAACCAATCAGAAGTGGAGGAAGGCCAAATTATGGCACAAGGAGAAACAACAAAAAAAAACTAGGAGTGAAGATGAGGTTACTCTAACCCTAGAATATCCAGTCTTGTAGCAGGTGTTTTTAATTAAAAATATGGGTTCAAAAACCTTTGTTGTTCAAAAAACAAAGGATCTGGAGCATTCAAGTGCCCAAAAATGAGGCATGGAAATAATTTCAGAACTACGAAAACTTGAGTATGAAAGAGAAAAATCAAGGGCGAGCCATGAATGATTGATAACATGATAGAAAGGGTTAAAAAACCAAAGCCAAAGAGTCCCTCAAAGACAATCCACGGGGATCAAGGTAATGGGTAGGCGAAATACAACTCACATTACAAACGCAGATAAACTCTTGGAATTGCAAAGGGATGAGACAAAAGAAGGAAGAGATCACAGAAATTTTGAAACTAGAACACCCTTCCCTCATGCTAATTCAAGAAATGAAACTAGATGAAAAAGAAGAAATAAAAATTGAGAAGAAAAAGTAGAGAATCTGTGAGGGTGTGGCATGCAATTCCAAAGGAACATGGGGAAGAATTCTTACAATATGCAAACTGTCCACAATACAGCTAATCCAAGTTATAATCAATCACAACTACATAATTACCAGAGTACACATAACTATCAGAATATGTAGAAGACAATAACTATCTCAAGAGAATTTGGCTATCCTTACTAAAATAACCTACCCTCTCTGGAAGATATTTCTAGCTTGAAAAGCACAGATCTTCAACTAGAAATGCATATTCCCTTGGTAAAGGTGGCAGTGCAGGTGATGGGGCTTCCTTTTGAAAGCTTACCAGTAAAGACGTGGAACCAAAAAATAGATGAAAGATTAAGCAACAAATAATGTAACTAGGAGGAGGACACATGTGCCAAAAACTCGTTGTCTCCATGGCTAAATTTGTTCCTCCCTTGGAGACATACGTGCAATCAAATTGAACTGGACGTATCTCAGGGAAAAGGGTAAAAGGAATCAAAGTGAAGGTTTGAGAGGAAAGCCAAAATGAACCTGACGCTGTCCCAATCCCAAAGATTAGCTTTGGCACTTCGTGAACAGGTGGAATTTTCTGCTGCTGCTGCCAGTTTGTTCGGGTCCAAGCAGAATGAATCCGCAAATGCTTAGCCCCCCGCCCCCCACTGAAGAAGGCTCGTATAAAGGACCTGAGAGTAACTGATGCTGGAAAAATGGCATCCATTTTCAAAAGGCATGAAATAAATAAATTAAAAAAAAAATCAACAGGTTCTTGGATGGACAAAAACTTACAAAACTTAGACACTCTCTGGATGTGTGATGCCTATGACTCTAGGGGTCGTCGATTTGATTGATTACCCCAGCCTGCATAACTTGGCAGAACCTCCAGCACACTCCAATCTTTACTGTATAACATCTACTTCGACGACCATTTCCCAAAATCCTTTTAATGCCCGATCTGGCTGTTCCCTTCTTGCTTGCTTCAGGAAATATCTTAGCAGCTGTTGATGTGATTCAACATCCTAGCCACCATAAATTAGCAAAAGAATCCGCTGACAGTTAAAATCCCAGCACATTTGACGACATTACAGCCTCATCTCCGTGGCCATTTCTCAAAATCATTTCAAATTCCCTCGATCCTCACCACTACCCATGTCCCAAAAACTCTGTTCTTTCTCAGTCTTCTCTCCATATCTTATTGAGGCCTCGAATCTTTAATTCGGCCGAACATTTTACAAAGTTCGGTCGAACATTTTACAAAGTTCAGCCGAACTCTCTAATAGTTCGGCCGAACTTTCTTATAGAGTTCAGCCGAACTCGTGTTTCCGTTTAGATTGACGGCACACTGACGGCGTGGGCAAACAGAATTTTTTTCGGTGATTGGAAAACCGGCAGCAAAAGTTCGGCCGAACTTCTAAAAAAGTTCGGCCGAACTTTTTATTTTAAAATAATTCGGCCGAACTATTTTCTATAAATAAATCACCCGTGAAAGTTTATGGTTTACCATTTTCATTTCGCGCGCCTTTCGTTGTTTGTGAGTGTTGTCGCTCTGTTGCTGCTGCCGGCCGCCTTGGTGCTCCCGCCGGTTGCACTCATCGACTGCTGCGTCGGGTATGAATTTCTAAAAATTTTGATCCACTCAATCAGTAAACGAACAAAAATTGGTTAGCTAAAAGATAAACTAGTGTAATAGAAATTTTAGCTTACTTGTGAATGTATTGCCATGTCTTTATTCATGTGGATCAATACCATCAAAGCTCTGAGGGAACTGCGTATGTATTGCCATGTCTTTCCTATTTTCAAAACTACGTATTAATTATTTTTTAATGTAAAAATTCTCTCAACGAAAGTTTGTTGGGAAAAACAGGAAAGTACAAACCTGAATCATTCCTGGATGGTCTGTTTCCAGGGCAAGGAGTTCCATTTTGTGTTGTCAATCCTTCATTTGGAAGATTTTTTGATGTAGCTACCAAAGCATTAATACAAACCTTGAATTATTTATACTCTCTCTGTAAATCAAAGATAAAGAGTGGTTTTATATATTTATTAAAGCAACAACTTCAATTTAGTCCAAACAAACCTTCATTGTTGTTTGTTTTTGTAATAAATGACGGTTGTAGTTTGTTGTTGGGATAGTCTATATTCTAAATAAAGTACCACTCTGGTGCATGGGGTTCAATGTTAAACTTCTTGCAGAATTGAATCCTCTTCTTTGAAAACTATGAAGTTTCAGACAAGGCTCGAAACATTAGCATGGAAGTAGCATCATGTGAAACATAGCAGAAAACGTTTTCTATAGCATAATGCTCAAACAAACCCCATATTTACCTGTGTGTTAGCTCTGCAATAAGAGTTCCTACCAGCCTCAAGAATCTGTGATTTACATGCTGAAAGTAAGTTCATAATGTCGGATGCCCATAGCAAGACA
The DNA here is from genome assembly GCA_034641835.2 of Pinus albicaulis. Taxonomy (NCBI): domain Eukaryota; kingdom Viridiplantae; phylum Streptophyta; class Pinopsida; order Pinales; family Pinaceae; genus Pinus; species Pinus albicaulis. The sequence goes on along the minus strand of CM076582.1, from coordinate 792,393,148 downwards.
ATGGAAAAACATAACCCCTGACATGTGGATATCTGGTGATGGAGTCTATGTATTAGCCTAATAAATAGTTAAATATAGTTCAATTGATCAGACGAAGTAGAGAAAAAGGGTAGACAATGGTTGGCCTAACCATTTTCAAGAAGGAAACACATATCATGTGAAACATAGCAGAAAACTTTTTCTATAGCATAATGCTCAAAAAAACCCCATATTTACCTGTGTGTTAGCTCTGCAATAAGAGTTCCTGCCAGCCTCAAGAATCTGTGATTTACATGCTGAAAGTAAATCATCGAAACATTAGCATGGAAGTAGCATCATGTGAAACATAGTAGAAAACTTTTTCTATAGCATAATTCTCAAACAAACCCCATATTTACCTGTGTGTTAGCTCTGCAATAAGAGTTCCTGCCAGCCTCAAGAATCTGTGATTTACATGCTGAAAGTAAATTCATTTTCAAAATAATTTTTTTATTTTTATCATCAAGGTTAGGTTAATTTAGCAACGAGGTAAATTCATTTTCAAAATATTATCCTATTTAATTTGGTCGAAATTTGAAACTGTTTTTGATTGATTAAACAAAGTGTTGTCAAAATTGAATTGAAATTGTTTTTGATGGATTGAAAAATGCTCGGTGTAGATTTTTAAATTATGATTTTATTAAATTTATTTAAAAATAGTTAAAATGTTATTATTATTTTTTTCTAGGAAATTAAATTTAAAATTTAAATATATTTGGCAGTTTAAGTAACAGAAAATTATGATTTTATTAAAAAATCCTTATTTGGCAATAACAAATCATTTCAAAATGTCTTCTTCTTTTTTCCATATAAGAAAATAAAATATCAAATGTATTCTTCTTTTTTCCATATAATGAAATAAATCCAAAACTCAAATTTATTTGGCAATAACAAATCGTTTCAAAATGTCTTTTTTTCCAATATAAGAAAAAAAATCCAAAATTCAAATTTATGTGACACCAACAAATCATTTTAAATGACACAATTCTCCTTAAATAGTATCAAGTTCTGGTTTCTTTTCTAGATGAAATGGTTTTCCTTAAATACTAGTGACTCCTCTTCCCCTAATAATACAAAGTGATCATTTCACCCCTAATAATGAGGCAAATTCATTTTCAAAATACAATTTTATCATTATAGTTAATTTGGTCATAGTAGAATTTGAAACTGTTTTTGATTGATTAAAGAAAGGGTTGTTTAAATTGAATTGAAACCCTTTTTGATAGATTGGAAAAAAATATAGTTTAAATTGAATGTGTAGTTTAAATAAAATTAAAATTTATTGTTGAATTTATTTAAAAATGGGGATATAGGAAAATAAAATTTAATTTATAATATAGAATTGATATGTGGTATTTAAATAAATTAATTAAAAACTCAATTTGAATTATAAAAAAAAAATATTTCAATATCTTCTATATAGAGAGAGCACCCATTCTTATTGTATTAAATGACAATGCTATAAATTTTTTGTGTAATGTTTAAAAAAATATATTAATAACAAACAAAATTTAATCTCCACCATTTGTTAAAATCATTCATTCATAACACGTTTATAGGCTTCAACTTCTTGTTGGACCAAGAGATCAGACCTGAACCAAGTTGAAATATGTAACCAGCAGTTGACCATCGATCATAACTTTCATCTTCCCAATCAGAATATGTATAACCAGAGAGTAAAATTGTGGCATTGCTCGAATAAAATACACCATAATGCAATGTCCCCTGTAAATATATTATAATTCTCTTGTCTACCTGCCAATGAATTTCATGAGGTTTTTGCATGAAATGAGAAATCATACTGATGGCATAAGAGAGATCTGATCTACTGTGAGTTAAATATATTAAACTTCCAACGAGATGATGGTAAAGAGTAGCATCAACCAGTGGAGTGGTACACTCAATAGTTAACTTTACACCGGATTGAAATGGTGTAGGAGCAAGTTTACAATTACTCATATGGAAATGAGCCAATAGATTTGTCACATACTTACGCTGAGAGAGAAAAATACCATCGGCCATATGCCAGATCTGAAGACCTAGGAAATAGTGCAATGTACCGAGATCTGTCATCTCAAACTGCTTCTCAAGAAAAAATTTCATATCTTGAATTAATACAAGCTCGTTTCCAGTGATAATTAGATCATCCACATAAAAAAATAATGAGGACATTATAACCAAAGTTTTAAACATACAGATTTGGATCAAATATACAACGCTTAAAACCATTATTCCATAAATATGCGTCAATTTTATCATACCAAGCCCTAGAGGCTTGTTTGAGACCATATAAGGATTTGTGTAATTTGCATACTAAACTTGAGGATTCAATAGAAATAAAATCGGGAGGTTTTTGCATATAAATTTCTTCAGTAAGATCACCATTTAAAAATGCACTTTTAACATCCACTTGATTAATTTCCCACTTAAAATATGCAACAAGTGATAAAATGGTTCTTATTGTGTTCATTTTAGCAACGGGAGCACAAGTTTCATTATAATCAATACCTTCAAGTTGATTAAAGCCTTTGGCAACTAATCTAGCTTTATACTTTTCGATTTGTCCTTCTGCAGTGAACTTAGTTTTATAAACCCATTTACAACCAACTAAATTCTTTCCTAAAGAAAGAGGAACAAGAGACCAAGTCTTGCTTCTCAAAAGAGATTCACATTCAACAAACATAGCTTGTTCCCAATCAGGATTACCCTTAGCTTGAGCATAAGTAGTAGGATCATGTGTGGCCAAAACTTTGGTCATAAGAGCAAAGTTAGATCTAGTTCGGTGAGTGTCAGAAGGATTTCCGACCTTACTACCTATAGATTTAAGGGTTTTCCGAGCCCAAATAGGAAGAATAGAAGGAACATGAGCCACTTCAGGAGCTTCATGAGTTTTAGGTGGAATACTTGAGGGAGAGGAAGAATCAAGATCAATAAGAGGCATAGAATTGGAAGAAGGAGTAACAGGTGGTATTGGTAAATTCAGGGTAACATGAGTTTCTATAGACTCAAGTGGGGAAGAGACTTCATGAAATTAAACATCTCTTTTGATTATGACATTTTGATTAGAAGGATCAAACAACCTGTAAGCCTCAGAATTCTCATCATAACAAATGAAGATACACTTGTGAGATTTAGGTTCTAACTTTTTCCATTTTTCATTAGGAATATGATCCCAACATTCACAACCAAACACCTTAAAATTACTAATATCCGGTTTACGTCCATTCCATTTTTCCTCAGGGGTAATATGCTTAAAAGCTTTAGTAGGAACTCTATTTAAAATAAAATTAGCACAACATATGGCTTCAGCCCAAAATTTCTTATGTGCAATCATTTAGAATAAAGCATACATCTAGCAATTTCAACTAAAGTTCTGTTTTTCCTTTCAGCAATACCATTTTGTTGAGGTGTGTAAGAAACAATCTTTTGATGTTGAATACCATGTTTAGATAAATATGCATCAAATTATTTCTTAACAAATTCCCCCCCATTATCAGATCACAAAGTTTTAGTACTCTTACCAGATGCATTTTCAACCATGGATTTAAATTCTTGAAATTTTACAAATATTTCACTTTTATTTTTCAAAAAATAAACCCAAGATTTTCTACTAAAGTCATCAATAAAGGTAAGAAAATAAACTGAATGGGATATTGAAGGAAATTCAAGAGGACCACAGGTATCACTATGAATTAATTGCAAAGGTTATTTATCACGCCATGATTTACCTTTTTCAAACATTTCTCTATGATGTTTACCAAGAACACATCTTTCACAAACACCGGCAATAGAAGAAATATTAGGAAAACCATGAACCATTTTAGTTATTATTTGCATTTTATCATAATTCAAGTGACCCAATCTTTCATGCCATAATTTACTTAGTTCATCAGCATGAGCAACATAGGAATATAAGGGTTGTCTCTTAGTTGAATTAAAACCTACAAATTTATATAAACCAGTTGTATGATCAATAGGGCTAGAAGAAACTATTTTGTAATTTTGGTTGATATCTTTAAGAACATATTTATCGGGGCAAGATTCAAATTTAAAACCTTTCTGACATGCACGATAAATAGAAAGTAAGTTGATGGGCATGTTTTGAACATGAAAAAAATCTTCCAATTGACCATTAGCGATATTAATATTACCAGAACCAATAACGGAAAGTGGTTTACCATCACCAATAGAAACTTTCTGAGATGAGTGCTTATTAGTGTCATAAGATGTAAATAAAGAAGCATTACCAGTCATATGTTTAGAAGCACCAGAATCCATTATCCATTCCACATTAGAAGAAGAATGATTAGATGAAACAATAGATTCACATAAATCTACTTGAATGAATAGCCACGCTCACTTGATGTCGATCTCAACTTGCTTGATTGGTGTTAGAGTTGAACTCTTTTGGTTGCTTTGATGGTTGCTGCAATGAACTTCACGTTGGCTCACTTGATGGTTTGATCTTTGTACTGACTTGATGCAAATTGCTTGAATTAATACTCACGCTCGCTTGCAGGAGATGTAAACTTTGTTGCTTGTTTTCTTTAAAAAACTCGTGCACTCAGTTGATTTTTCTTTAAAGAAAGGATGTTGAACACTGTCGAAAATGCACCCAAAAAAGCTTACAATGATTTTAATGATTCACTTAAAAACAATGAATTCACTTGTCCTCTTAAAAATTAATTAACAATGATTTTTTAATGATTCACTTAAAACAATGAATTTGATTACAAGTTCTTAAATGGATTTGCAAGAACGCTGATGTAGACTTTGCTTTGAAAACGCTAGAGTTTCCAGATTCATGAACTTGATTGTATTGAGTGAATTTGCTTGTTGATGTAATGTTGATGTTGACAACTTTGATTGTTTGTTGGAGTGGCACAAATTCATGTGTTGAGTTTAATTTTCCTGCCTTGCAGCTATTTCATTACATGTGTTGTGCTTGCTGATATTGAACTTTATGTATGTGATATTAAATGAAATCATTGATGTGTCACAACTAGACACAAATAAAAAAGCAACAACATGAAGCCATAAAAAAACATGCGCCATCACAAACACACATGGTGTACCTAAGATCCCCTTATTCAATTTCTGGTGGATCTAGGATGCAAGTACCAAAAAATATGTCTTTATTAATTACTGGATTACATCATCTTTCAGCATCTGAAGCAATGATAATGCCAAGCTCTAGCTTTAAATTTAACTACAATATATGCTTTACTTATCTTTCACCTCAACCCACACTTTTCTCACTCGGCTCACTTGACATTCTGACTGTTCAATTACAAATTCAATTTGAAATGGACGTGATTAAACTTGACTCTTTACAAGAAATTCTTCAAAATAAAATCTACCCTTTTTTACTTACAAGACTTTTGACTTTGGATGACATCAACTACCAAAAAAAAATTTCAAATCCCACACCTTATTACTCCAAAAATCTCTATGATTGCTTATGTCTCCCAAAAACAAAATCACTTATTTCTCCAAATTACAAAAAGCAACTTATCACTCCAAAAAAAAAAATCACCTTATCACTCCAAACAAATCAACCTATCCATTATTATTTTAAAATCTTCTTATCATTCCATCACTACAAAGAATAATAAATTATACATATTTCCCACAAAACATTTCTAAACCCTTATGTCTACCTTTTAAAAATTCTCATATAAATCTCTTCTCTTAATTCCTTAAAACTCTCTTATAAATATTCCCACTAACTCTCTCATGGAAACTCTCAACTCATTCTCTCTCATGGAGACATTAATACACATTAATATGGAGTGTATGCATTCACATAAAATTTAAAAATATAGCCACCATAAATTAGAGGATTGATGGCATTAACTATGTCTCATCCAATGTGGAAAATTTCTTACGCACAACCACCCAACTTAATTATTCTATTTGTTTTAGCATACCAGCTTCAATGTTATCTTATGCTAGTGGCAACCCATGGAACGTAGCTCTCTTTAATGGTTTGATTCCATTTGCAGCAGCATGCTCAGATTTTTTTCTCAACTTTCTCAAATTCAATAGCCACAGATAAACATCACAACAAGTATTCAACGCAGATCCAATGTCCAAGCTCCAAACTGCATTGAAAATTACTTTCGAGCATGGCTTTATTAACACTCCATGATTCAACATTGATGGCTTTAAATGAAAATGGATTTCTACAGCTATCACACACGGTTAACATGGATGGCAACATTTAGAAACTTAACCTCATTAAAAATACCAAATTAAAAAATCCAGGCAGACACCGTTTGTTCTTCTCCAAAATTCAAATGAGTTGGCAGGCACTGTAGCAATAATCACACGAGTTCCACTTCTCGCAATTAGCCCATGACAGAATTTTTGCATGTTATCGTCGAGGTTTTGAAGGATGTGCAGGTTTCAATGTATCAAATACTCCATGATGCCGCGTGGATACAGTCCTCGAACAGTTTTGTTTACCAAATGCCACCGTTTGTGCATATTGTAGCCCTAATCATTTTGGGCACCTGGATTTAGAAAAACCTATGTATCATATCGGCTTTTTGAAGACCATTCTGTCAATTTTCCGGTGCGTCTGTTTCAATTTCTCATAATTTCTGTTTCTCTTGCAGATCGACTCCATGGATTTTGATTGTGTGTTTGTTCCACACACCGATAAATGACACAACAAATTATCCATGTACATGTCCGCACTCCTTTCCTGTAAGTTGGTGGCACCACAATAGAAAACAACACACTTAATATAAAAAAAAAAAAGGCAGATGAAAACCTTCGAACTGGAATGGGTACTTTCCACAGCTTGCGAGGACGCTGCAACAGTCGGTATCCACCAATCATTGGCTCTCTATTTTACGATTGGAGCAACGTAACCAACCATGAGCTCTTCAAAAACGTTGACATCTCACACTTCCACATAATTGTGTTCTTCAAATTTGGTTTCTTCCACTGCACTGAAAAATATCCAACAGTGCCATAAAATTATCAGATGTGGCACCTACAGGCCCCTCCGTGGCCCATCACCTTTCCAAATCATTAGGCTCTGATACCACATATTAGAAAATGAATTAACTTAGAAACAAATAAATTACAGAAAACACATATAAAAATCAGACACAAAGTAATGGCGGAAAATACTGAAGCCTCATGGCTTCCTCACCTATTCTCTCTTATTAAAAGAATTTAGAGTTACACTTTAAATAGATGAGAGAAAATTTCTTAAGATAGTCCGAGCTATATTAGACTCTTTTGGTTGAGATAATTTCTCACCAAAAACCCACTAAGATATGAGTTACTAAACAAACTCCAATATTTGAGGAACAACCCAAGAGTTAGGCACATATTCCTAACTTGGAATATTTAATTAACTAATTTATGTTTGGATTTATTATTGTTTTTGTGAGAGAGGCTAACATCAAATTGAGGCTTCAAAAATAATTTGTTCGTTTAATGTCTCTTCAACATGAATTAGCCCTTATGTGCATCTGAACTTAAAGAACAACAACCCACATAATCCATGTAGGAATACATAAGAGCAAGAAAAAAGGTTTGTTGACGGAGTTCAACCCTCCTAGGCTACATCTTCGGGCCTATTAACATGACTAGACCACTCATATTAATTCAGTATTAAGAAAGTACATTAAAATTTTGCTGCAAATAATATGTGGCTATTACCCCTACAAGGTAATTCCCTCGTACAAATAACTCTCACAACAACAACAAATCAAAGGATCTCCTACAAAGATGACAGACTTCCACTGAAAAGATTCAGTGACATCATGTGCATCCTTCAGTTCCACATTGAAGCACATAATGAAAAATTCATAATGAAAGAATTTAAACCCAAATTGTACTATTCTAGTTACAACTTTTTCATATGAATTCTGAAGGTGAGGAAAACCCCTACCAGGTCTTCTTCATGCTCAGCACCCTCAGGAACTGCAACTAAACCTTGCTTGATCCACACACCTCTTAGCCTAAAACGTAAAAAAGGCCATCTAGATGTGCTCAAAATAGAAAAAAAAAGTCACCATTGGATTCATAACATCCAAAAACCTCTATGATGCATCTTTCTGAGCTCAATTTGGATAAAAGCTCAAATAGTTATGCTCCAAAGCATGATTTATCCAAACATCCTTGGTCTTCAATCTTCAAAAAAACTATGTATGTGTGCTCAATGGCTCCTGATACCTATTCCATTGAGTTCAGAATGCCCAATAAATGGTAATCTAGCCTCTTTTTGCACCTGATTTGGTCGAAAACTCCAAAATTTATGACAATTTACATTTTCTCCACAATTTTAGGCCTAAATTTAGATGATTGGAGCTAAATCCGGATAGTTGAGGTAAACTGGTAGTTTTCCCTGAAATTAGTGGTCAACCAACTTAATATTCATTAAGTTAAGTAAGTGTGGTTAGCGTTAATTAAGCGCCGCTTAGCACTTAGGATAATCCCAGATTAAATGTGGATTAGGCGCTAGTTAATGCAGGTTTAGTGTTCAATTAAACTCGGATTAATATGGAACCCATAAACTTCATTATACAAAAATCCTATGTAAAAGGGCCCCATTGGCTCTGAAAACTACTCAAATGAGTTCATAATTCCCAAGAATGGTAATCTAGCCTCTTTCTGCACCTGATTTGGTCAAAAACTCCAAAAGTTATGTCCATTTAAATTTTCTCCACAATTTTAGGCCTAAATTTAGCTAACTGGAGCTAAATCCGGTTAGTTGGAGTTAAACTGGCAGTTTCCGCCGAAATTTGCGGTACACCAACTTAATCTTCATTAAGTTAAGTAAGTGTGGGTAGCGCTAATGCACCACTTAGCGCTAAACACGTGCTTAGGATGATCCCAGATTAAATGTGGATTTAGCGATAGTTAATACAGGCTTAATGTTTAATTAAACTTGGATTAATATTAAAACTCTGCTCTTAGATTATTCTCTGCCGGTGGTCTTCGGGCCATGGTCTTATGCGATGGGGGCTGGCCCCCTCTCCCCCCGCCGTTAAACATTTGAAAACATAAATAAATGTGCGATGCATTATATGTTAAGAAATTTGGTGTGGCGTGATGGCGGTTGGTGTGTGTGTTGCATGGGAGGTCACAGGGTCGAAACCCAACATCTCCACCCGGACTTAGAAAAAAATTTCTCCACCATGGGGGGAGGGGGGCACGTGGTGGTGCCGGGTTGCTCCATGTGTCCTTACCCCATTGGTCCAAATTTAAACCACTAAAAACATGCCATATCACCCAAAAATTCAACCAATCGAACTCTACCACTTGACTGGATGTCATTTTTTGGAGGACGAATATTGACCAAAAATTGACCCTACCCAGTCAAAATGCTAGGTCAACAGTACAGACTGCTAACTAGCCTCCCTATCACCCATTTTTTTTCTTGTTTGTGCAAATGGATAGAACTCATTTATGAGAGCATACGAAGTCCATTTTTCATGAAACGAAGTGCATCAGATTCAGAACGAGGAGCAATATGCGGTCATTTAGGTTTCGCGAAAGGATAATTTTAAGGATGGAAAATTATCTTAATGTTTAAAAAATTGGTGAATTTCACTAGTCCCTAATATGCAAACTATAAAATTTTTATTGATGTATTTGTAAAACTACTCAAATTTATAATGATATTATATCTATTGTTTATATAATGTTGGTGATTTTAAAGGTAAAATAATTTTATATTGTAAAATTTGGGTGAATCTTTTTTATAAAAAATGGAAATTGGAGAATCTCTTTTTTGGAAAAACCATGGAAATTAGCCCATCTACGAATATTAGCCCCTAAAATTCTCCATGGTTTCGCGCCATTCCGAGAACTTTGAACTTTGAGCATAAAATCGAGCACCTGATCAATGTTGGAGAATTTGTGACTTTTATTTTTCATTTCCATTTTTTTTTAAATAATATTTTTGAGTATTTGTAAAATGTATATTCCCAAACATTTTAGGTATTGCATTTTAGAGGCTCGAATTTTTATTTTTATTTTTTTATTTTTATTTATTTTTATTTTTATTTATTTATTTATTTATTTTTTGTACCAAATCCAAATTCTAACTATTTCTTTGAAAAGATCCATGGATTTAACCTCCATAGTATTTGAAATGCCCTCAATTCCATAGTAGTTATCCATGTCCTATAAATTAATACTAGCCTAGATCGATTCTAACCTTGGATCTATGAAACCTTAAGAGGGATTTGGTTTGTTTGTGAACTTGATAGATCCCAGATTACAATGGATCAAGGCTAGTTTAATATTAGCAATGTGAGATGCATCATGATGCAAATTTTTTGATGCTTATCTTCCCTTCTAGTCATTTAATTTATATGTTCGCTCTAAAAAAAAAAAAGATCAAAATAAACACACAACTTCACTCACATAACTTTTATGTCCATCTACCTTACTTTTGTAGGTCCATCTACCTTGCTTTGGCGTTGCTATTGAGTTAAGTATTTGCAAACCCTAAGTTTATTGAGGTACATTCCAAAATTTGTTTTAGCATTCATTCATTTTTTAATTTGATATGTGAAGATATTTGAAGGGAACACTTCTGAAAAATTGAACTTTGAATATGTTAACATACATAACTTTTATGTCCATCTACCTTGATTTTCACATATCTATTGTCTTATCTATTTACAAACCCTAATTTTATTGAGGTACACTCTAAAATATGTTTTGATATTAATTCATTTTTTAATTTGACGTGTGAAGGAATTTGAAGGAAACATTAGGATAGGGGAGTAGAAAAATTTAACTCTTAATCCGATATTAAATGTGGACTAGGCGCTAGTTAATACAGGTTTAGTGTTCAATGAAACTCGGATTAATATGGAACCCATAGAATTCATTCTATAAAAATATTATCTAAAAGGGCCCCATTGGCTCTGAAAAATACTCCAATGAGTTCATAATTCCCAAGAATGGTAATCTAGCCTCTTTCTGCACCTGATTTGGTCGAAAACTCCAAAAGTTATGACCATTTAAATTTTCTCCACCATTTTAGGCCTAAATTTAGCTAACTGGAGCTAAATCTGGTTAGTTGGAATTAAACTGGTAGTTTCCGCCGAAATTTGCGGTACGCAAACTTAATCTTCATTAATTTAAGTAAGTGTGGTTAGTGCTAATTAAGCACCACTTAATGCTAAACCTGCGCTTAGGATGATCCCATATTAAATGTGGATTTGGCGATAGTTAATACAGGCTTAGTGTTTAATTAAACTCAGATTATTATTAAAACTCTGCTCTTAGATTATTCTCTGCTGGTGGTCTTTGGGCCATGATCTTATGCGCTGGGGGCTGGCCCCCTATCCCCCCACCGTTAAACATTTGAAAACATAAATAAATGTGTGATGCATTATATGTTAAGAACTTTGGTGTGGCGTGGTGGTAGTTGGTGTGTGTGTTGTGTGGGAGGTCACAGGGTCGAAACCCAACGTCTCCACTCGGACATAGAAAAAAATTTCTCCACCATTGGGGGGGGGGGCACATGGCGGCGACAAGTTGCTCCACGTGTCCTTACCCCATTGGTCCAAATTTAAACCACTAAAAACATGCCAAATCATCCAACAATTTAACCAATCGAACTCTACCACTTGGCCAACTGTCATTTGTCGGAGGACGAATATTGACCAAAAATTGACCCTGCCCAGTCAGACTGCCACTTCAGCAGTACAGACTGCTGACTGGCCTCCCTGTCACCCATTTTTTTCTTATTTGTTCAAATGTACAGAACTCATTTCTTGGAGCATACGAAATCCATTTTTCGTGAAACGAAGTGCGTCCGATTCATAATGAGGAGCAATATGCGGTCGTTTAGGTTTCGCGCCATTCCGAGAAATTTGAACTTTTAGCGTAAAATCGAGCACCTAATCAATGTTGGAGAATTTGTGAGTTCTCTTTTTCATTTCCATTTTTTTTAAATAATATTTTTGAGTATTTGTAAAATGTATATTCCCAAATATTTTAGGTATTGCATTTTAGAGGCTCGAATTTATTTTTTTCCTGTACCAAATCCAAATTCTAACTATTTCTTTGAAAATATCCATGGATTTAACCTCCATAGTATTTGAAATTCCCTCAATTCCATAGTAGTTATCCATGTCCTATAAATTAATACTAGCCTAGATTGATTCTAATCTTGGATCTATGAAACCTTAAGAGGGATTTGGTCTGTGTGTGAACTTGATAGATCCCAGATTACAATGGATCAAGGCTAGTTTAATATTAGCAATGTGAGATGCATCATGACGCAAATGTTTTGATGCTTATCTTCCCTTCTATTCATTTAATTTATATGTCCGCTTTAAAAAAAAAATCAAAATAAACACACAACTTCACTCAAATAACTTTTATGTCCATCTACCTTACTTTTGTAGGTCCATCTACCTTGCTTTGGTGTTGCTATTGAGTTAAGTATTTGCAAACCCTAAGTTTATTGAGGTACATTCCAAAATTTGTTTTAGCATTCATTCATTTTTTAATTTGATGTGTGAAGATATTTGAAGGGAACACTTCTGAAAAATTGAACTTTGAATATGTTAACATACATAACGTTTATGCCCATCTACCTTGATTTTCACATGTCTATTGTCGTATCTATTTACAAACCCTAATTTTATTGAGGTACACTCCAAAATATTTTTTTATATTAATTCATTTTTTAATTTGACGTGTGAAGGAATTTGAAGGAAACATTAGGATAGGGGAGTAGAAGAACTTAACTCTGAATATATTGGAAGTAGCACTAACACTTATGTTGTTAGTTTTGATTTAGTAATTTTGAATAATTTGATATCCACTAATTAGGAAAACTGGTTTATTATGCAATTCAATTTTTAATAATAACAGTAATAATAATTTAATTTACACGAAACATTACATAAGGAGATAGGGAAAGTAAACAAATTTAACCTTAAATAAGAGATGAAGCATTAGTCCTAGGAAGTATATGATATTTTGTATATGCATAACAATTATTCAACTTAATTTTATTATAAATGTACACATTTCACCTTAAATAGGAGAGAAAGGATTAGTCTAGTCAAGTATATGGTATTTTTTTCTACACAACAATTTCTCTACTTAAATTTATTAGAGATATTGTACATACTTCACCCTTTAGAATTTGCATCTATGACTTTTTAAAAGGAAACACATGTTAGGAATCATTAAATCCACTCAAATTATACTTAATTATAATTGTACTTACCATAATCAAATACTTACTTATTCTCCGCTACCTTATTAAAATAAGGTAAAATCATCACACAAATGAGTCACAATATTAATATTCAAATATTAATGTTAAAATGGAAATATAATATACACTCAAGAAACTCACCATATAAATAACTAAAATAAACTCACTCAAAACCAACATATGAAACACAAAAAAACATACATACATTCCTAAAAAACTCATGCAAGAACAACATACCAAACATAAAACAACACAAATACATTCAAAACAAAAGCCTATATCATAGCATAGAAAATACACTACCATTCCCACTATCATCAACGACAAAGAGATACCAATTTAAGCATAGTTGTAGTTGTGACATAGTATATGATAAAGAGAGTCACGCAGTAAAGTTGGAAGGCTTTGAAACTTGAAAGAAGCACTTCTATAAGGAGAACATAAGAACCTAACTTTGAATGTGGGAGGAAGGAGTGGTCACAGAGGCATTATTGCTTTAATAATGGTAGTCAATTTGATTTCTATCTAGTTTTAGTAATATGACATAACCTACTTTCTAGAATTTAAAATTATAACCTTTTATTAAGAAAGATAGATACAATCAAATTGTACATTCTTGGAATTTGAAACTGTAACGTCTTATTAAGATAGAAACACTCTATCTCAGTCACATTTATTGGCTTGGACAATTTTTCATGCTCAAAAAATATAAGTGGTGATATAGTTATATTATTGATAAACAAAATTATTTATTTAATAGTTGACACAAAAAATTATTGGTCGATTTTTTTAATAGTTGAAACATAAATTTATTTTTGGATACATGGAGATGATTTAAAATTTATTTTTGATATTTAAATGTTTTGACAGTATTTCATGATTATTATCAATTTTTTTTTTTCATTATGTAATATTAATAAACTCGATATATTTTGTTTTTATGTTTTTGGATTATTTTAAACTAAAAATGTCTATAACATCTTAAGCATTAGGAATTAATGTTTGATATGTATTTGGAGGAGGTGTTCTCTTTCCTCTTCCTCGGAATCACATAACTAAACTTAGGACCATGTTGACACTTTGCAATGCATGAAATTGAGTCTTCAAAAATAACATGTTCATTTAATGTCCCTTCAACATGAATTAGTCCTTATGTGAAACAAAACTTAAAGAACAACACTCACATAATCCATGTAGGCATACATAAGAGCAAGACAAAAGTTTTGTTGACGGAGTTCACCCCTCCTGGGCTACATCTCAGGGCCTGTCAACATGACTAGACCACTCATATTAATTCAGTATTAAGGAAGTAAATTAAAAGTTTTCTGAAAATAATATGGGGCTATTATCCCTAAAAGGTAATGTCCTCCTATAAATAAATCTCACAAAAGCAACAACTTAAAGCATCTCCTACAAAGATGACATACTTCCACTGAACTGAGTCAGTCACATCATCTGCATCCTTCAATTCCACATTGAAGCACATAATGAAAACTTCATAGTCAAATAAGTTAAAATTGAATTGTACTCAGTTGGTTATAGTTGTTGCATATGAATTCTAAAGGTGAGGAAAACCCCTACAAGGTCTTCTTCATGATGAACACCCTTAGGAACTGCAACTAAACCCTACTTGATCCATACACCTCTTAGCCTCAAAGTTGAAAAATTCCATCTAGATGTGCTCAAAATAGAAAATAATAAGTCACCATTGGATTCATAGCATCTAAAACCCTCTATACAGCCTCTTTCTTAGCTTAATTTGGATAAAATCTCAAACAAATATGCTCCAAAGCCTGATGGATCCATACATCCTTGGTCTTCAATCTTCAAAAATAATATGTATATGTGTTCAATGGCTCCTTGTACCTATTCCAATGAGTTTATAATGCCTAATAATGGTAATCTAGCCTCTTTCTACACCTAATTTGGTCGAAAACGCCAAACGTTCAATGACCATTTACATTTTCTCCGCAATTTTAGGCCTAAATTTAGCTAACTCAAGCTAAATCCGGCTCGCTGGAGTTAAATTGGCATTTTCCGCTGAAATTAGTGGTCCACCAACTTAATCTTCACTAATTTAGGTAAACGTGGTTAGCGCTAATTAACCATCGCTTAGCGCCAAGCCCGCGCTTAGAGTAATCCTGGATTAAATGTGGATTAGGTGCTAGTTAATACATGTTTAGTGTTAATTAAACTCGGACTAATATTAAAACTCCACTCTTAGATTAGTCTCTGCTGGTGGTATTCGGGCCATGGTCTTATGCGTTGGGGTTGGCCCCCTCTCCCCCTATCATTAAATATTGTAAAACATAAAAAAATGTGTGATGCATTATATGTTAAGAACTTTGGTGTGGCATGGTTGTAGTTGGTGTGCGTTTTGCATGGGAGGTCGTGGGGTCGAAAAGTGGTGCCTACGCCTAGAATTAAAAAAAAAATTCTCCTCCATGGAGGGGGAAACATGCAACCCCAGGCTGCACCACGTGTCCTCACCCCATTGGTCCAAATTTAAACCATTAAAAACACGCCAAATCACCCAACAATTCAACCAATCGAACATTGACACTTGAGTGCTGTCATTCACCAAAGGATGGAATTTGACCAAACATTGGCCATACCAAGTCAGCATGCCACGTCAGTAGTACGTACTGCTGACTGGACTCCTTGTCACCATTTTTTTTTCATGTTTGTGCAAACGAAAAAAACTCATTTTCGGGAGCATACGGAGTCCATTTTTATCAAAATTAAGTGCGACAGATTCAGAACGACAAGAAATACGAGTTCGTTCAAGTTTCGTGGCATTCCAAGAACTTTTAATTTTGAGCATAAAACTAAGCACATGATCATTTCTCCACACTAGGAACTTTTGGACTCAAAAGTTTTACTTCCCTCATCAATATAAAGAGGCTGGAACTCAGAATACCCACAAAAATCAATCCAAATTACAAAATTTTCAATTGGTGCCCCTTAAGCCCCAATGAAGGCACTTCACTTATCATCCTTGTGAAGACCTATTGTCCTGTCAAGAGTCGAGCCAATATCCTTATCATTGTTGTAGGAATAAAAATATTGCTGAGTAGACTCTGAATATGCTCTTTACGCTCATCTTTTCATGGATTGAACACACTTCATCTCTGCAGTTAAATTGTTGAAGACAAACTTGACTCCATCTTGGGAAGAAAAAGCAATGTAAATTTGCTTTAATGTCTTCAAGTTGAATTTGTACATAAGTAGTACACTGTTGCAAATAAAAATTTATGCAGATATATGGAAGGAGTGGTATTTGAAATGATAATTACCTCCTTAGATTTTCCATTAATCTTCTCAACCTCTTGTGATCATGATGATGGCCAACTTGAAGATGACTCTAGCCACCCACTTTTATCCTATGGCATATGGTGTATTTCTTGAAGATGCTTGCTAAATTGACATGCATCATTTTCCATATTTCTTCCAAATCCACTATTTGAACCATGATCACATATTGGCTTCATCTTTGAGGTTTCTTTTGTTGGTGCAGTAGTTTAACTTTCTGCTACTTTTTCATCAAGTACTTGCTGCATTTGAAAGTGCATGTGCCTCTTCTCCTCTTCAACAATATCCAACATCCTTCTCAACTCTCTCCATTCGAAGAGCCAAATTTTTCTCCTCGATCTCTTCGAGACTCTTTTTGCTACCCATCTTGCAACTTGGTAAATTGTAGCTCTGATACAAACTTATTTGTATATAGAGGAGGTGTTCTCTTTCCTCTTCCTTAGAATCACATGACTAAACTTAGGACCGTGTTGACACTTTGCAATGCATGAAATTGAGTCTTCAAAAATAACTTTATTCATTTAATATCTCTTCAACATGAATTAGTCCTTATGTGCAACTCAACTTAAAGAACAACACTCACATAATCCATGTAGGAATAGAGAAGAGTAAGAAAAAATGTTTGTTGATGGAGTTCACCCCTCCTGGGCTACATCTCTGGGCCTATTAACATGACTAGACAAATCATATTAATTCAGTATTAAGGAAGTACATTAAAAATTTTCTGCAAATAATATGTGGCTATTACCCCTACAAGGTAATTCCCTTGTACAAATAATTCTCACAATAACAACAAATCAAAGCATCTCCTACAAAGATGACATACTTCCACTGAACTGAGTGAGTGACATCATGTTCATCCTTCAATTACACATTGAAGCACATAATTAAAACTTCATAATGAAATATGTTAAACCTTGAATTGTACTTTGTGTGCTACAGCTGCTGCATATGAATTCTAAAGGTGAGGAAAACCCCTACAAGGTCTTCTTCATGCTGAACACACTCAGGAACTGCAACTAAACCCTGCTCGATCCATACACCTCTTAGCCTAAAAGGTAAAAAAATCCATCTAGATGTTCTCTAAATAGAAAAAAATGAGTCACCATTGGATTCATAGCATCTAAAAACCTCTATGCTGCCTCTTTCTGAGTTTAATTTGGATAAAAGCTCAATCAATTATGTTCCAAAGCCTGATTGATCCATACATCCTTCAATCTTCAAAAAGAATATGTAGATGTGCTCAATGGCTCCTCATACCTATTCCAATGAGTTCAAAATGCCAAAGAATGGTAATATAGCCTCTTTTTTCACTTGATTTGGTCGAAAACTCCAAAATTTATGACCATTCACATTTTCTCCACAATTTTAGGCCTAAATTTACCTAACTGGAGCTAAATCTGGATAGCTGGTGTTAAACTGGCAGTTTACGCTGAAATTAGTGGTCGGACAACTTAATATTCATTAAGTTAAGTAAGTGTGGTTAGAGCTAAACCCGCGCTTAGGATAATCCCAGATTAAATGTGGATTAGTGTTAGTTAATACAGGTTTAGTGTTTAATTAAACTCAGATTAATATGGCACCCATAGACTTCATTCTACAAAAATACTATCTAAAAGGGCCCCATTGGCTCTGAAAACTACTCCAATGAGTTCAGAATTCCCAAGAATGGTAATCTAGCCTCTTTCTGCACTTGATTTGGTTGAAAACTCCAAAATTTATGACCATTTAATTTTTCTCCACAATTTTAGGCCTAAATTTAGCTAACTTGAGCTAAAACTGGTTAGCTGGAGTTAAACTGGCAGTTTCTGCCGAAATTAGAGGTCCACCAAATTAATATTCAGTAATTTAAGTAAGCGTGGTTACTGCTAACTAAGCACCACTTAGTGCTAAACTCGTTCTTAGGATAATCCTAGATTAAATGTGGATTAGGCTATAGTTAATACAGGCTTTGCGTTTAATTAAACTCGTATTAATATTAAAACTCTACTCTTATATTAGTCTCCGTCGATGGTATTCGGGCCATGATATTATGTGTTGGGGGTTGGCCCCCTCTCCCCCCACCATTAAACATTTGAAAACATAAATAAATGTTCAATGCATTATATGTTAAGAAATTTGGTGTGGTGTGGTGGTAGTTGGTGTGTGTGTTGCATGGGAGGTCGCAGGGTCAAAACACGGTGTCTCCACCTGGAATTAACAAAATTTTCTCCACCATGGGGGAGCACGTGGCAGCGCCAGGCTGCACCATGTGTCTTCTCCCCATTTGTCTAAATTTAAACCACTAAAAACACACCAAATCACCCAAAAATTAAATTGCCACTTGGCAAGTTGTCATTCGCTAGAGGATGAATTTTGACCAAAAATTGACCCTGCCTAGTCACAATTCCATGTCATCAGTACATACTGCTAACTGGCCTCCCTGTCACCCATTTTTTTCTTGCTTGTGCAAATGGACATAACTCATTTCTGGGAGCATATGGAATCCATTTTTCGTGAAACAAAGTGCGCCAGATTCAGAACGAGGAGCAATACGCGGCCATTAAGGTTTCACGCCATTCTGAGAAATTTGAATTTTGAAAATAAAATCAAGCACCAAATCAATGTTGGAGAATTTGTTAGTTTTCTTTTTCATTTCCATTTTTTTTAGTAATATTTTTGAGTATTTGTAAAATGTATATTCCCAAACATTTTAGGTATTACATTTTAGAGGCTTGATTTTTTATTTTTATTTTTTCCTCTGTACCAAATACAAATTATAACTATTTCTTTAAAAAGATCCATGGATTTAACCTCCATACTATTTTAAATGCCCTCAATTCCATAGTAGTTATCCATGTCCTATAAATTAATACTAGTCTAGATCGATTTTAACCTTGGATCTATGAAAGCTTAAGAGGGATTTGGTATGTGTGTGCACTTGATAGATCCAAGATTATGATGGATCTAGGTCGGTTTAATACTAGCAATGTGAGATGTATCATGACACAAGTGTTTTGATGCTTATCTTCCCTTCTAGGCATTTTATTTATATGTCTTCTCTACCAAAATTAAAATTGAAAAATAAAAATAAAAATAAATAAACACACAACTTCACTCACATAAATTTTATGTCCATCTACCTTACTTTTGTAGGTCCATCTACCTTGCTTTTGGTGTTTCTATTGAGTTATGTATTTGGAAATCCTAAGTTTATTGAGGTACATTCCAAAATTTGTTTTAGCATTCATTCATTTTCTAATTTGATGCTTGAAGATATTTGAAGGAAACACTTCTGAAAAATTGAACTTTGAATATGTTAATATAAATAAATTTTATGTCCATCTACCTTGCTTTTCACATATATATTAGCTTATCTATTTAAAAACCCTAAGTTTATTGAGGTACATTCCAAAATATGTTTTGATATTAATTCATTTTTTAATTTAATGTGTGAAGGAATTTGAAGGAAACATTAGGATAGGGGAGTAGAAGAACTTAACTCTGAATATATTGGAAGTAGCACTAAAACTTATGTTCTTAGTTTTGATTTAGTAATTTTGAATAATTTGATATCCACCTTGTTACACAGCAATTTGTCACCGTCCCTACAATTCCCCATCCCACACAATTGGAGGGCTCGTTCCGTGACCTGTGAGCAATGACATGACTTGAAACCACTTTCATGACATCCCTCTGAACATGAGCTTTCATTGCCCTAAAGACAACTCCTTGTAAAAAACACTAAAAACACCTCTTTTTGCATTGGCGTGGGCAGCCAGTTCAATACCCATGCCAATGGGGGAAATCCTTCAAAGAGGGCGCGCCAATTGGTGCTCTGTCTCAGAGTCACACTCGCGCCAACCATTTTAAGGAGTGTTTTTTAAAAATAAATGGTGGAAGTTTCGTCCTAACCAATTCATAAACTGGTATCTAATTCGAGTTGGGTGGTTTGGCTCCGGATCTCTATGAAGTGGAAGTGGTTTGCCACCTCTCATGGAAGATTCCTTGAGGATAGGGCCAATCCCATGATTATAGGGATCCCAACTCCCCTTCCTCCATCTATAAAATCTTGCTCATTCCCTTTGCAAGCTAGTCTCCAAGTTCCCAAGAGCCTTATGCTGTAAGAGCCTTGATTCATTCCCTTGAGGCCAAATCCAAGCAAGGAGATCATTGTCAAGTATCCGAAGAGAGAGGCTTGTCCCATCCCTGATAGGATTTATTGAGACATGTTCTGCTGACGACCCGCCGAAGGAGAATTCAGCGTCGGAACTATGGTTGTATTCTTCTTTGATTGATTAATAATAAGCGACTATTGGTTATGGTTCCACTCTTGTTGTTAATTATGATGATGAGTTATGTATTTTTCGACTGAAATATAGTTGCATATACTAGATTTTACGCTTGCGTTTGTTTTGTTTCTCGCATGTGCAGGTGTCCGATCACGGAGATCATGAGGATTATGATCTTCCAGAGCTAAGGAACGGGAGCGCTACTTTCTCTACGAGCGACAGCGTTGGATTCCAGGTAAGCCTTCATCGCTAGTTGGTCTATTTGCAATTAGGAACCTGCACTATAGTGTGAACGATTGTTGCTAGACCCGATCTGGGCTAGTAGGGATCGCCTTTGTCCGCAGAGGGGATTTACCTCCACAACAAATTGGCAACTCCGCTGGGGATCGTCTAGCTTGTTGTTGTTCTTCTTTGTAAGCTACAGAAGGAGTCTGAAGTTAGCCAGATAGCCTTCGGAATGCTATTGCTCTGCATTAGCGAAGTAGGTGAATGCTACTTCAGTCAATCTCCGGTTTAGTTTATGAACTGAACACTTGGAGTATTGTCTTGTCTTTTTGGTTGTTTCTCGATTCTGCTTGGTTGATCAGCTCTTTTGGATAGCTCGTTTTGTGATTTTGGCTTTTGGTTCAGCCCCAGAGGATCATATCTGACCTCTACTTTTCTGAATTTTCACCTTTTCATAGTTGGCTTGATTAGCACGAGTTTAGCCCTAACAGTCGCGCCAGTTGGCGCAGTTTGCCAGTTCATCACTCGCGCCATTCCCTGTCTGGTGCGGATTACAGCCAGACAGTCGTGCCATCTTCTGTAGGTGCTAAGGTTTACCCTTGTTCGGAAGCTTCTTTTGGTCAGTACTTTGCTTCTGGGTTTGTTTTGGATTCTGCTTGAAGTGGTGAGTCTGGTCTTGGTTGGGAGAAATTCTTTGTTTTTTCATTTTCAGGTGTTGGCGCTTGTTGTTAGTTAGCAACCTGCGCCAATTGGCCATTGGCGCTAGTTGTCAGTGTGCAAGTCGCACCAGTTGGCACTAGTTGTCAATGTACAAGTCGAGCCAATTTCAGGGTGTGTGAAAATTGAGTTTTTTTCCCTAAATCCCTCACCAGTGTGTCTTTCCCTTCCGGTCTTTTCACTGTATGAGCATAGATTACATTGCTCATTGTTTGAAATGTCTTATTTCCATGATTTTTTGATGTAAAAGGGAATGAATGCCTTGTTTTGATCTCTTGCTTTGGAAGTCCTCTTTGTGTTTGACCTCATATGTCTTGTCGCCTTTTGAGGGATTTTGTGACAAAGTGTTTGAAACAACGATTGCATTCTTAGTGTTTGTTTACATCTCTTTTGCGTTCATCCTTCATTAAGAAGATTTGTGTTTATTTAGTTTTCGTCTCAAAGTGTTCTTTTTGTTAAAATGCATTAGATCACATTGCATTGAAAAGTGTTTTTTGAGATCCATCATTGAACTTAGATTACATTGTTTAATGATCGAAAACTAGAAATCGCTTTCAGTGCATTCTCTTTCATTAAAAGCATGCATTAAGTAGATTCTCATTTCATCGAAAAATGCATTGAGTGCATTCTTATCATTTGAAAGGAAAAGGAAATTGTGCATAGATTACAATTGCATAGTTTTCGAAAAAGAGGATTTTGCATAGATTACATTGCATTATTCACATCGTTTAGTGTTTGAAATTACTTTCGGATGGTGAAAATCATCTAGTTGGAAAAAGTTTCGTTTTCAGCATTGCTGTTTGTTGCATCATTGTTTGAGACTCTTCCCTTAACTAGATAGCAATCATCGAATTGAAAGTTTTCTTTTCTCATATAGTTGCATATAGGAGATTGTCAGATGACATATGGTAGGGCCTTGAAACTGAGACATAATTGAAGATCAACATTTAAATTTATTCAATTTACACTAAGGCAGCATTGAAACTGTTGTTCCTTGAGAAACAATTCCTTGTTGTGTAAAGGAATCCGTGCTCAAGACATTAAAGATTATGTCACAAACAAGTATAAATCTGTCTCTGTTTATTAAACCTTCAAATATTAATAATATATTCTCCAAATATCAAATCCCTACAAGTTTTGTAATGCCATGTTCTCTTTATGCTGGAGTGAATGAATGGAAGACGAAGAAAGAAAAGGATTTTAAATTGATATGCTGCTTAAAACAGAAACTACCATTATAAAATCCTGAAGAAGTGAGCAACAATAAAGCTAAAATAGAGGAGTGCCCATTAAGGATGTTTAACTCTTAGATACACAGATATCAAGAGACCTGCAGCTCAAATCACTCTACTTTATTCATAGATATGGAAATGAAATGAAAACTGGGTAAACTATTCAACACAGATAGAATGATGGAAACTTGCAAAACTTTTCATTGATTCAATATTTTTCCAGTATAAAATTAGCCTTCAAGGTCCAAAACTCAGAACCTTCTTTCTTCTTCCAATTGTCTTTAAATACAATATGACCAAAATGGTTTCCAGTAATGAAACCGAATCTAACTAACTCTAATTGCTTAACTGCTCACTGTAGTGGAGGTACATGCCTCGGAAAAGTTTTATTACATTTACATGACTTCATTTAAAACATAATAAAATGTGATAATTCCTAATCTAAGTGAGCTGATGCTCTTGAAATAGTGGCTGTCTCAATGACTATTTGTGGCTGAACGGCTACTTGTGGCTGAGTGGCTGGAGTTCCCTTTTCTGTGTCCATAGAAAATCTTTTGCATTCTTTCCAGAGCTTATCCTGAGTCGTCGAAGCGTTCTTATAACGATGATATTCCAGTGTAAACGCAACCACCTGACTGTGAGTAAGATTACCTGTGAATAATGTCTTCACCATCCATAGCAGAAGGAAATGCCTTTGTAAGAAATTAAATACCGTTTCTCCCTTTAAAACCTGTGTCTTCTCATGCATGCCATCTGCTCGGCTTTTTGAAAATATCAACTGATCTTCATAGAATTTCCAAGACATAATCTCCCCTTTCTCCGTCCAGCATGAGGGAAAACCTGTTCTCGTCAAATTTTCAAATGATATATCAAATTTTTTAATTATCTCTTTAATTCCCAGTAATCGCTTCTCTGCGGCCTTTCGAAGGTCGTTTTTTATTATCATTTTATTTACCTCCTCAGCATAGAAGTACCTATCCTGTATCCCCATATCTCCTAACTCTTCATCTGTCTTGGCATTAATAAAGTTTATGAATTTCTGGCCCAATTCGCTCTTTTAATAGCAGCCTGCTTCTCAAATAATAGCTCCTTTTCATGCTCTGAAACAATGCTTTTCTCTCTGGCAATTATATTCATGGAATCCCATTTTAACTGCATTTCTGAAATAATCTCATTCCAGATGATATCCTTAGCTTTAATAAGAGAGATATTTCCCTTTAATCTCTCCTTGAGCTCTTTGATTTCATCCTCAGCTTTCTGTAGTTTCTGCTTGTTCTCATGTGCTTTTTCTTCCCATCCCTGCATCATCTTGGTAACCGTTTCCAATTCTGACTGGGCTTGTTTACAGTCTCTTTCCGCCATCTTTAATTTTGTGCTTAGCTGAATAACCTGGGCTTGAGGATCAGCTTCACCTGCAGAAAAATCAAAGTTACAAGTATGGTTCTCAATATGATTCTGTAAAGATATAGCGGTCTGCTTTACCTTAGTGAGTTCTTCGTCTTTCTTCAACAACTGCTATCGCAATTCCTCTTTCTCCTTTTCAACCTCAGCTACTTTGGCCACCAATGAGTGCTCTGTAGCTGGTAATTTTAACTTTTTCCTTAGTGAATATATTTCCGCTTCTGCACTTTTCATAAGTTTTTGAATTGCAGCTTTATCATTTGGATCCACACCAATTTTCATAATGATATTCTTCAACTCTTCATTTTGAGTTGTTAATGCCCTTGCATTAGCTTTCTCCATTTTGCATTGTCTGATGACCTTCGCAAGCATGTTTTCAGTCTTGACTGTTGTAGCATTGGTCTTGCTCAAATCATTTACAATCAGCTGCCCGGTCTGCATATGAAGATTCATTTTGTCCCACAAGGGGATCTTTTTAACATCCATGACTATGTTTACCTCCTTAAAGCTGCCCGAAGGTCCAAGGGACATTCCTGTTGGATGTGACAGAGCCATCTTAAACTGATCTTTCTCCAGATCCATCACAGTCAACAATCTGGTTTGGTCAGCAAATATATGGTGCTCTGCTTGTGCTTCTATATTGGCTTTTATCCTCTGGTTCCTTTCCTCAATCTGTGTGAACACTTGCTTTATTGAAGGAGCCTTTTCCAAATGAAGTTCCTGTCTCCTAGGAGATGAGGGGAAATCTTGTTCTTCATTGACCTGGAGAGTAAAACTAGGTGAATTGGAAGAATGGTCTTCTGCTAGTTTGGTTCTTTTTTCCTCTCGGGGCTCCTCATCATCAATTTCAATAGCATCCTCTCTACCTCTTTTGCTCATTCTTTCCAAAATTGCAGGTGTTTGAACACTGGTCTTTGATGAACCTGACTCTCCTGGATTAGCCAGTTTCTCCAAATCAGGTTTACTTACATGGGAAAATGCAGCATACCCATTCTCAACCCTTTTCTGAGAAATTATTCCATGTGGATCATAAGGCCATTTCTCTCCCAACAACAACTGCGTCCCTTCCAATATTTTTGAGACTTCATCAAAAGCTTGTCTTGTGTTGAACACAAAAGGTCCTACACTCATAGGCAACTTGTACATCAATCCTTTCTTCATGGG
This sequence comes from Pinus albicaulis, assembly GCA_034641835.2. Classification (NCBI taxonomy): domain Eukaryota; kingdom Viridiplantae; phylum Streptophyta; class Pinopsida; order Pinales; family Pinaceae; genus Pinus; species Pinus albicaulis. The sequence continues at coordinate 792,367,589 of CM076582.1, read as the reverse complement.
CAGAAAATGAACTTGGTCTACATTAAGACTTTGCCTTATAAATTCCAGGGTGAAAAGTCTCATGGGAACAAAGGTTGGGAGCCTATAGGGCTCAATACTAACTCCATACAGCCTTATCTCAGAGTAATCTTCAAATACAAACCAATCTCCAAATTTACAATTGAGTCCGAACTGTAGGAACTCCCGGGCTTTTGGCAGAAAGCATGGAGGAATAGTTCCATTCAAAATTTTATAAGCAGTAGACATGAAATGGTCAGCAAATTCAAACAACCCGGCTTCGTTCTCTTCTTTTCTAACCATATCGGTCCAGAATAAAACTGACTGCTTATTTTTATTACTATCAACTATATTTAAACCCACACTCATGAACTCTTCAACATTTTGATATAAAAATAAGTAAACAACCAATGATGGAAATCTGAAGAAACCTGTTAGAGGGAAGGCGATCAATTGGGAATTTACTATTTCCTGCCAAAAAGACGGAATGTCTAGGACCACCCCTGGTCTCATCATCAGAGCGAACATCCCCAAGACTGCTTTATCAATTTCGTGATCATCGTCTCTTCCCAAAATCTCCATAATGCAGCCAAGAACTGGCCTATACTGAACACTAAACGCCTCCAAACTGAACTTTCCTCCTTCAAATTGAGTTTTCTCTGGATTTTATTTCAAAAATGACATACAACGACCAAACTCTTCATTTGATAGATCTTAAAAATACTGAACCAATGAATCTTCGGAGAACTGCAACGGAGACTCATCTTCTGGAAAACATAATGCTTGACGCATCAATTGTGTTGATATCTGCAGGACATTTTCCCCCTGAGAATTCATGACGAAGCACTTGCCAGGGTACATAGATGAGACTAACCATGAGATGAACTCGGGGAGGAAGTGAGTTTTCGGAACACAGGCGGACAACAGACCAGAAATTTTCATAGCAGAGAACACAGGGGATTTGTCAGTGTTTAGGGTTACTTGGTAGTGCAGTAGGGGATGATTGATGGACGACGCGGTATCATGAACATCTTTTTCACTATCCAGGAGTGGACTGAGGCTTGATGAACCAGTCAAAGATGTTCGTTTTGCCATGACTAACAGGAACTTGAAAGCAATTCGTGGGGTAACGGATAATGAAAAGGTGGCGGGACACGGTTAAAAAAAGGACAAACAGTCACAAATAGACAACAACGGGACGGAAAAACCCTTTACTAGGCTACGGGAATCCGTAATAAATGCAAGAATGACGTGGAAAAACTGTTGAGGGTGGATGACAGCTGCTTTCTGCCTCAGCTGATGACGTCATTGCGGGGGGTCTGTGAGTACGGCAGAAAACTTTAACCCATACCCCCCGTAATAAATCCAAGTCGTTGATCACGGCAGAAGCAAGATCTGACTAGTCAACTACGGGGGGTCGGGATTTGATAACTGTCGGGCTAATTCTCCCCCCGCAATAGCTTATCCATAAGCTCTTTTCTGTGATCGTCACTTCCGCTCGGGAAGCTGCTCGGGGCTTAACCTTCAAATCATACATATCGAAATAAAGAAATACATTGCATTTGATTTTTATGCTAAAGTATTAATAACTTCATACTGTAGCATATTTTTGCATTTATATTCTTTTTCTTTTTCTCTTTTAAATTTCGAAATAAAATATAAAAAGGATATGCAGATAATGATCCACAACAGAAACATTAACGAAATATTTAGAGGTCTAGGCTAGAGACGTGTTCTGGCGTCTTTAAACCTAGTAGCTGTCATTCGCCTCTTGGCTTTAGATAGCACTAGTATGGACTTGTGCTCCCCGTACTGTCGAGTATATAAAGGGAGACCCCACTAGGTTTCTATCCTTTATCCATAGGAAGCCGAGTCTGCCACCCTATACCCGTGATACACCGGACACAACATTCGGGGAGATTTCCTGCACGTACGTCAAGTCCTTGGTTGATTTCTCTTTCATTTTGAAACCAAGGTGTATATTGCAGTTAAAAGTTATTTGGTACACCCTTTGCCTAGTATTCCTGAGTAGTCATTTTGATCTTTTCTGACTCTTTAAATTTGAAAGGATCATCAAGCACTTGTCCTTTCACACTTGCTTCAAAACTGAAAGAGATAGAGTCACCTTTCATCCGTTTCTCGACTCTTAAAACATGAAACGTTGAAGTTTCTAAGTTTCAATGTGGTAAAATAAATCACCTACGATCACACGCCCTGATAGAGTTTGCTTGTTGGCCGTTTGATTGTGTGCCTTTGTTTTTAGCCCGTGTGCGGTTTTGAGTTGTTGATGGCAACTTTTCCAGAGTTCACCAACCAAGGAATCCCCTCCGATGGGAATCCTGGTAATTTTCCTCCTTTTGGAAATGTTGGTGCTCCTTATATGGCAACGTTGTCCCTTCCTGGGTTAACTGTTGGGTTGCCTGTTTGGTTGTTCTCAACCTCTGTAGTTTCGAATGTCTCGGCTACTGTTCAATCATTTCCTCCACCTGAAAAGCATCATTTTTATTCTAAGGTGGACCTCTCCCCTTCTTTGCCTATTTCTGCGTCCTCCTCTTCTACTTCGCCTGGTGAAAGTCTGGATTCAAGTAACCAAGTGGCTAAGAAGAAGAAGAAGAAGTCTGATAAGGGAGAGGCTATCTCTACGGCTATTGTGCCTAAGCAGTCTCCTCTTGATAAACCTTCCAACCCTCCACGGAAAGTCAAGTTTCCTTGCATGATGTGCTAAGGAAACCATCTTCTTCGAGACTGCCCTGGCATTCCCAAGGTGCTCGAAGTATGGTCCAACGGTCGCCCACCGTTGCCATTGACTTCTGAGAGTCAAGTTGGGGGCACATCTTCAGCTACTGCTGGTAAGGCTCCTAAGAAGCAGGGTAAGAATACCAATCCCTGTAAGTTGTGTGAAGGGCACCATGCCATTCACCTTTGTCTGTATATGGATGAAGCCAAGCGAGTTTTGGAAAACCCAATTGTTTCGACACCATGCCTCCCGGTTGGTTATAAACAGCTTTCTTTGAGCCCTCCGCCAGTTGATCCTACGATTGGTCAAGAGTCATCCTTGGTCGATCCTGCTCCCTCGGAAATTAAAATTCAAGAATCCGTTCCCGACCAACCATTGGTCGTGGGATCAGTTGAGCTGGCCCCGTCTACAGTGCACCAGGCCTTTTCCATTGAGAGTGGACCTCATACCCCTCATGTTCTTCTGGTTTCCTCAGATTCCTCGGACTTGGAGAAAGATTCTCCTATCCCTATACCTCAAGAAGCTGCTCCTCCGCCTCCCGTGATGGAAGTCTCAGAGGATACTCTTCCTGACTCCGTGATGGAAGTCGTGGAGGATGCTCCTTCTTCGGTCGTAACACCAAGGGAAGACCATCTCAATTCAATGGTAACCCCTCTGAGTAGTTTGGTCACTTCCTTTGATTGGAATCGATTTTCAGGATACCGCCTTCCGTCTTATGTGCCTTTCGAGATCAAAGTACAGGGTTTTGGTCTGGTTGTACCTAGCACCATCATAGACAAAGGTGCGTTTGTTAGTGTTCTATCCTCAACTACTTGGCAAGCTTTCGGTTTGCCGCCGCTTGCGCCTGTTACGCAGAATCTGTTGGCATTTAACAGAAGAACGAGTCAACTGTTGGGGATCCTTCCAAGGTTACCTATTATTTTGGCAGGTAAAACCGTCCATATGGATGTGATGTTTGTTCCAGGCCCTTTGGATTTCAATCTTCTCTTGGGGTGCGATTACACTTATGCCATGGGAACGCTTGTCTCCTCCCTTTTTTGTGTGGTTTGTTTTCCGCATGAAGGACAGATCGTGACCATTGATCAGCTTTCATTCTTTGGTCCTGATGTGGCAGTTGGCCCGCCATCATCCCTTCCTGGTTTTTATCCACCTGTTGTATCTGCCCCACCGCAGGTCAACTATGTGGCTACCTACCCCGTGCCTATGCTCAGTGATGATGCCTTCGTGCATCAAGTGCTGGGGGCATTGGGTCCTGACTTCCAATATGGTTTCCTTCCATCGGGAATGGAAATCTTGGAAGCGATGACTTCTTGTTCATTATGATGGGGTCGAGACGGAGCATAGTTCTTTTCCTGTGTCAAGCTCCTTAAAAAATGAAACAAGTTCGACGGAGCACAATTCGTTTTCTTGTGTCACACTCCTTAAACCATGAAACAAGGTGTTCTGAGGATAGTTCTTTTAATGTGTCAACCTCGTTAAAACAATGAAACACGTTCCTGTTCAATTCGAGTCTTTGATCAGATCTCGTAAAATCCTAGTCAAGTCTTTTTCTTGATCTCGTAACTTGAACCTTCACTCCATCTGCCTTTCATATGGACTGAAGCTTGGGAGGCATGTACCTCGAATTGAGTCACCATGCTGAGGGTATGATTAATTTTTCAAGCATAGTTTGTTTCCGTTTCAAGCTTGTGTAAAAATGAAACCAGTTTCAAGAATAGTTTATCTTTGTTTCAAGCTTGTGTAAAAATGAAACCAACTTCAAGCAGAGTTTCTTGATTTCAAGCTTGTGTAAAAATGAAACCATTCCCATTTTACCTCTTGTGATTTCCATTTTATCAGCCTATTTTTGCCAGATGAGCCTTGGTTTTCTCACTCCATCATCACTATCTGCTCGGCCGATCATATGCCTTCACTTGGTTGTTTTACCCGTTCCTGAGGAACTGCTACGATGAGTGGTCTTGTTTGCCAGCCTCTTAACCTTTACTTGTTCTGAGCAGTTCCACCATTATCAGAACCAGTAGCTACCCTTTATACCACTCGTTCCTCTAGGAGGAGTCATCTTTCAGCTCTTTTCTGACTCTCTAAACATGAAAAGATTGCTGAGTCCCTTTTCATTTTGATCTCGTTAAAATGGTCACGAAACGACATCTACCTAGTATACGTTTACCCCTTTTTCGGGCTGGGATAGATTACTTACGAAAAAGGAATACCCTAGCCTATTGTGACTAGGAGGTTTTCTCAGGTATTGTTTTCTACCTTTTCGGATCTGAGGAACTATTTACGAAAAGGGGACCTTTGGAGTTTACTTTTCCGCTGTATTTTCAAACTCCCTAAACATGAAAAGACGCCGAGTTCTTCCTTTGTCAAACTCGTTAAACCTAAACGACATCGGAAATTATCAATCATGACATTATTCGAGTTTCTCCTTCCTAGGGCTTGTTAAATGTACTAGGATGGATTCGTCCGAAGGACAGATTTATATGACAAGCATATGGTATCCTCTTCAAGCTTGTGTAAAAATAAAGAGGTAATCGCCAGAAATGGTGGGGGAAAATGGAACCAGCACCATTGTCGTGTCGACAGTATGTCGCTCTTGAACATGGCACTTGTCTGCATTCGTGTCGGGTTGGGGACATCTCATCTCGTTTTTCACTTGCCCCCATGGGTTTGGGTGATTCCTTTTGACCTCTCATCTGCTCTTTGCCTCGTCACTATGACCTCTAATCTTTTGATGTCAAATACTGCCAAGTCCACTGTCGTGTCGTTCACGTGTTCAAGAGAAGTTGACCTCTACAAGTATCAACCTCCCTCTGATTCTCATCTGATCGTGATTCACAAAAACATTATGTTCCTCTGTCTCGTGTCGATGATGTGGGAAACATTATAGCCCACCTTCGATCAAGGTCACTTCCTGTCAACTTCAACTCATTATCCAGGAAGCTGATCTAGAGACTCCCTTATGGTGCCTTGGAGCCTGCATGCCTCAATGGTAGGTTCTTCACATTCGACGCGAGGTTTTCATCATTGGCCTCCGATCGAGTGATTATATGAGTGTTCGATGCTATCTCATTGATTCACATGCCGTAGATTGCACCTGTAGTACCTTAAGGGCCATCATCATTATTGGTGGTACCTCTCGCGTCTGTTAACAGCTTTCATCATTGGCTGGTAATCAAACGATGTTCTTGCATGTTTGACTTCAGCTCACATATTCACATGCTTGAACTTGTACTATGTTTGGGTCGAGATGGAGCGTAAGACCCTGGATTGTGTCTGTTTTAATCCAGGCTGCGATTTTGTGGATTATTATGATTAATTACATGACTCACTTACTGGATGGCTACGACCATACCTGAGTCTATTTATCGATCCTCACTGGATGGTTGCGTCCATGCCTCGGATCTGGATTTCTACATACTCTATTATGGATGGCTGCGCCCATACCACGTATATATCATGTATTTGAGATATCAGTTGTACTTCTCTACGCAGGTTTTTCGACGGCGGTGTTTTCGGTTGGACTCGTTCTCGTAAAGCATTTCACCCCTCTCTCTCTCTCAGGCCTCATACTTTAGGGGGCATCTGTTACACAAAAATTTGTCACCGTCCCTACAATTCCCCATCCCACACAATTGGAGGGCTCGTTCTGTGACCTGTGAGAAATGACATGACTTGAAACCACTTTCATGACATCCCTCTGAACATGAAATTTCATTTCCCTAAAGACAACTCCTTGTGAAAAACCCTAAAAACACCTCTTTTTGCATTGGCGCAGGCAGCCAGTTCAATACCCGCACCAATGGGGGAAATCCTTCAAAGAGGGTGCGCCAATTAGCGCTCTGTCTCAGAGTCGCACTCATGCCAACCATTTTAAGGAGTGTTTTTTAAAAATAAATTGCGGAAGTTTCGTCCTAACCAATTCATAAACTGGTATCTAATTCGAGTTGGGTGGTTTGGCTCCGGATCTCCATGAAGAAGAAGTGGTTTTCCACCTCTCATGGAAGCTTCCTTGAGGATAGGGCCAATCCCATGATTATAGGGATCCCAACTCCCCTTCCTCCATCTATAAAAGCTTGCTCATTCCCTTTGCAAGCTAGTCTCCAAGTTCCCAAGAGCCTTATGCTGTAAGAGCCTTGATTCATTCCCTTAAGGCCAAATCCAAGCAAGGAGATCATTGTCAAGTATCCGAAGAGAGAGGCTTGTCCCATCCCTAACAGGATTTATCGAGACATGTTCTGCTGACGACCCGCCGAAGGAGAATTCAGCGTCAGAACTATGGTTGTATTCTTCTTTGATTGATTAATAATAAGCGACTATTGGTTATGGTTCCACTCTTGTTGTTAATTATGATGATGAGTTATGTCTTTTCTGACTGAAATATAGTTGCATATACTGGATTTTACGCTTGTGTTTGTTTTATTTCTCGCATGTGCAGGTGTCCGATCATGGAGATCGTGAGGATTGTGATCTGCCAGAGCTAAGGAACGGGAGCGCTACTTTCTCTATGAGTGACAGCATTGGATTCCAGGTAAGCCTTCATCGCTAGTTGGTCTATTTGCAATTAGGAACCTGCACTATAGCGTGAACGATTGTTGCTAGACCTGATCTGGGCTAGTAGGGATCGCCTCTGTCCACAGAGGGGATTTACCTCCACAACACACCTAATTAGGAAAATTGGTTTATTATGAAATTGAATTTTTAATAATAAAAATAATAATAATTTAATTTAAACGAAAAATTACATAAGGAGATAGGGAAAGTAAACAAATTTAACCTTAAATGAGAGATGAAGCATTATTCCTAGGAAGTATGTGATAAATTGTATATGCATATCAATTTTTCAACTTAAGTTTATTATAAACGTGCACACTTCGCCTTAAATAGGAGAGGAAGGATTAGTCTAGTCAAGTATATGAGATTTTTTTCTACACAACAATTTGTCTACTTAAATTTATTAGAGGCGTTGTAGATACTTCACCCTTTAGAATCTTCATATATGAGCTTTTAAAAGGAAACACATGTTATGAATCATTAAATCCACTCAAATTATACTTAATTATAATTGTGCTTACCATAAGAAAATACTTACTTATTCGCCGCTACCCTGTTCTTTGCTGTTGAATCAACCAAGAAAGGTCCACACACATCTGTGTGAATTCTCTCAAGGATCATTGAGGCGTGACTATCCTTCTCATGAAAATTTATCTTCACAAATTTTCCCAAAGTACATCCCTTGCACTGACCTGACTGCGCAAGTGTACCTTTGGGAAGCCCGGTAGAAATCTACTGCAAAATTTTCAAAGTGCCATGTTGAAGATGGCCCAATCTCCTGTGCCACAATTCGCCCTCATCTCGGCTCACCACTCCTTCTGCTTTGCCTGCAATTGCTGTGCAGCCATCTACCTACAACTGATAAAGATTATTAACTCGAATCCCTATCCTCCTGGTTTGACCAGTTGTTTTATGTCGAAGGAAGGCTTTTCCCTCACTAAAAACAACATCGTAACCCTTTTCTTCCAACATTTCCATGGAGATCAGATTCTTCTTCAATCCTGGAACATGCATGACATCCTTCAAGATGAAAGGTTTACTGAACTCCCTCTCAAAGGAAATGGTCCCGATACCTGTTGCACTATATCTACCATCATCGCCCATATCAATGTGCACTCCAAGATCCTTTTCATCTAGATCACTAAACAAATCTTTGTCTCCGGTCATATGGAAAGACGCACCACTGTCAAGAAACCACATCGATCCCATCACACTTGAAACCAAGCATGCGATTAAAAAAAAATCCAGCTCAAACTGCGAGGCTAAGGCCTCTCCAGCTGCAAATCTAGCTGCCTGCTTATTATTCTTCTTCTATGGACAATTAGTGGCGAAATCCCCGTGCTGGTGACAGTGAAAACACTTCACCTTGGACAAATCCTGCTTCTTGCCTTTAGCTTCGGATTTGGAAGTTTTATTCCCTTTTCCTTTCCAAGATTTGGCAGCCAAAGTGAAATTTTCTTCATCTTCATTCTTCGATGAAGATCCATCCCTAGTACCCTGCCTTATCTCCTCCTGCACAAGATCCGACCAATGTCGCTCCCATCCTGGCAGTTTCTCCCGTCCATTGACAGAATCTTCGTAGCTATGCCAACTCTTTGGAAGCCCAAGCAGAGCCAAGCTCACCAAGTATTCTTCATCAACAGTAACCCCCACACTTCCTAGCTCATCCTTGCAGTGGACAAACTTCGTGAGGTATTTTGGTATACTGTCGCCTTTCTCCATTTTTATTTTTCTAAGCTTGTCTTTAAGCGCCAACTTCCTCTTGTCACTTCTGCTTTGGAACAAGTCTATCAAAGCCTTCCACATTAATAATGGAGTGGATTTCCTGTGAAGGTTGGACACAATGTGGTCCTTCACACCTTCCAACAGAATCCTTCGACACTTTGCTACCTTCTTTTTCCATGCATCAAGTGCGACTGCATCGCTAGAATCCAGCTTAGGAACATCGCTATCGATGAAATCCTTTAGCCCATTATCATCCAGCATTGCCTCCATATTGTCCTTCCATGCTATGTAATTCAAGCTCCCATCAAGGGCATACTCCAATCGCAATCCGTTGAAAGACATTTCAATGAATGCTCAACTTTGACACCAAGAAAACACTGCAGCAAATTCAAATTCCACCAGCACAAAACTCAACCGCTTCAATAATTGCAATCTCTTCTAATGATCAATATAGCTCCGATACCATGTAGAAATTATATAAATTATGTGTTATATGTCCAAGATTCTCCTGATCTCACACTATTTTAACTTCATGCAAAATACATAATCTATTCCACCATTGATCATCTGCGGAAATTAAATCAAGATTGCAATGCACACATGAAACAATAAAAATTCACACACATTAACACATTTGTTTAATGAGAAAGCCTGAAGCTAAAAACCCCAACTATCTGTATATAATATATTTCATATAGATCATGTAACAATCCTCATACAAAGCGCTTGCGGATGACACCCGAGCATGATGGGACGCCCGTCCCAAGTCGCATCCCAAGGTCGATGGCATGGGGTGGCCATGTGGCCTCCCACAGGGGCATTAATATTGTCATTAATCCCACCAACCTGCGCTCCATTAAGACCTTCATCTCAAACCGTCCCCGCCCTTTGCACCTCCCCTGGTTCATTATGGAATTTCATTTTGATTTTGATTTATTGTATGGCAAGCACTCAGTCTGCAGATCCATCGCTCTGCGGAGGAGTTAATGTCCACCTTCCTGTGCCAATCCAAGTGCTCGTACCCACACTGGTAGAGGATTTATGCTCCTCTATTGGTTGGAAACTATCCCGGAGTGCCATTTTTCTCAAAGTAGCTTTTTTTGTTCGAAATCCCTGCCTGTCTCACCTAGCTCCTCTATGCAGCATCTCTTTCACCCATCCCACAAGTGACGATGGGAGCTCTTCCCTGCAACCATGCCCAGGCTGGGCCATAAGATGCGAAGTTGACGCGGGAGCAGTAGCGAACGCGCCATCTGATCTCGGTCCTCCCCCAGCTCGGATTCCTCCTTCGAGGACTTCTCCTGTGACCACATTCTTGAAACCCAGAGCCAAAGGGGCAGACTTCATTTTAATGAGCATGCTCACTCCTTCCCAAGCTCTCTGCCTCCCCATGTGCCTTCTCCCGTGCCTCCCCATGCACACCTTCCTGTGCCTCTGGCTCTCCACTCTTTCGCCTCTCTTGCCCCCTCTCCGATAGCCTCCATCCCCCTTCATCAGTCCTCTTAACGTGTGGATTTCTGCTTTGATTTCTCGATGGATAAGCCGATCATTATTTCCTATATCACGGTCACTATCTGGGAGGAGGCAGCCAACCCTGCACCCCCCTCTATCGATGTCCCTGGTCCCTCTATCGTTATCCCTGGCCCCTTTGTTTCTCTCGCTCCCGTGCCTGCAGAAAAAGCCAAGGAATCCCTGGCACAGCTGAAAATCGCCTGTGATGATATAATGCAGGTTCAGGTGAAGGACGATAAAGGTGAAGACACCACGGTTCCCACTGAAGATGATGAAGGAAGAAGTAATGAGTATAGATGCAGAATCGAGGAGGAGCCTCCATCTCCAATCAATGATCAGTAGCCGGGATGACCTTCAGCAGATTTCAACCCTACAACCCAAGTTTCCTAGGCTGGTTTTTGTTTTTATGCTTAATTTCCCTCTGCTGAAAGAGCAGATTGTCTTTCTACTTGCTTTCTTGTTAATCTATTTGACTCAAATGCTATTTTCCCTTCTAAGGGCAGCAAGAATTATCTCTCAGGGACTGGTTTCCCCTTGGTGGGTAGTCCAAACTCTTGGATTTGATGACTATTAGGCCCTGCTCTCAGGATTTCTCAGCTGAAATAGTGGCAGTTTTGTATTATTATGTTTCATATCAATAGATTTAGAATTACTCAAAAAAAAAAAAAAAAAAAAAATCCTCATACAAATCTGATCATATCAAGTTCTCAGTATAATACAATCTCTACACACTAATCAGGCCCGATCTTGAAAATCCATGCACCAATCTTTGCCACCTGCTAGCCTACCTCTACTGCGCAATCCCTGCTAAAGAATGGCTCTGAATGAGTTCGAACTACTTCAGCCTTGCTCACGCAATCATCATTGGAATCTCCATTGAGTGTTGGATGCAATTAATGCATCACTATAGTCACAACTGATAGTCACACTTGCTCTTTCACCTATCTCTCCACTGGTCTCCACTGAAACTGCCATGCACTGTAGTTAACTGATGTATTCTTTAGTTTATTAACGAGTTATTATTTGTGAATTAATTAACTAATTAATTCACTCCACTCTCACTAGTGTATCATTCAGTTAGACTAGATACAACTAGCTCAACTGAGTCTAACTGAGTTAAACTAAATATAACTCCACCAACTACTTCTCCAACTCCACCAAACTCTGTCACATGAGTTCTAACTAAAGTCCTCCATGCATTAGCTCTAGTAAACCCTCAGGAATAGCGTAGTTCCTTTTTTCAGCTGTTGTGCCACATCTATGCACTTAACTGAAGTGCTCCAAGAGAATAATATAATGTTTAGAGTCCAAATATTATTAAGAGCTAATAATATTCGACATATCTATTTTTAGACTGGCATTGTAAAAATAGACTCCGCCCAATATGTCTAAAAATAGAAGTCCATCTATTTTTCCAACTTGACCAACCATCCACAAATAGCATCCTGTAACTCATAGAATATGATCGACATGTCTAAAAATAGACATAGTCTAAAAATAGACTTTGCGCAAAAAATAGCCTGTGGGCCCACTTAGTGAAGGCAACTCTTTTCACTAAGCTCATCATCTTGTTGAATCTAAACATAATAAAAATACTGCTGAGTAGACTCTGAACATGCTCTTTACGCTCATCTTTGCATGGCTTGAATGCACTTCATCTCTGCAGTTAAATTTTTGAAGACAAACTTGAATCCATCTTGTAAATAAAAAACAACATAAATTTGCTTTAATCTCTTCAAGTTCAATTTGTGCATAAGTAGTACACTACTGCAAAAAAAAAATTATGCACATATATGGAAGGAGTGGTATTTGAAATGCTAATTACCTCCTTATATTTTCCATTCATCTTCTCAGCCTCTGATGATCATGATGATGACCAATTTGAAGATGACTCTATCCACCCACTTTTATCCTCTAGCATACGGTGTGATTCTTGAAGATGCTTGCTAAATTGACATGCATAATTTTCCACATTTTGTCCAAATCCACTATTTGAACCATGACCACATACCGGCTTCATCTTGGAGGTTTCTCTTGTTGGTGCAGGAGTTGAACTTTCTGCTACATTCTCATCAAGCACTTGCTGCATTAGAAAGTGCAGGTGCCTCTTCTCCTCTTCAGCAATATCCAACATCCTCCTGAACTCTATGTTCTCCATTCGAAGAGCCAAATTTCGCTTCTCAATCTCATGGAAACTATTTTTTCTACCCATATTGCAACTTGGTCAATTTTTAGTTCTAATACCAACTTATCTGTATCTAGAGGAGGTGTTCTCTTTCCTCTTCCTTAGAATCACATGACTAAAATTAAAACCGCGTTGACACTTTGCAATACATGAAATTGAGTCTTCAAAAATAACTTGTTCGTTTAATGTCTCTTCAACATGAATTAGTCCTTATGTGCAACTGAACTTAAAGAACAACACTCAGATAATCCATGTAGGAATACAGAAGAGAAAGAAAAAAAGTTTGTTGACAGAGTTCACCCCTCGTGGGCTACATCTCTGGGCCAATTAACATGACTAGCCCATGCATATTAATTTAGTATTAAGGAAGTACATTAAAATTTTTCTACAAAGAATATGTGGCTATTACCCCTACAAGGTAATTCCCTCATACATATAACTCTAACAACAACAAAAAATCAAAGTTTCTCCTACAAAGTTGGCATACTTCCATTGAACTGAGTTAGTGACATCATGTGCATCCTTAAATTCCACATTGAAGAACATAATGAAAGAAGTTATACTTGAATTGTACTCTGTCGGTTACAACTGCTGCATATGAATTCTAAAGTTGAGGAAAACCCCTACAAGGTCTTCTTCATGCTGAACACCCTCAGGAATTGCAACTAAACCCTACTTGATCCATACACCTATTAGCCTAAAACCTAAAAAAGGCCATCTAGGTGTGCTCAAAATAGAAAAAAATAAGTCACCATTAGATTCAAAGCATCCAAAAACCTCTATGTTTCCTCTTTCTAAGCTCAATTTGGATAAAATCTCAAACAATTATGCTCCAAAGCATGATTGATCCATAGATCCTTGCTCTTCAATCTTCAAAAAGTATAAGTAGATATGATCAATGGCTCATGATACCTATTCCAATGAGTTCAGAATGCCCAAGAATGGTAATATAGCCTCTTTTTGCACCTGATTTGGTTGAAAACTCCAAAATTTATGACCATTTACATTTTCTCCACAATTTTAGGCCTAAATTTAGGTAACTGGAGCTAACTCTGGATAGCTGGAGTTAAACTAGTAGTTTTCGTTGAAATTAGTGGTCGGCCAAATTAATATTCATTAAGTTAAGTGTGGTTTGGGTTAATTAAGCACTGCTTAGCACTAAACCCGCGCTTAGGATAATCCCGAATTAAATGTGGATTAGGCGCTAGTTAATACATGTTTAGTGTTCAATTAAATTCAGATTAATATGGCACCCATAGACTTCATTCTAAAAACATCCTATCTAAAAGGGCCCCATTGGCTCTGAAAACTACTCCAATGAGTTCAGAATGCCCAAGAATGGCAATCTTGCCTCTTTCTGCACTTGATTTGGTCGAAGACTCCAAAAGTTATGTCCATTTAAATTTTCTTCACAATTTTAGGCCTAAATTTAGCGAACTTGAGCTAAATCCGGTTAGCTGGAGTTAAACTGGCAGTTTCCACCGAAATTAGTGGTCTGCCAACTTAATCTTCATTAATTTAAGTAAGTGTGGTTAGCGCTAATTAAGCACCACTTAGCGTCAAACCCACGCTTAGGATAATCCCAAATTAAATATGGATTAGGTGATAGTTAATACATGATTAGTGTTTAATTAAACTTGGATTAAAATTAAAACTCTGCTATTAGATTAGTCTTCGTCGATGGTCTTCGGGCCATGGTCTTATGCGCTGGGGGCTGACCCCCTCTCCACCCACCAATCACATTTTAGGGGATGACATCATCCCCCGTGGTTGAGGTGGCATTACTTGAGTTAAATGTACTTACTTGTCACATTCTCAATGGTGGATAAAAACTCATGGTTAACCATAGTAGTATTCATAGTAGTAGTACTTTTAAAGTCACAAAGTAAAGTACTCATAATAAATGTCATTTCACACTTTTTGAATAACATATTATTATTATCATTTCATATCTTTTGAAAGAAACAATGCATATATCTATACAATCTTCATGTCTTTACACACTTTTCATGTATCATATTAATTTTTATATTATATTTTATTTCTTCTTATGTTATAAATCAAATCAATTCAATATGTAATATAAAATTAATACACAAAATAATATATTACATTTATTTTATTATATTATTTGATTTTTATATAACATATTAATTACATGTTATTATTATATTTAATTTTATAATTTAAATAATAAAATTTTTAATTAATGGTACGTTGTACAACTAAGAATTTATGAATTTATATTTATAATTTGTTTTAATTTATTTAAGTACAAAGTACAAATGCATTAGTTGTTCAATGATAATGAATTTTTCTTGAAAAACTCATTTTTATTTATAGTCACATTAATACAGTTTTTTATATTAATTTTATTTTGGTACAACTTTTCAATTGAATTTAAGTATGATTACATGGATTTTGGTGCAAAAAGTGAATTTTAAATTCATAAATATTATTTTATTGGTTTAGCTATTATTTTATTATTTCCTTAGGAGGCCCATTATAGACCTCAAAATTTCCCTAATGGGAGGTCGCAAAGTCGAAACCCGACATCTCCACTGGGACTTAACAAAATTTTTCTCCACCATGGAAGGGGGGCATGTGGCAGCGCCATGTGTCCTCAGCCAATTGGTCCAAATTAAAAACACTAAAAACACACCAAATCACCCATTAATTCAACCAATTGAACTCTGCCACTTGGCAGGCTATCATTCATTGGAGGACAAATTTTGAACAAAAATTGAACCTGCCCAATCATAATGCCACGTCAGTAGTACAGATTGTTGAATAGACTATGTGTCACCCATTTTTTTCCTATTTATGCAAATGGACAAAACTCATTTTTGGGAGCATACAGAGTCCATTTTTAGTTAAAAAAAGTGTGTCGGATTCAGAATGAGGAGCAATACGTGGTCGTTCAGGTTTCATGCCATTCCGAGAACTTTGCATTTTGAGCATAAAATCGAGCACCTGATCAATGTTGGTGAATTTTTGAGTTTTATTTTTCATTTCCATTTATTTTTAAATAATATTTTTGAGTACTTGTAAAATGTATATTCCAAAACATTTTAGGTATTGCATTTTAGAGGCTCGAATTTTATTTTTATTTTTATTTTGTTAATTTTCTTTTTTTTACCAATCCAAATTCAAACCATTTCTTTGAAAATATCTATGGATTTTACTTCCATAGTATTTTAAATGCTCTCAATTCCATAGTAGTTATCCATGTCTTATAAATTAATACTAGCCTAGATCGATTTTAACCTTGGATCTATGAAACCTTAAGAGGGATTTGGTCTCTGTCTGCACATGATAGATCCCAAATTATAATGGATCAAGGCTGGTTTAATATTAGCAATGTGAGATGTATCACGACACAAGTGTTTTGATGCTTATCTTCCCTTCTGGTCATTTAATTTATATGTCCGCTCTACTAAAATTAAAATTCAAAAATAAATAAATAAACACACTTCACTCACATAACTTTTATGTCCATCTACCTTACTTTTGTAGGTCCATCTACCTCACTTTTGGCGTTGCTATTGAGTTATGTACTTTCAAACCCTAAGTTTATTGAGGTACATTCCAAATTTTTTTTTAGCATTCATTCATTTTTTAATTTGATGTGTGAAGGTATTTGAAGGAAACACTTCTAAAAAATTGAACTTTGAATATGTTAACATACATAACTTTTATGTCCATCTACCTTGCTTTCACATAGTTATTGGCTTATCTATTTACAAACCCTAAGTTTATTGAGGTACATTCCAAAATATGTTTTGAGATTAATTCATTTTTTAATTTGATGTGTGAAGGAATTTGAAGGAAACATTAGGATAGGGGAGTAGAAGAACTTAACTCTGAATATATTGGAAGTAGTACTAACACTTATGTTGATAGTTTTGATTTAGTAATTGTGATTAATTTGATATCCATCTAATTAGGAAAAAAATTTATTATGCAATTGAATTTTTAATAATAACAATAATAATAATTTAATTTAGAGGAAACATTACATAAGGAGATAGGTAAAGTAAACAAATTTAACCTTAAATAAGAGATGAAGCATTAGTCCTAGGAAGTATATGATATTTTGTATATGCATAGCAAATTTTCAACTTAAGTTTATTAGAAACGTACATACTTCGCCTTAAATAGGAGAGGAAGGATTAGTCTAGTCAAGTATATGGGATTTTTTTCTACACAACAATTTGTCTACTTAAATTTATTAGAGATATTGTACAAATTCACCCTTTAGAATTTGCATATATGACCTTTTAAAAGGAAACACATGTTAGGAATCATTAAATCCACTCAAATTATACTTAATTATAATTGTACTTATCATAAGCAAATACTTACTTATTATCTGCTACCTTATTAAAATAAGGTAAAATCATCACACAAATTTGTTATAATATTAATATTCAAATATTAATGTTAAAATCGAAATATAATATACACTCGAGAAATTCATCATATAAACAACTAAAATAAACTCACTCAACACCAACATATGAAACAAAAAACAACAGAAATACATTCCGAAAAGACTCATGCAAGAACAACATACCAAACTTAAAACAACGCAAATACATTCGAAACAAAAGGCTATACCACAACATAGAAAATAGACTCCCATTCCCACTATCATCAATGATAAAAAAATACCAAATCATAGTTGTAGATGTGGCATGGTATATGATAAAGAGGGCCATGGAGTAAAGTTGTGTAGTTGTAAAAACACACTACTCGTGTTTATTGTAAAGTTTATATGTTTTGATTTTATCTGAAAGTTTACTCATTAAATTATTGAAAATGATTGTTTCTATGGCGAGGCCCAACCAAAATCCAAACAGGATTCCGATTTTCAATCCCTCTCCGCATGTCGAAGATATGCTTTTTTTTTAGAGATACCAAAGCACAATTGTAGTGTGACATGGTATATGATAAAGAGAGTCGCGGAGTAAAATTGTGCAGTTGTAAAAACAAATTGTTCAGGTTTATTGCAAAGTTTAGATATAATGATTAGATTATTGAAAAAGCCTTCATTATATTGTTAAGAGGAAATTCATATTTTTAACATTCATTCAAGCGCACCCAATTCATATTTTTAACATTCATTCATCTTTTAATTTGATATATGTATTCCAAAATATTTTTGAACATTTGATATATGCAAGGCTTTGAAGGAAGCACTCCTAAAAGGAGAGCATAAGAACCTAACTTTGAATATGGGAGTAAGGAAGGAAGGATTGGTCACAGTGGCATTATTAAAGCACTCAATTTTATTTCTAGCTAGTTTTAGTTTTAGTAATATGTATGACATACTCTACATTTTAGAATTTAAAACTGTAACCATTTATTAAGAAAGAAAGATACAGTCAAACTATACCCTCTTGGAATAATTTGAAACTGTAAGCTTAGAAAATCTGTCACATTTATTGGATACAAATCATCTTGAAGCTTGCTTAGATGAAGATGTTTGAATATTTATTTATTTAAGGGGAAGGAAGGCTCTTGACAACGAATGTTTTGACGGTGAGGCCCGACCCAGATCCAAATAGGACTCCCATTTGAAATCCCCCTCAGCTGGTTGAACATCCATTTTTTCGAGACGCCTTCCTGGACTCATCCAATATGAAGTGGACGCACGCACTGGACATGTTTCCTAGTAATTGTATTGTTATTGTCATTGTATTGTTCTCATACCATGAATTAGTTGAGTTAATAATATGTTTATTAATATTATACTTCTATTAATTTTATAGTCCAATAATATGACTTATTATGACAATGCTTATAGTCCAATATCATGGTTCATCATACCAATGTATTGTTTGAATATCATGGGTCAAATACCATGCCTTATCATACCAATGCTTTGTTTGAATATCATGGGTCAAATATTGTGCCTTATCATACCAATGCTTTGTTTGAATATCATAGGTCAAATACCATGCCTTATCATACCAATGCTTTGTTTGAATATCATGGGTCAAATACCATGCCTTATCATACAAATTATTTTTTTGAATATCAAATAGCATTAGTTCTCTAAAAATACTCCGTTTGAATATCAAATAGCATTAGCTCTTTGAAAATACTTCGCAGACTCTACTTCCAGCTCGTAGAAGTTGTTGGTGATGATCCTCCAGCTTTGTCGGTTGTCATGTCTCTAACAGATCTAAAATGAATGACTCGCGCTCTCGATAATTGCGTCCCTCAATTGTGGAAGAATCTGGAGGTGACTTAGACGCACTTCCTTGGAAATCCATCTAACAATGTATCGACTCGAAAAGATCCAGGGGAGATTATGTGGCAGTACATCCCAAAAAATGTGTCACATGGACTGTGTGAACATGTGTGGCGTGAATTGTACACACACAAAACAAAACACAAGTGCATTGTTTAATTAGGCAGATAGACCTTCCTTTTGAATCAACTCACTTTACATATTCAACTACCGTTTTGTTGTGCTAGTGACATCTATCCTGACTGGGTGCTCATGAGATTTGTTTTGAATATGATAAATAATCCCACAAAATTGAAAAGCAATGCATTCACATTCTGAGGCTGGCATTGCGAGAATGTAACTGTCATGTGTCCAACGAAAATTACGACATGAGCTTTTAATTCTTGGTTTCCCCACCATCAAGATGTAACTCCATTGAGATTCCCTTTGATGAACACAACGATGAACACAATGCATTGATGATTTATGCGCTCCTCCCACCAAAGTATATTTTCCATCCATAAGCTCAGTTGTTGTTGCTTATTTGCAGGCCAAAGCTTGCAGGCTGGTTACCTAAGATGGAAATGCACAATGCAGGGAACTCAGAAGAGGGAGTGATAGTTAGCAGAAGAAAATAGTTGTTGATAGTGCAAGTATAAACGATGTTTTGCAGGGAGCCTGAGCCAACGCATAGAGGAATAGTGCACACCATTTTGTAGGGACCCTAAGCCAGTGCATAGAGAAACCTGATGTGAAGACCAATGAATTGAGTTTCCACACTTCATTAGAGAACAACCCATGGGAATCAAAATAATGCATAACGAGAGCACTTCTGGAGCTAAAGACAAGGGAAGAAATCATCCAAATCGTTTGTAGCATTAGGACTAAAAGAGACGTTGCCGACATTTTTAGACCATGCCCTAACTTCCCAGGACATTATAACATGTGTAATATTTTCTCTAGGAGGTTCTGGGTATGAAAATCTCACGAACTAGACCACTATATGTTTTAATTATCACCCTGATGTTCCTTTTTTGGTAACTTGGTGTATGTGTGTGGAAACTTCAAACTATTTTCATTAGAAACAATCATCTAGCTTGGGATTTCATTCATTGTTGTATTGCTGGGGGTTCAATGCCATGACGACTGCCTGTGATTGAGGCCCTCACAAATCTTGGAAAATGCTGCATTTGCTGGGCTCAACCACTTACCAATATGGAATATTGAAAATTTTATTTTTCCCATTTAAAATTTTTATTTTTCACATAATACATTTTTCATTGACTATTTGTTTTGGATTCATGGAATTTTTTTGGCTTTGGCTGCAGGTGCTTTTATGGTGGAGTTTCCTCCATATCCAAGTTCTTCAAACATTTACTTTAAAGAATTACCCTCGTTTCTTCTCTCAAAATAAATTAGGGCTATCTATTGACTGATATTTTTATGTACCTAGCACGTGAATAACACTGAAGAACTCAATATTACCGAAGAACTCAAGAAAATTTAAGGCTTAGGATTTGACTAATTGCTACAATATCAAGTTCAAAGTGAGTACATTAAATGGCCCTCTCTGGGTAGAAAAATAGTTGATTTCGGGAAATCCTTGAAGTCAAGGGGATCTCAAATATCTTCTTTTGGTAGGGCAATTCAAGCTAATGAATTAATTAAACATCTATCTGAACCTGAACCTTCAGAGTGAATTCCTAATGTTGAAACTTATTTATTCTTCAATGAATGAGTTTCTGGATTCTGTTCTGTGTAAGGTTCCAAAATGATAAATTATTTATAATTCAAAAAAACTAAATAATTTATCATTTTGGAACCTTACACAGAACAGAATCCAGCAGCTCATTCATTGAAGAATAAATAAGTTTCAACATTAGGAATTCACTCTGACGGTTCAGGTTCAGATAGATGTTTAATTAATTCATTAGCTTGAATTTCCCTACCAAAAGAAGATATTTGAGATCCCCTTGACTTCAAGGCTTTCCCGAAATCAACGATTTTTCTACCCAGAGAGGGTCATTTAATGTACTCACTTTGAACTTGATATTGCAGAAATTAGTCAAATCCTAAGCCTTAAATTTTATTGAGTTCTTCAGTATTATTCACGCACTAGGTACATAAAAATATCAGTCAACAGATAGCCCTAATTTATTTTGGGAGAAGAAACGAGGGTAATTTCAGTTTTGGTATAATATGTTGTGAAACACAAGGATTTGAATTAAGAGAAAGTTTTCATCTAGACATACATGAGGACTCGATTGTCACTTCTTGCAACAACAAATGTAGTTGATGTTGGATCTGTAGAGATGCATGAAATGCTCACACCTTAAAAATCCTTCAATGTAAAGATTTTTCTTCCATTCATCACTTCCCGAGTACAAATGTTAGCATGGGATGTTTCTATTACTCCATTATGAGACAACACATATGCCACAAAAGCCCTTGTATCTATATTATCTCCCAACCGAAGAACTTTATTTTCCAGAAATGCAAGCCTCCATGATCCTTTTCTCTTTAGTTCATCACAATTTTCATCTTGATTTATCTGAATTTTATCTATATTGGGTGGTGCAACAAGTACCAGAAGACAAACAACTATATATTCTTTATTGAAATCAAAATGTGAACATGCATGATTACTACTCAACCTTGACTATTGATGTTATCTTGGCACAATGTTGTTTAAATTATTATCTTTAAATTCATGTCTATTTTAAACTTCATCTACAAGTTTACAATCTGTGAAATTCCTACTCATCTTCCCACACAAACATCGACTGAAAACTCCTAAAACAACAGATTGGAAGATGTTTTAATCCACACTAAAAATTTTTGAAAGCATAAAGCGCCTAGAAATATCTGAGATAGCATAGTATCCATTGCAATTGTGTCCAATAACAAGATGTGAAAGATGAGGAATAGCCAAAAATTTTCGTATGTTCGTTATTTTACAACCATCAGTTGGTAAAATGAATTCCTCCGCACACATGCTCCATCTCGAGTCCATCCTCCACCCATGTATCCCTCGATTTTCTCCAGCTGCAATGATATATTGTGGTGCACAAACCAATATACAATACATACTCTCCAGAGAAGACAATTGTGCTAACACTGAAATGTCCCCATTTTTCACTGAAACCAATTTAACACCATGCCCTTCACATTGACCTAGTGAAATACATTTTGAGCGTGGAAAATTTACTCTTGATTCTCTCAGATCTTGAATTAGGATGCATTCAATGTTGAAAATGCAACAACATGATGGAGCTTAGTGAAAAGAAGTCACCTTCACTAAGTGGGCCAACAGGCTATTTTTGGCGCAAAGTCTATTTTTAGACTATGTCTATTTTTAGACATATGGATCATGGTCTATGAGTTGCAGGATGCTATTTATGGATGATTGGTCAATTTGGTAAAAATAGATGGACCTCTATTTTTAGACATTGGGCGGAATCTATTTTTAGACTGCTGGGCTAAAAATAGAACAGTCAAATATTATTAACCCTTAATAATATTTAGACTATAAACATTATCTTATCCTCTTGGAGCACTTCAGTTTGATGCTTGGATGTGGTACATGTAGCTGACAGAAGGAAATACGCTTTTCCTAAGGGTTAGTTGAGCTATTGCATGGTTGACTTCAGTTAGAACTCATGTGGCAGAGTTTGGTGGAGTTGATGAGACAGTTGGTGGAGTTGTGTTCTGTTTAACTTAGTTGAACTAGTTGTATTTAGTCTAACTCAAAAATACACTAGTGATGAGTGATGAGAATTAATTATTAATTAATTCACTAATTATTAACTCATAAATCAACTAAAGAACACATCAGTTAACTGCAATGCATGGACAGTTCAGTGGAGACTAGTGTTAGAGGTGGGTGAAAGGGTGAGTCTACTATCAGTTGTGACTATGGTTGTGCATGAGATTTGCACACACATTGATTAATATTTCCAATGAGGATTGCACAGTACAAGCCAGGTGGATTCGAACTTGGATCTCATCATTATTCATCTTGGATTTTGCAGTAGAGGCAGGCAGACTTATGGAGGAGATTTGAACCTGTGACTTGTTCATCTTCCGTGCTAGTTTGTGTGTAGCATGTGAGATAGTGCTGGGAGCTCTGAGAGCTTTGTGCTATGTATTGTTACATGTTCTCTATCATTATAATATACAGATAGTTGGGTTTTTTCATCTGTACTCTTTCCCCATTACATACTGTGTTATATGTGTGCTTGATTATGTTTTAATGTGCGCATGCGAATGCTTCTATTTCCGCATATTGATGATCAATTGTAGAAGAGGTTATGTATTATGCATGAAGCTTAAATAGTGTGTAATCAGGATAATCTTGGTGAATAATTCAGCTATTATTCAAATTTCTACATGGTATCAGAGCGAGAATTGATCATCGGATCTATTACAGTGATTACAATTTATTTCGGTAGATAGAGTCTGTAAGCGGGCCAGGTAGCCTCTGGATCCATCCTTTATTTGAAAGGTGATATATCCAGTAAATTCCCCTACAGTCAATCTCTGTTCTAGAAATACTTTGTTCTCACAGATCGGAAGCGGTTGAGTTTTGAGCTGGTGGAATTCCAATTTGCAGCAGAATTTGGAATTCGAATTTGCAGCAGTTTTCTTGGTGTCGAAGTCAAAATGTCTTTCAACGGATTGCGATTGGAGTATGCCCTTGAGGGCAGCTCGAATTATGTTGCATGGAAGGACATAATGGAGGCGGTATTAGATGATAACGAGCTGAAGGAGTTCATAGAAGCTGAGGTCCCAAAGCCTACTAATGCTGCTCAAGTTGAGGCTTGGCAAAAGAAGATGGAAAAATGTCGAAGGATTCTGTTGGAGGGCATAAAGGATCACATTGTATCCAGCATGCATGGAAAAGCTTCTCCATACTTGATGTGGAAAGCGTTGACAGATTTATTCCAAGGCAAGAGCGACCAGAGGAAGTTGGCGCTTAAGGATAAACTCAGACACATAAAGATGGAGAAAGGCGACAGTATGCCCAAGTATCTCACGAAGTTCATCCAATGCAGGGATGAGCTGGGAAGTGTGGGGGTGACTGTAGATGATGATGAATTGGTGAGCTTGGTTCTCCTTGGTCTTCTGAAGAGTTGGCATGCCTATCAGGATTCTGTCAATGGTCGAGAGAAATTGCTAGGATGGGAGCGACTTTGGTCGGATCTTGTGCAAGAGGAGATAAGGCAGAGTACCAGGGACGGATCTTCATCAAAGGTATCTAATGAAGAAAATTGCGCTTTGGCTGCCAAAGCAAAGAAGGGGAAGAGCAAGAAAGCTTCTCATTCCGGTGCGAAAGGCAAGAAGCAGGACATGTCCAAGGTGAAGTGTTTTCACTGTCACCAACACGGACATTATGCCACAAATTGTCCACTTCGAGAAGGAAAAAAATAAGCATCTTTCTTTGGATGGAGTGGGAGAGGGCCTTAGCCTCACGAGTTTCGAGCTGATTTTTCAGCGATCGCATGCTTGGTTTCAGAGTGTGATGGGATCGGTATGGTTCTTGGACGAGTGGTGCGTCTTTTCACATGGTAACGGAGATCGAATCTGTTTCGGATACGGATGAGAAAGATCTTAGAGTGCACATCAAGATGGGCGATGATGGTAGATACGGTGCGACCAATATCGGTACCATTTCCTTTGAGAGGGAGTCTGGTAAACCCTTCGTATTGAAGGAAGTGATGCATGTTCCAGGATTGAAGAAGAATCTGATCTTTGTGGCGATGTTAGAAGACAAGGGGTACGATGTTGTCTTCAGCGAAGGAAAGGCTTTCCTGCGCAGTAAGACAACTGGAGAAACCCGAAAGATAGGGGTTCGAGTCAAGAACCTTTATCACTTGCAAGTGGATGGTTGCACAGAAATGGCATGCAAGGCGGAAGGAGTGGTGAGCTGGGATGATGGCGAGCTGTGGCACCGGAGATTGGGCCACCTTCACCGTGGAGCTTTGAAGATGCGCAAAGATTTCTACCGGGGCTTCTTAAGGGCACTCTTGCGCGGTCGGATCGATGCAAGGGGTGTACACTCGAAAGTCACACCTTTCACTCGAGAAGGATATTCGTGCCATGACGATCCTTGAGAGAATTCACACAGTACGTGTGTGGACCTTTCTCAATAGCTTTCGACAACAAATCACAAGTACTATGTGATCTTTGTTGATGATTTTTCTCGGAAGTGTTGGATCTTCTTCATGCGGAAGAAGAGCGAGACATACTCAAAGTTCTATGAGTTCAAGGCGTGTTGAGAAGTAATCGGTAGGGAAGCATGTGAAGGTCTCTCAGGAGCGACAATGGTGGTGACATTCATCTCGCCGAATTCAAGAACTTTTGCAGTCGCAGTAGGGAATCCGGAGAGAAATCATAGCACCTCATAACCCACAGGGAGTATGGGGTTGTTGAGCGAAGAACAGAACGATCGGTGGGTCGCGCACTGGGGCGATGTTGCATGATCGGGTGGCCTACCCCTTCACTTGTGGGCGTGAGGCATGCAATGCGTGAAAGTATATGTGCGAACCGTTGTCCTCACAAGATAATTGGCATGAGTACACCCGAGGAGGTGTTTTTCGGTAAGAAGCTCCGATATTTCCCATTTGAGGATTTTTGGTTCACTCCGTTCTACATGCATGTAACGAAGGATGCCGGGAAGAAGCTAGATTCGACCGCAGTAGGTTGGGATATTTGTGGGGTACAACGATACACCCCACAACTATCGTGTGTATTTTCCCGCACGCCGCAAGGCTGATGCGACGAGATATCAAATTTCGGGAGGAGAAAGCCCATGCGGTGTTCGCTTGGGAGGGAGCCACACTTGCATGCAAATGAGATGCTATTAGTTCCTAAGGATGAGCTTCGCGGATGTGGATCAGCCACAAGAGGAAGTTCATGGAGTGGAAGAGACCACACATGCGGCGCCAACCATCGAGAGGGCGCAAGCGCACTACGAGGCAGCTGAGCGGCCGCTCAAGATGCGAGAGAGGATGTAGGACCACCTACAGCACAGCGCAGACGAGAGATCGGTCACCGGACAAGTACACTTGGATACATGGCTCTTGTGAGAAAATGTGTCGTGACGAGCCATCCTCTTTCAAGGAAGGTCTGTGGAGGACCCCACATGGGTAGATGCCATGGTGGAAGAGTATGATTCGATTGTCAAAAAGCATGTGCATGGGAGATTGTCCCAAGGTCGGAGGGGAAAATCGGTTGGTGGGTTCGAGATGGATCTACAAAGTAGAAGCGAAAGTGAGATGGCTGGAGTGTGGAGAAGCACAAGGCAAGATTTGTTGCCTCGAGGCTTCTCGCGGCATAGAGGGGATCGATTATGAGGGAGACCTTTGCACACGTCGCAAGGTACTCTTCCACACGGACGATCCTAGCTCTCTCGGCACGTGATGGGGTGGAACATCCATCGGATGGATGTGAAGACTCGCGTTCCAATGAAGGTCACTGAGGAGGAGGTGTACATAGAGTAGCCCAAAGGTTTCGAGATCTTCAGCAGCGAGTCACATGTGTGCGGACTCAAGGAGAGCAACTGTACGGGCTGAAACAAGCACCTCGTGCTTCGTACACACGGACAGACGGTTATTTCACCGGGACTTGGATTCCCCAAGAGTGAGGCGGATCCCAACTCGCACTCAGCATTGTGGTGGAGGGGAAGTTCGTCGATCATTGTACTTTATGTAGATGATTTGATTTTGACGGGTGATGAGTTGTTGATACTTTCTATGCAAGGAGGATCTTGCTAGAGAGTTTGAGATGAAGGACTTGGGCCTCCCTCATTATTTCCTGGGATTGGAAATTTGGCATCGCAGATGATGGGTCTGTTTGTTTCTCGGTGGTAAGTATGCCGTGAGACACCGGAGAAGTTCAACATGCATGGTCGCAAGCTCCGTTGATACTCCTCTTCCTGGAGGTTGGAGGAAGGAGGATGCTACTTCGGCGGAGGGTAGTAAATGCCACCGTTTGCATCGACGAGTTGGTGGGGTCGCTTATGTATCCGGGTCAATACACGACCCGACATATGCTATCTTTGTCACAACTCTCGCAAGCCTATGGTTAAGCCTACCAAGCTCTTCTCCGGGAAGGCGAGCAAGCATGTATTTCGTTATCTTAGAGGCACATCGGGACATGGTTTGTGTTACGGACGGGAGGATGAGGTGAAGCTATGTGGCTTCACTGATGCGGATTGGGCGGGGAGCCCAACGGACAGAAAAAAGCGCATCCGGAGGGATCTTTAGTATCGTGTTCGAGAACGCTTTCTTGGCACGGCAGGGGAAGCAGGTCCATGGCACTCGGTTCAGCGGAGGCCGAGCATATGGCAGCGAGTTTGGCGCATGCGAGGCTATATGGATGAGGAAGATCCCGGTCGGAGTTGTTCGGGTCACACTTGGAGCCCATCGTGATTTATTGTGATAACCCGAGTTGCATTAAAATCTCGGCTAATCCGGTATTTCATGACAGATCCCACATCGACATCGGGTACCATCATATCGCAGAGATTGTGTGCAGCAGAGAATCATGTTACTTTCATACATTCCCACGGAGGATCGGATGTCGATATCTTGACGAAGGCGCTCACCGGAGCAAATTCAAATACCACGAGAGGCGGGGATAGGGGTTGCGAGATAATCCATATCTTGTTGAGAGGGAGTGTTGAAAATGCAACAAGATGATGGAGCTTAGTGAAAAGAAGTCGCCTTCACTAAGTGGGCCCTTAGAGCTATTTTTTGGCGCAAAATCTATTTTTAGACTATGTCTATTTTTAGACATATGGATCATGGTTTATGAGTTGCGGGATGCTATTTATGGATGATTGGTCGAGTTGGTAAAAATAGATGGACCTCTACTTTTTTAGACATTGGTAGGAATCTATTTTTTAGGCTGCACGGCTAAAAAATAGAACGATCGAATATTATTAACCCTTAATAATATTTAGACTATAAACATTATCTTATCCTCTTGGAGCACTTCAGTTTGATGCTTGGATGTGGCACATGCAGGTGACGGAATGAAATACGCTTTTCCTAAGGGTTAGTTGAGCTATTGCATGGTTGACTTTGCTATTAGAACTCATGTGGCAGTAGTTTGGTGGAGTTGATGAGACAGTTGGTGGAGTTGTGTTCGATTTAACTTAGTTGAACTAGTTGTATTTAGTCTAGCTGATAAATACACTAGTGATGAGTGGTGTGAATTAATTATTAATTAATTCACTAATTATTAACTCATAAATCAACTAAAGAACACATCGACTAATCACGCAATGCATGGACGAGTCTGAAGGAGACCAGAGCGTTAGAGGTGGGTGAAAGGGTGAGTCTACTATCGATCTGTGACTATGGTTGTGCATGAGATTTGCACACACATTGATTGAGATTGCCAATGAGGATTGCACGATTACAAGCCAGGTGGATTTGAACTTGGATCTCATCATTATTCATCTTGGATTGCGCAGTAGAGGCGGTCGGACTTGTGGAGGAGATTTGAACCTCGTGACTTGTTCATCTTCCGTGCTAGTTTGTGTGTAGCATGTGAGATAGTGCCGAGAGTCGTGAGAGATTTGTGCTATGTATTGTTACATTTTCTCTATCATTATAATATATAGATAGTTGGGGGTTTTCAAGCTGTATGCTTTCCCCATTACATGCTATGTTATATGTGTGCTTGATTATGTTTTAATGTGCGCATGCGACTGCTTCTATTTCCGCATATTGATGATCAATTGTAGAAGAGGTTATGCATTATGCATGAAGCTTAAAAAGTGTGTAATTAGGATAATCTCAGTGAATAATTCAGCTATTATTCAAATTTCTACATTCAAGTATATCAATATTATTCCCATCCGGTGTGAACCGTATTCCATATTTCTCAAATCCATACTTTATCTCAAAGCAAGCTTCTCCATTCGATAGAATAACTCTTGTGTAACCAAGCAGACAGGAATAATTGGATGATTCCTCTACAATCACCACCTTGTAAATGAAAATAATTATTTCCCTTTTTTGTAGAAGACCACAGACAACATAGAGATGGGCATTTTTACCCTAAACACTCAAACAAGAAGGAAAGAACCGTAATAGGATTCTCATAGGAACCAAGTTCCATAAACACCATTTCTCTTTGATTTCCATTAGTATAATCATTAATATTTATTATAATAGTCAAAATTATTATAATATCGTCTTGAATAGGGAATTTAGGCTTCAATTTCTTCAACAAAGAACCGACACTCAAATCGTTGTTTTCAACAACTTCAACGTTTAGGGTAGAAGGAGGCACATCCGAAAAAAGCCAAAACTGGGGGAAATACAATTTGATTCTTCATTCAACGTCTCTATCAATGCACTCTGACAATATGATCGAACATTAACAATTTAATCATCGCTTCTAGAGTTTTCCTTTCTTGCAAATGCATTGGGGATATTAGAGATTCCATAATGATTACTTATGCCAATAGTTATACATGAAGCTAGTTACAAATCATCGAAGGTAGGTAATATTGTATGTTGCATTCTGAAGTTATGTCCGAATTTTGGACTTGCTTATCCTAAAAAGATCCCACAGAGACATCCAAAGCTTGTTCAAATAACCGGTGATCACACCCTTGTTTACACAATATGTGGGAAACAAACGGCTTAGATTCAACCCAAGAAGAATATCTCCCATAAGAACATATTTTATTATTTGGCTGCTCCATAATACTTTGCTCGAGACTCAATATCTATTTTTTTTATCAACTGAAATACAACCTTCCACGTCGATCTAGGAATAAATCCATTATCATCAGTGAGCTAGCAACAAGATACATATACGTAAATCTCGTGTCTTGTTACCAATAACTCATTCGAAAAATTTCTACCCAAACATTGTTCAATTGAATAAGCACCATTATGCTCCTCATTAAGGTTTCCTATACTACACACTTCAAAGATGCTGGAGTCCGTGCATCAACAACACAATATTGGCTTCGTAGGGCACTAGACTGCACCATTTTATATCCAGTATCTACGAGTATGACACTTTTCATGCTCGCATATTTGATAGCTCGTGGGTTTTCAAGGTATTTTCCAAGAAAGTCATATTTGGCCATGTATTCTCTCCTGGAGATAGTGGGAGCACGTGGGGCATCTTCAAACCGAATTTTTTTATAATTTCCCCAATTTGAAATGAAAACTACATACATATGGATCAAAGGTAGTAGATACATATTTTAGATGCCTCTCAAAATTAAATTCAGTCAAAGAAATTTATGTGTTAAGGTTGTCATCAACAACATTATCCTCACCGGCCTCTCTAAAGCTTTTGCATTCCAAAATATGCACCAATGTCGGATTTCTTTTGACATCATATATATCTAATTCTAAACTTCTCTTTCTTCTCGAGATATTTTTTTCTTAGCATTTGTAGAACATGGAGGATCTGTTCTCATACAAAGGTCGTACTTCATAGACAGGACATTTTGCGACTCACTAATGCACCGAGATGAGATGAATTCTTCTGGACAACATTATTGGAACATTGGTCATCCTCAAAATTGTCTACGAAAAACATCGTCTATGACCATAGAATCTTGCTTAGGATTACCTAAATAGTCCCTTTTATAATCCTTTATCAAAAAGGAAATTTATCCACGTCGGTACTTGATTTAACATGAACTCTGGATCCCAAAGGAACATCCACCTCCAAACCCTTAACTACATTCTCTACGTTTTTGAAAAGAATTTCTTTTTTTGACTTTGTAATTAGATCAAAGGTAGGAGATATACTAGATCGATCTCTCTTCATTATTCTATTTAGCACTTGAAACCCGATCTAGGGTAAAATCTACTTACCCTTAACCAAGACCTTTTTTTGCTTCAGCGATAAATTAGAATCGCATTTAAGTAAAGCGTTAATGAAAATAAAATGAGCAACACCTTGTTGTAAATAAGAGGAACATAATTGTTAAGATCAACAATCATAAGAACACGTCATTTGATAACAGAGTTTGTCCAGGAGGGACTACATCTCCAGGCCTCGGTGTCAAGATGGTATAGGCCACTACATTAAGTGTTGTAAGAAGAAGATGTACATGGATGTATCTCTCTGACGTACAAGGAAACTTCCTCTCACGCAGAGTAGCTAGACCTCTCTACTGAGATGTTCCACTTCGAAACTCTCATTCATAACAATGCTCCTATCGCGTATGACAACAATCTACACATAAAGACTATGAGTATCCCACCAATATGGAAAACAAGGGATCTCAAATGACATACGTGTGACAATGAGTATCCCGCGAACATGGCATCAAAGGGATCTCGAAATAATACAAGTCCATGACATAAATTACATCAATAACAAAACAAGACAAGATTCCATGACTCATATATCAACGGGGATCTGTACAACACTATGCATCTTGGGGACAAAGAAGTACATGAAATAAACTCATCATATACCTCTCTTGCCGAAGATGACCTGAAGAATGGATGTTGGCGTTGTTGGATCTGAAAACACCATCACAATTGTGGCGTTGAGAGGTGTGAAATCGATCGCTCACTTGCTAAAAACTGATCACCCGCAACTTCACTTCAAAAACTCGACCGAAAAATAGAAAACTCGGATGAGAAATCTGAATATGCCATCGTATTCGATGACGTTGAGTAGTGCGAGAAAAAGACCTGTCCATTTTCTGAATTCTAACAAAGTGAATATCTCGGGGCAAAAAGGAATCTTAATGCAGCAGCTCTCATACCATCTTGACATCGAGGCCCAAAGATGTAGTCCCTCTGGATGATCTCCGTTATCAAACGACGTGTTCTTATGATTGCTGATCTTGACATTTATGTTCCTCTTCTTACGACAAGTCGTTGTTCATTTTATGTTCATTAATTCTTTACTTAAATGTGATTCTAATTTATCGACTGAAGTAAAAGGTATTGGTGAAGGGTAAACATATTTTACCTCCGGATCAGAAAACAACCATGAGAAACTCTCCATTGGTTGCATTCACATCATCTTTGATCTCACTAAAGACTGATTTTTTAAAGCTCCCGTTCCAATTCCAAGGTCCCCCCATAATAACATCACTCCGGCTTGGACATTTATGGTATATTGTTTGCTTCCATAAGTTAGCATTTTATTATCAAGACATAATTTTATTAATGGTGGGTATACTTCGATAGTGTTTCCATTCTACTTATTCCACGCACAAAAATTTCCCCGTTTTATATTAGTAAAAAGAGAAAATTGGCACTATATTTTTAATTGTCTATGGTACACAAGAATTTTCGTGAGTCTTCAATTCGCTTGAAGTATCTACACATAACACCTCAACTCTCCATAGCTAGATTGCAATTTGGAATGGGTCTCCAACTAGCAAACTATTGCGTATGACTCATAAATTCGAAGCATCAACATGAGAGACCATGCACATTTCCCTTCTGAAGACTTCCCAATTTTCTTTCTAACTACATGGAGTTGATCAAAAGATTCATTATTAGGATCATGTTCAGCAATGGAAGAAGCGTGTAAATTCCCTTTTCGATATATTCTTTCTTTTCTTTACGGCGACTTGTTTAAGGAAGGGAAATTCCGTGGGAGAAACACCATTATCATCGACTTTGCAAATTCTTGTCCCATGTCATCTCGAATCTTCCTTGTCTAAATTTATATCCGTTGATTGGGTGGCATTACATTGTCTATTCTATTCCGAGGAACTCATACTACACTCATTAGAAAGTATCTAACCTTTCCCCATATAGTTCAAGGGCAGACACCGCAAAGGAATAACACTAGCTCGAGGAATAAATTGATTAGATTTCTCAACTCTTCGGTTGACCCTCATCATCCTTTCTATGTCTTGTAATACTTCTTCACAATCTCTAATAGAGGACTCAGTGCATGGAACCATCTCGCAATTTATCCAAATGAGTGTGCATTGTTGCAGGGAAATATGACTCTACTTCTGAGAACCCGAAAGTATGCCCTTGCCAATGTTAGATATTCTTGAATGGTTTTGCATGCCTAGTTCTTCATTTATGATTTCAGCTACGACCCCCCATGCCCAAAATGTGAAATTTCCATTCTCTTTAGATGAGAAGGTTGATCCGAAATGAATGGCCCTATTGGCAATGCATTTTTTTATTTATCGGAATACCAAGACAAGTATTTTCATCCTTGGACGAGATAAACATAATTTAATGATATATATTTTTTTTTCAATGTCAAGGGAATCTGGCACAAATAATCCAGTTTTCCCTACAATATCGAAGCGTTCAAAAGGTTGATTTTTGTTATTGTCATTCTCAATTTCCATTGCAGGAATACCGCAATCCATGTTAATTTTAGGAGGGTCTAGACATGCTACACGAGCAACATTTTTTTAATGAAGCCTCAAGTGTTTTCTTCTTATTGATCCTTCTCTTGTTGCAGTTGGAAGTTTCCGAATACTCGATCGCAAAGTGTCTCCATTTAGATCAATATCTTCAATGTTCGAATTGTTGTCCCATTTTCATTTGCAACAAGTTCACGAAATAAGCGTTGAACCAATGGATTTGTAAATCCAAAATGCTCAGCACCATCAATTATCGGGAACTAATCTCTATGGAACTTTTGAACTCGCATGTCATTTTTCTTCCGTATTTTTTTCCCGTGCAATGGTAGGAGTTTCCCCTAGCACGAAATCCCTTTTTCGAAATAATCGTACATGTGTCCAACATAATTGTGCCCTCGATTTATATCCAATGGGATAGGGATATATGTCTTTACCCGAAAACTTCTCTAGTGTATTTTTTTCTCCCATGGTCCTTTGTACTAT
Source organism: Pinus albicaulis (assembly GCA_034641835.2). Classification (NCBI taxonomy): domain Eukaryota; kingdom Viridiplantae; phylum Streptophyta; class Pinopsida; order Pinales; family Pinaceae; genus Pinus; species Pinus albicaulis. The sequence continues at coordinate 792,333,817 of CM076582.1, read as the reverse complement.
GGTGCCAAGAACGATGAATCTCCAAACCGTCACGTATTCCTCCGTTGTCCATCTTCTGTTGTGGAAGGTAAAATCAATAGTTGAAGCTATTATCACATCTTATATGTCAAGTTAGCCCTAATTGATTGCAAAGACCCAGCTTTAACTAGCTTAGCACAAGTTTAAATCTTTGCCCGGAGTTATAGATTTAGTTTCCCGAAGTTTTAGATTTAGTTTGCTTTGAAATTGGAAATAATGGAGAAAAGAAAATTAAATGCCTTGAAATTGATAATAATGAGAAATAAATAAAAAATTTATCACCAAAGAATACTACATTTCAGCTCAAGTCTCATAACACAACCCACAAGACTTATCAATTTTTTTTCAATATTATAGCTTCATGGCTTCCCCAAAATGGCATTATGGCTTCGAATAACTTTTTAAAAAAAGACAACATGTTTTTAAATACTCCCAAGGAAAAAAATTGTTATCCTAAATACGCTTCTTTGTAAAAGATATCCAATGTAATGTTTTCAACATGATTTCCAAAAAAGCTACAAGGCAAGAAACAAAATATTGAGACTTCCACTATTCATAAAAAAAAAGTTGTTTTCTAACTATTTCTCTCTTAATTTATTGAGCATGTTATTAGCTTGCTTCCACTATGTTAATGTTTCATCCATTTCGAGTAATTTTTTATACAAGTAAAAATTATGATCACATAGATATTTATTTTATTTTATCATTTTTAGGATTCTTTTGAAAAAACTACGAAAATATTATTATCCCTTCAATACTTCAATAGGTGCCTTCATTAAGTTTCATCCATTTTGAGTTAAAAGAAGAATTTTTAAATTAAATAAAATTTATGATCATTAAAAAAATAATTTAAAAATTAAATATAATTTATGATTATATAGATATTAAAATTTTCTTCTATCATTTTTAAAATTAAATTATTTTCCCCAGTATCCATCCAAAAATATGTTGGTATCTTGATTCTAACGATTCTTTTAAAATATATCTTTATTTTTTTTTTCTATTTTAAGGATTTTCTTTCAAATATTGTTTTATTATATTTTTTGGGGGCTATCGAGCTTGTATCAAGTTGTTTTATTTAAAGATTTAAATTGTTTTGTTATATTAAAAAAATAGTTTTTTGGAGATTTTTATTTACTTTTAGAAGTTTTGGTTTTTTTTAAACAAGTTGTGTGGTTTTAGTTTTTGTTTACATAAACATGTGTATAGAGAATGTGTTTGCACTTTAAGTGTAATATATATATATATATATATATATATATATATATATGTATGTATGTATGTATGTATGTATGTATGTATGTATGTATGTATGTATGTATGTATGTATATAACTCTAAATTTTGGACAAATTATTCTTTGCTCACAAAGAAAATATAACATCTTACTCTAAATGAATTACAAGAATTAGAAAAATTGAATTTAAATTGTTTTTTATTTCATTAACTAAATCATAAGAATGAATTACAATAATTAGAGGAATTGAATTAGGAGAACTAAACTAAATTTAAATTTCTTTTTATTTCATTAACTAAATTACAAGAATTAGAAGAATATAACTTTTAAATATTTGAATGAATTACATATTTCATAATAATTTGAGAACCAGTTTTTCATTTCCTTTTTTCGTTAAAATAAAATTGATTGAAATATTTGAGAACCTTTAATTTGCAAAAAAAATTGTTTCTTTTCCAAAGAAACACTATGTAAAAAATGGAAGAGAGTAACCGTTTAGGAAGGGTTATTTGAAAACTATTAATTCAAAAAAAGAGGATAATGACCCTTTCCCCGCCCTTATGAAGGGACAACCAATTATTTTTTGCAAAAGGAAAATGGAATATTTAAGCTTTGAATGTGTTTTTTTCACTAGAGAAGTTTTATGCATTTTAATTGTGGAAGTCTATTCATAAAAAGTTATCCTATAATATTATAAATGATTGTGTTATAAATGATGGGACTATCAAGGAATGTGACAACAAAAATCCGATAGTGTTATAAATAATGGGACTATTGGAGAATGTGACCACAAAAAAAAAGTCAGAATAATTTAATACAATCATGCATACCTTTTACATGTTACATGCCATATATTGCATAGCACTAGACCATATCTACTAAAGACTAAGTCTCTTCGAATCATTTTAAAATATTATGTACTATTTTTATTTTCAGTGTGTGCTTTAAAATGCAAAACAATGCAATACATGCCTACAAATGCATTCCTCAAATAACTTTTCCAATTAAACAAACCTATCGGTGTCTCTTTGCACCTTTTGGGGCAATTGCTAGTAATGTATAAAAACAAAAACACGTGAATTGCAATAGATATTTTCAAATGGAAATGGGTTATAAACTCATTTTGTTTTTTAGTAATGATAAGTAAATAAGTTTGATATGTTATTTTTTAAAAGGTAGTTACTTAAAATGTAGTTTTGAGTATAAAAAATAATTATGTGTTTTAAAATAATTTCCAATAATTTAAATTTAATAAATAATATAGTTAGAATTTATAATTTTAATTATATATATATATATATATATATATATATATATATATATATATATATATATATCTATATATATATATATTATTAAAATAAATTCTTAGAGAAGACAATGGTGAAGGTTTTGGCCACTAATTGAAAGCAAAATGGGGAATTACAGTCTCCAGAGGATGTGAAGATTGAGGAATTTCGCATGGTCATCACAAACAATCAACCTAAGGAAAATGCAAGTCTCACAAAATTTGTTAAGAGACTAGAACATGCTTCGAAGGTGGTAATCCCTCCAACCATCTTGACTAGGAAGGCCCAAGATCTTGTGGATTGAGATCTAATTAGGAAATTCAAGGGCATTTTTCTGCCACCCCAAAACATAATAAATTTGGGTTCTGCATTATTGGATTCCTCTTTGTAAGGGAAGAATTGATACATTTTTTGTGGCATCGGGTTTTTTATTTTCTATTTTAATTTAAGGAGGACAAGGATTTGGTTTTAAAAAATGAACCTTATTTTTTGGGGTCCTAGGCTTTGTACCTTATTTAATGGACTTTGGATTTCAACCTGAACTTGGACATCCCTAAAGCGGTCATGGTGTGGGTAAACTCCTCAAGATTCCTATGAATCTATAGAACATGGGTGCAATTACGAATTCTCTATGAAAATTTTTGGATATTGCAAATCCTAAGAACAACTTTTTGTGTGCACAAATATTCATAGAGATAGACTTGGAGAAAGGTCTCCTATTTCAAATCAAATTTTCTTTGAATGGATGGACACATCTGCAACCTTTGGACTACAATTAGTTACCCTTCAAATGTAGGCATTATCATGAATATGGAAATTTTGTTAGAAATTTCAAAAACAAGAATTTGAAACAAGATGAAACTGGCCAACACGAAAAATAGATGCAAGTTAAAAGAAAGAATCCCTCGAAGCAAGGAGTTCCTACGGTGCCAAAAGAGAATATTTAGGAAAGGAATCAATTCGCAATCGTAGCATAGGTTGGAAACCAATCAGAAGTGGAGGAAGGCCAAATTATGGCACAAGGAGGAACAACAAAAAAAAAAACCGGCCGACAGGAAAACTAGATGCAAGTTAAAAGAAAGAATCCCTCGAAGCAAGGAGTTCCTACGACGCCAAAAGAGAATATTTAGGAAAGGAACCAATTTGCAACTGTAGTAGAGGTTGGAAACCAATTAGATGTGGGGGATGCCAAATTAAGGCACAAGGAGAAACAATGCAAAAAAAAACAAGGAGTCAAGATGAGGTTACTCTAACCCTAGAAGAGCCAGTTTTGTAGCAGGTGTTGTTAATTAAAAATATGGGTCCATAATCCTTTGGTGTTCAAGAAAAGAAGGATCAGGAGCATTCAAGTGCCCAAAAATGATGCTGGGAAATAATTTTGGAACTACGATAACTTGAGTATGCAAGAGAAAAATCAAGGGGGACTTAAGGCATGCTTAACAACATAATAGAAAGGGTTAAAGAACCAAAGCCAAAGATTCCCTCCAAGACAATCCGTGGGGATCAAGCTAATGGGTAGGTGAAATACAATGCACATTACAAACGCAAATAATCTCTTGGAATTGCAAAGGGATGAGACAAAAGAAGGAAGAGATCACAAAATTTTTGAAACTAGAGCACCCTTCCCTCGTGCTAATTGAAGAAATGAAACTGGATGAAAAGGAAGAAATAAGAATTGGGAAGAAAAACTAGAGAATCTATGAGGGTGCGGCATGCAATTACAAAGGAACATTGGGAGGAATTCTTACAATTTGCGACCTGTCCAAAATACAACTAATCCAAGCTATAATCAATCACAACTATATAATTACCAGAGTACAAATTAGAGAGGTAAATATAGTTATATTTATCTTCAATATGTATGCTCCAGTGTACATTGAAGGAAAACAAGATTGTTGGAATTGTTTATCAGAATATGTAGAAGATAATAACTATCAGAATGTAGTAATAGGAGGGGATCCGAACATGATATTATATTTAAGGGAATAAAAGGAGGAAGGGAGGGCCTAATACTAAAGTGGTACCGTATTGCACGATTAATGGCTTGTTAGGATTGGATATGTAACACCCAATAATTGGGAATATACTTGGACTATCGAAAGAGTGGGAAGGGCACATATCACAACTAGGTTAGACATTATTTTGGTTCAAAGCTCAATTTTTTTAGCAAAATGGGAGGTAAATTCAAAGATATTTCTATTATCATTCTTACATCATCACCCAGTATCTTTGATAATAGAGGAAATAAACAAGGGAGGCCCAATTCCCTTATGGCTTAACCCACTTTGGGTCAAGCGTGAAGCATTTATTCCTTTAATAAAATAGGCATGGGTGGATCTTGTTCAAGGATCACCCTCTTATGTTTGGGAATAAAAACTCATAGTAACAAAAATAATGTTAAAGGAGTGTGACAAAAATAATTATAAATTGCCTCAGAAAGAAAATAATGAAATCTTGAACTTGATGAAATAAAAGAAAGTAAAATTAGAGAGGCGAGATGTAACAAAAAAAGGATTAACAAAAAAAAAAAAAAAATTGAGTCAAATTATGGGATCAAAACTTAAGCTATTTTTGTAAGCACGCTAAGGCACGAGAAATGATAAAAATAGTCACAGAAATCAAAGGGTGTGGCATAGAACTGAGAGAATTCTACTAGGAGGGGTAGCAAGAATCCAAATGCCATTTCAGAAATATTTACAAGTAATGTGGGGAAGATGCAAAAGAATAGATAGAGGAAGTGTTGGAAGAAGTACCTCGACTAATTGGAGAATGGGAGAATGGGAAGCTTACGAGAAAAATTGGGGACAAGGAAATTTGGGAAGTTATATAATATTTGGAGAAAGATAATTCACTAGAATTGGATTGTTACACCATCAATTTCTACAAAGAATGTTGAGAAATTATTAAATATAATCTCTGATGTATGCTTAATGACCCTATTAGAAGTGAAGGAGTGGGGCGTCCAACAAAATCATCCTTTTTGGAACTAATTCCTATAGAAAGGAATCACTCCTCATTTGTGAGATTTATACTCATCTCCCTTTATAATAATTCATACAAAATTCTCACAAAGATCATTGCTAAAAGACTAAATAATATAATGGGCATAATTATATTAAAAAAAATCAAGGAGGATTTATTCAAGGAAGATATATTTTGGACAGTATAATCCTAGTCCAAGAAGCTATACGCTCGAGTCAATAGTGAAAGGAAAAAGGAATGGTGATCAAAATTGATATGGTTGGCACCTTTGATATATTAAAGCATCCATACATGCTTTAAAATTTAGAAAGGCTTGGGTCCTCTCCAGGCTTCATGAAATGGATTAGTGCTTGTATAGAGAAACCATTGGTGGCACCCCCGATCAGTGGTAGGCTAGGAGCCTTCTTCCCTCTCACTAAAGGGATATGGTAACTCTTCCCTCTCTCCCCTTTTATTTAAGCGGTGGTGGCATATACATTAAGCAAGAAGCTAGAAAAGGAAAGACATAAGGAAATATCCTAGGGCTTATGATTGTGCGAGGGGTGAAGGACATAAACCATATGTAATTAGAAGATGATACATTAATAGTAGGTGGAGCCTCCATGATCATTGCAGAAAGATTCAAAAAGGTATTAAATGTGTTTTTTCAGGCCTCGGAAATTCTTACAAATACTGAAAATTGTCATGTTTATGGATGGAGTGTTAGCACGACTAAACTTACCCACATAACAAGAAGACATAGATTTTCCCTGGTTCACTCTTGTGTTGTGCAGTGGAAAAGGTATGAATTCACTATGTGTTTTCTCATTCTTTTACTTTAAACATAATTCTTTGTACCCTAGAAAGATGATTTATTACAAGAATTATGGTAGAATTGTAAAGATTTATGTTTATTGTGAAAACATGATTAAGAATTGCTTTTTATTGCTAAAAACAGGAATTAGGCGAGGTGAATAGCTATATTAGAGGCAAGGCTAAGATAAATGCAACTGCTATTCCTCCAGCATTAGACCAAATCCTTCCAAGGACAAGGAAATCCAAATGCATCGCTAAGGAAAGGCAGGGGACAGCTCAGCTTCAGTCAAAGTAAATCATGTGACAACTAAAAGAAGGGAAGTGAATCCCTCAGGATCCTTTGATCCTGAGGGATCACTGTTCAAACCTCATCTTATTCCTTGTCTTGTCCGTTAGAGTCTGTTATATAAGGCAACACCTTTATTGATTAGGGGGGATCCTTGCCTTTAGTGATTAGGGGGGATCCTTGGATTCAAAACATTTCTTTTGTAATATTATGTTTTATTGACTCTCGGCTTTAGAGAGCGATCTCTGTAATACTTTATGCTCGATTAATATAAAGACACGATTCATTTCATATTTCAAGTTCTGAAGTAACCCAATAGTGTTTCACTGGTGCTAAGGGCCCGACCCTGGTGGAATTACTCTGTTGTTTGTATTTCTATCCTTTGCTTACTGTCGTGTGATAATTGCGTTTGGATTCATTACGATTATAGAGTTGTTTGATTGTTGTTGAATTGAATTCGGGTTTGCTGTGAGCGTTAATGAATTGCACTGCTATTCTATCTTAGCAAGAATCGTGTTTACTGTCTTATTCATCTTTCTATATTTTATAAAGCTTTGTTGTTCTATGCTTAATTCTGGTTGCTGTTCCATTGGTTTATGGTTCATTTCGATTGACTGTTTCATAGTGTTGATTGTTGACAGGTTTGAAGTATTAAAGAAGATTCGTTGCCTGATTGCATTAAGTTTATATTTTTTGTTCAATTAATGTTTGTTGTTCCATTCTTGTTTATTGTTCATTTCTGATTCATAGGTTCAGATTAGCAGAGAGATTGTTTATATTTGTTGTGTGCACATAGGAATTACGAGTTGTTGTTCCTTTCCAACTCTTATTATTAGAAGAAGTTCTTTTTAGTTATTTTCATCAGCAAGTAGTTCAAGTTCGATTTCATTTTGATTGCTTAAAGAATAGGACCATCAACTGTAGAGGACATTGGTTACTGCTTCCAAGTTCCCAGATTGATTGCCTTGTCTCAGTGTGATTTCAGTTGCATCGATTTCTAAGGGAATGAGTTATTGTTACTATATCCCTGATTGATGTTTATAGAATGAGTAGTTAAGATTTCAGAGTATTTTCATTCATGTTCCTGTAATAAGATTTCTTTGCAAGCATCTGTTTACTCTTGTATCTAGCATACTGTACTACATCTTTCGTAGCATTACTCTTAGTTAATTGCAGTCTCAAATAGAGTACACTCTTGAAATAAAAAGTCGCTCCCGGATTGATAATTAATGTATGATAATTAGATGTTTAAAAGATACCTTTTATGCCTCAACATTTTGGCGCTGTTGCCGGAGAGAGTGTATGCCATTTCAGAGGAGTGATGCACAATTGATTTTCTGCTGCTCACGAAGAATTGGGTATTAAAGACGGAAGGTAAGAACCTGCGCACCGGGCAAGGAAAACCCTTGCTCACAGCCCGCTTCACAGCAGAATTAGGTAAGCTTCTTTGTTTAGGTAGGAATGAAGGCTTGTTTTCTTGAATGAATAAACCAGCTAAGCAAAACAAAATTCCTCCTAAACCTGAAAAACCTAAGGGACCAGTGACCCTTGGGCGAACAACTTTTATTGATGAAATCCTTAAAAAGATTGAATCTCAGTCATCAGTAGGACCTAGGAAAGTTATCTCTAGACAACCTACTAGTTCCCTTTAGGCCACAGAGTCACCATCTTAAGCCTTTGCTGAGATACATAGTCAAACAGTGGGAATTGAGCAAGATTCCAAAGAAATTGAGAATCCCTGCATAATTTCCCCTCAATAAGGGAACTCTAGTAATCTCCATGTAGGAGAAGGGGAAAAAAGAGAAGAAGAAGAACCAAAATATCCTCTTGAAATAGTCCAAACAATAAGTAGTCCAGATAAGGGAAGTGTTGTTAAACTCGTTCAAAACCAAGGTCCTGAATCACCTCAAGCAGTAGGTCAGCAAGGAATACTTATTGTTCCAGACCAGGGAAGTGATGTCAAGGCCATTCCTACTCCTTCCATTCAACCTAGGAATTCCCTTGAAATCCCAGAATAATATTAGCACATCTTTGACCAAATGGCCCAGAACCAAAACCAGAACCAGCAAACCCCCCAACAAACCTCTACACTGCAATATCCTATAGTAGATACTGCAGTTAATGCACCTATGAAAGCCATTCCCCTTCAACATATTCCCACATTTCATGGCTTAACATCAGAAGATCTAGATGCATTTCTATTCGAATTCGATGTTTTATGCAGGGGGTATGACTATACCACCGATCCCCAAAAATTAAAACTATTTCCTTCCACATTAAAAGGAGCAGCCTTACGATGGTTTATGGGGTTAGGTGGGGGTGTCATAACTAATTGGGATCAGATGAAAGCTGCATTTTTAAAGAAATATCAAGATTATTGTAGGTCTCAGGAACTAAAAGACGAAATATTCCAAATGACAGCAAAACCAAATGAAACCTTGGAAGAATATGTGGAACAGTTTCAATACAATCTTCAGAGATCTCCTTATGCATCCTTAACCTTACCTGATAATGTGCTGAAAAATACATTAATTAGGGGAATGAAAGATCGATGGGTTGAAAAATTGAATATTATGGGAAAAGGTGATATATATCAGGAAAGCTATGCTAACATCATTGATTTGTGTATCAGGAGTTCGAGGGGAAACACAAGGCTAAAATCAGCAGAACGTGACATGATTACACGGGACAACAAGACCTCCAATGAAGGTGTAACTCGTGCAGAGATTGGAAACCTGCTGGAATATTTTAAAACAGATATACTAGGGACTCTAACAACGCAGTTCGACATTATGCAAGACAAACAAAATCAAGCAGAAGTAGAGAAAAATTTGGCAGTATTCTTTCCTAGATGCGAGAATAAACACAACCATAAAGAGTGTCCACTGGATGTAATCAAAGTTTGCGCCATTCGCACGAAAGATCACCCCACAGAAGGATGTCCCTCACATCCTGGCATAAAAGCAGTTTATAAGGAGGCAGAAGAAGAATCGGAAGTAGTATATCTACTTAATCAGCGTCGACAATGGCAGCCATGACAATAAGGTATGCCAACTGATCTATTTTCTTCTTTTCAGCCTCCTCAATACAATGCTTAGAAATATAATGGAATGTGGCAAAGTCAGCCACCTTTCCCCAATTGGTCACAACAGCCATTCCCTACATCATCATGGCCAAATCAAAGAATTCAAACTAATTGGCCAAATTTTCCTTTCTGCCCATCGTTTTGGCAAAAAAATGCTTATCCAACACAATGGTCCCCCTCTACTTCGCAAAGTCAGGCCTGGCAGTGAAACTGGAAAAGACCTACAAATCAAACAGCTGGAATAATTCCCCTCTCTTAACCTACACTCCCAGCTCCCTATACAAACCCCCAGACCAACTTACGACCACAACTCCCAGCCCAGCCCAACCCAAACCCAAGCAATAGGCCAGTTCAGCCTGTCCAAATAATGGAACCCCCAAAATTAGAAACTGAACTGAGGGAGTGTAATGACCTTCAATTAAGGTCTGGGAGTATAGTAGAAACAGAGAGAAACAAAAATGTTCATATTGAAGATCTGTTACCTATAGAAAAAACATTAAAAAATTAGAAGGTGGTTCAAAAACAAAATCAACAACAAGTAACAACCTCTTCTCCACCATTCCCAGAACGAATAATCATACCTCGCCCATTAAAACATCCTGATTTTGATCTTCTAGGAGAATTGAAAAATTTATGTATAAAAATCCCTCTCCTCCAAGCTATCCAAGACATCCCTATTTATGAAAAAACCATTAAGGAACTGTGTATAAAGAAGTTAAAGAGGAGAACAACCACCAACCCAACTGTCCAAATAGTCGGTACTCTATTTGACTTATTATCAGGAATGGAAATACCTATAAAATATGAAGACCCAGGAAATCCTATAGTGACGGTGCAAATCAATGGGTAATTGTTCCAAAATGCCTTAGTTGATTTGGGAGCTGCAATCAATATCTTAACAACCACCACCTATCAAAAACTTGGCATTACATCGCTAGAACCAACAAAACCCTTATTAGAATTGGCTGACTGATCTATAGTCAAACCAGAGGGTACACTACAAGATGTAATGGTATCTATAGATTCTTGGGAATACCCTGCTGACTTCCTGGTTATCAACCCAAAGAGCCGGCTAGAAGGACACCCATTAATCCTAGGTAGACCTTGGTTGGAAACTGCTGATGCTTATATTGGATGCCGAAAAGGAAACATGACAATAACAAGGGGAAAATATGTCAAGAATTTAGCTTTATATCCCCTAGCCGAACCAAGCCTATCAATAATCAAAACAAGAAAACAACCTGTATCATATCTTATGGAAAATATGAGATCACCTCTAACTATAGAAGATGCCTTTGATTTTAAAGACCAAACAGAGGATGATATCATTAATAGTTTTATTAATAAACCACAAATCAGATCCCATCTACAATGTCACATGATCAGGGCAGCATTTGATAATAAAGAAGAAGAAGATCCTCTGAAAGACATTCCTGATCAATTAATACCCACTACTATGTACAATAGTAAGGTTGTAGAAATTGAGCCGGGAAAAACTCTAAACATTAACAAAAATCTGACTACTAAACAAGAAGAGAAGTTGGTCCAATTACTACAGAAATACAAAGCAGCCTTTGCATGGGATTACCCGGACATGAAGGGAATTGACCCCAATTATGCACACACCATATATATACTGAAAAAGATGCGAGACCCATTCGCCAACCCCAAAGAAGACTAAACCCCCACCTTAAAGATATTGTGAAAGCTGAATTACAAAAACTATTGGATGTCAATTTCATCAACCCAATATCTGATAGCAAGTGGGTCTCTCCATTAGTAGTGGTACCAAAGAAGAACGGGAAGTGGAGAATATGTGTAGATTACCAAGAAATTAACAAGGCAACCCAGAAAGACCACTTTCCCCTTCCTTTCATTGACCAGGTATGAGACACATTGGCAGGAAAGAAATTATTTTCCTTCCTCGATGGCTTCAGTGGGTACAATCAAATCCAGATTGCCCCTGAAGACCAAGACAAAACTACTTTTACCTGTCCTTGGGGGACATTTGCCTACCGAGTCTTACCCTTTGGCCCATGCAATGCCCCTGCTACATTTCAAAGGGCCATTCTCAGCATCTTTTCAGATTTAATAAATGAAGGGCTCGAATTATATATGGATGACTTCACACCTTACAGAGATGATTTTGAGCCAGCATTAGAAAATTTAGAAAAGGTGTTGCAAAGATATATTGACACTAGGCTTTGTTTAAGCCATGAAAAGTGTCATATGATGATGACCGAAGGAGTTATCTTAGGGCACTATATTTCAGCAGCTGGAATTCAGGTGGATCCAGCTAAAACTTAGATAATTTTGTTAATACCTACACCCACCACACAAATAGAGGTACGTAGCTTTCTTGGATTTTTTGGTTATTATAGGAGATTTATAGAACATTATTCTCGAATAGCTGCACCTTTATATGCACTAACTGGGAATGTTGATTTTATTTGGACAGATAAATGTGACAATGCCTTTAATGATCTGAAAAAGCTTGTCTCAACAGCCCCAGTGCTGAGGGGCCCAAATTGGAATTTTCCATTCCAAATTTCATTTGATGCCTCAGACACAGCGATTGGAGTAGTGCTTGGGCAGGAGGAAGACAAAAAACCATATGCAATCTATTATATTAGCAAAAATCTATCTCCTGTTGAACTAAATTATACTGTGACTGAGAAGGAATTTTTAGCTGTAGTACGTGCTGTAAATAAGTTTAGACATTATATAACTGGGTATCCTGTAGTACTATATACTGACCACTCTACCATTAAAGTTTTAGAAAATAAACCTGTTACAAATGGAAGAGTGACAAGATGGTTGATTTTATTGCAGGAATTCGACATTACAATTAAAGATCGACCTGGAAAAGAGAACCCTATAGCTGATTTTCTGTCAAGAATGCCAAAGCCAACAGATACTGAAGCAGTTGAAGACCACTTCCCAGATGAACATTTGTTCGGTGTTACTATTAGAACCCCATGGTATGCTAATATAGAAAATTATTTGGCAATAGGTAAATTACCTAAACATCTAACCCTTAATGAATGAAAGCAGATAATACAGTGTAGTACCCAATTCTCTTGGATTGGGGGCTACTTGTTTCATACAGGGTCAAATATGAAAATTAGGAGATGCGTCCGAGAGGACAAGGTATTTGATATTTTGAAAGCATGCCATGACGGGCCATGTGGCAGAAATTTTGCAGATCATAGAACCGCCCATAAGGTTTTACGGACAGGCAATTATTTGCCTACCATTTTTAAAGATGTCGGAAATTTGTGCAGGCCTGTGATAGCTGCCAAAGGGCAAGTCGCCCTGGGCAGTTTGACGAAATGCCTTTGAACCCTCAACTAGTAATTGAACCATTTGAACGTTGGGTGCTCGATTTTGTTGGCCCTATTAGTCCCCCATCAAACCAAAAAACATACATCCTACTTGCAACCGAGTATGTCACTAAATGGGTTGAAGCAGAGGCACTTTCAAAAGCTACAGAGGACTCTGTAATACAATTTCTTTTCCAAATATTTGTGCGATATGGCCTCCCGAGGGACATAATCACAGATGGAGGACCGTAGTTTGTGGGTAATAAACTAGCTGAAACATTACAGAATTACCACATTCAGCACAAGATTACAACCCCATACCACCCACATGCAAACGACCAAGTAGAAAGCACGAACAAAGTGATTGAATCCATATTGACAAAAATTGTTGCCTCGCATAGACGTGACTGGGCCTACATATTTCCAGAAGCATTGTCAGCATACCGAAAAACATGGAAAGCCACTACGGGATATTCACCATATCAGTTGGTATTTGGAAAAGAGCCCATCTTTCCAATAGAGTTTGAAATTCAGACATTAAGAACAACCCAAAAGTTGGGTCTAGATTTAAATGAAGCCCAGGCCAAAAGACTGTAGCAAATTAATGAGTTAGATGAAATTAGGCTCTCTACTCTTTATCACACAGCGTTAATTCAACAACAGAGATCAAAATGGCACGACGCCCTTATCAAATAAAAGATCTTCCACGAAGGAGACTGGGCACTCCCATATGATTCTAGGTTTCAGGGTTTTCCAGGGAAACTCCAGACACGATGGCTCGGACCTTATGAAATACAAAAAGTGCATGATAACGACACCATTACATTAACCACCATTGATGGATCTAGACATTCTTTCAAAGGAAACGGTCATCGAGTACGATTATATCATAAACCGCTTACTCAAGAATCCTTCTACCAACAATTACGGGAAGATTCTACCATGAAAATTCTGGCTAAAGGGGATAAATCCTCAACACCCATTTATTAAACCATTTCTTTTCTTTAAAATTTGTATATAAAGATTGTTCATTCATTTTTATTGTTTGTTTCATGGAATTCTATTTAAAAAAAAAAAAAACAACTATGTTTATTTTGCTTATTTTGAGTTTTTGCTGTTCCTTTCTAAAGGAACAACATTTTTGTTGTTCCTTTCGAAAGGAATAGGAACTTTGATGAGAGTGTTTTCGTTGTTCCTTTTGAAAGGAACATCAGTTGTGCTGTTTATTTTCACTGTTTCACAGATTTTTTTGCTGTTCCTTTCGAAAGGAACAACAGTTTCGCTGATTATTTTTGCTGTTCGTTTCTAAAGGAACAACATTTCCGCAGATTGTTTCTGTTGTTCCTTTCTAAAGGAACAACACCTTTTGAGTGCATTATTTTTGTTTTGGACCAGCATTTTGAGGATTTCTGATGACTCTTCTAAAGGCAAACATAATATTTACACATAATCATACAAATTAAAGCTTACTAGAATCAACAAATCAAAAGAAATCGACATTTTTAAGAAAATTGTTTGGTAATGATAAGAAAAAGGAAAAAGGGACATAATCAATAATATGACTTTGCTGTCTTATTATCACTAGAATTAATATGATCGATTATCCTTATCATGTTGGTTCTTCCCCAAATTTTATAACGTTCTTTGATTTTTACTCATGGAGTAGGAATAAGGGCATATTCTTTTCTATTGAGATGTTTAGACTTCTTCCACCATCCCTACTCTTAAGGAGTGTTGAGCCATCCTTTATATATAAGTAGGAAAGTGTTATATGAAAAAGAAAAAATATTTATATATTTCACTAATAATTTTATGATATGGCAAATGGAGGATAGGGGGTCTCATCAAGAGCCAGCCTACCATGATCATAAGGAAGCAAGTGAAGTGGCATTCCGATCATGGCCACCACACCAGGGATATGGTCCAATGGACAATTGAAAGAAAAAAATTAAAAAGTCCTTGGAACAGGAGGTCTCATCACGAGCCAACCTGCCCACTTTTCACTTCTTCCCGGTGAATGGCATTGTGATTCATCTGGTCCCCAAGCCAGCACAATGGCCTCCATTATGACATTTAACAACACTTCCTCAGCATAAATAAAGGACAATGGTTCCAAGGGTGAGAAAGCAACTTTTTCAAGGTTATGGACACCTGTGGGAAACAGAGCTCTGATGATGGTATTGGAGTCACATTTGTACACATCAATAATAATATTAAACCATTTTTCCTATATCTCTATCTAAATACCAAATGAAAGTATGAATCCTCAACCCTTGATTTTGAACCTATTATACATGAAAGTCATCATAAATCGATCACATTAGTTTGAGTGGGTAATAAATGCATCTGTACTTATGTTCATCTTAAGCTGTCCCTTATCCTTATCTTTAAATCATTACAAACGTTTCTATATCTATTTACGATTTATTACACGTATCGATTTCAGTAAATGCCATAATTTGATTGATTTCATCATAAGTATGCCTTATTTTTTTTGCTGTACAATTGCTGTGCAGTACTTTCCTCTATTAATTGACGGCCGAGGACAACCTATCATCCTCCAGGGGGGGCGCAGATGTCTCTTAATCACTGCATGCAGATCAAATCCCTATATTTTTTTACCTATATGCGAATCAAATCCCTACATTCTAGGGAATTACAAAAACTTAACGATATTATTCCAACTCACCATGCTGTGCTGTTCCATTACATCATTGTGTGTTTGGAAAGAAGTAATAGTGTGCAGAGACGATGGGAGGATTACCAATTCGTAGTGAGCCGCAAGTTTTCGTTGTTTCTGATGCTGCACAAGAGATTCTGGAAAAATTGGGATGGATTACATATTTCACGAGGCTGCAACAACCCCATGAAATAGTGGCTACCGAGTTTTTACAGAATTTGCAGGAAGGATACTCCATGATTAGAGGAAGACAGATAGCAGTAACAGATGAAATAATTGTAGAGGTGTCTGGTCTACCAGCCCAAGGAACCATATGGACTCAGAAAAAGGTCAGGCTTCAAGAAGCCATGAATATTTTCCAGGATGACGGACAGACATTGGTCGTCAAAGGCAAAGGAGTTTAGATAGCATCATTGGGAGAACCATGGACGGAATTGGCCAAGATAGTGCATGCCTATATAACATGTGATGGAAGTTAAGACGTGGTAAGACCTCGCCACCTTAAGTTATTGGCAGTATTAAAGCAGAAATTCACTGTAAATTTTCTTGCATTTTAAATTCCTTACTGCATGATGTTTCCCGTAGTATAAGAAAAGCTCGGCACACAGACATGGTGGTAAGCCACCAAATTAATAGTGAGTCGTATTCTCACCCAACAACAGACCAGTTGGGAAGAGTTGATATTTTTTATTGATGGAGGATTAGCCTTACATGCCCCAAAACAGAAGAGAATGGCTAGCTTAGCAGCTGAGCCATCAAATCGTAAATAGTCCTTTCGTTCAAAAATAAGTAAGGGAATGATAGAAGGTCTTCTGGGTAGTGGTAGCCAGCCCTTGTAATTTCCCAGATCGTAGGATGAACAGCCTCCACAATTGGAAGGAGGGATTCCTCGTACTGATGAGGAAGAAGAAATGATCCACCACACCAGTGGTGAGAAACAAACTAGTGCAGAAGAAGGAAATAATGAAGAAGAGTAAATTGAGGGAGAAATTCGCTACTCGGATGAGGAAGAAGGTAGCTACCATACCTGCGAGGAGGACGAAGATAATCACAGCAGTGAAAGAGAAGGCACAGAGCCTCCCGAAAACACTACTGCAAGTTCACCACGAAGTCCTTTGCAAGAAGACCAATTGGCCCAAATTCTGGCCAATATGAGTGACTATGTCCAGCCTCATAGCCCTCTATACCTTAATATTGATATCAACCAATCGTAGGAGCACTCTGCTGCCAACAAAGAAACGACTGAAGAAATGTTGGATGAAACAAAAAACCCTAATGAAATGATGGAATCAGCTGGGGTTGCTTCCCCTGAGAAGCATGAACAAGAAAAGGAGAACACTGAAGCAGTATCCCAACCTGAAAATTCTCAGGGGATTGCAAAGTCAATTGAGGGTATAAATCCTGAAGAATTTAGCCAAGGGCATGTGAAAGTTAAGGAAGAACCCCAAGAAGAAAACAGAGAAGCGAGCCCAACTAAAGGCACGATTGATGAGAACCAAAACCTTGTTGAGCAAATAGGTCCAGAAAAAGGAACATTCGTTCCATTAAGAAAAAGGAAGAAAGTAACTGAGATTGAAAAACTTCGGAGGGAATGAATGAAGCTTCAGAGACTCGTGGAAAAACTCAGGCAAACCATTAGGGTTCTTAGAATGAAACAAATGCCCAAGAGAATCCCAAAAATAAGAATGATAGTCACCAAGTGAGCTTCAAATAAGAGGAAATTGGACACTAAAATGAACCCCCAAGTTGCAGAATCTATGGCTGAGCCTAATCATGAAGATACAGAATAGCAGGCAGTTGTTCCAGAAGAAGCTGTTCCAGAGGGACTCACTTCAAGTGAAAATATGCAAGCTAGTAGTGAAAATACTTTTAGTGACCCTACATTAGCCAGACTCCAAGAGGAGTTGGCACAGGCTCGACTGGAAAGGGAAAAATTGGAAGAAGACACTGTCCCTAGGAGAAGATATCAGGAGTTGTAGTAGCAGATGAAGACCATCCATGAAGCAGAGGCTAAAGCCCACGAGAAGTGTCGAAAGGCCGAGGGGAAGGCTGAAAAGGTAATGAATCAATTAAAATTAGCCCAGAATCGAATGGACACTCTCTGCTCATTGTACATCGATGTCTTAGCTTGTAGATGCCCTGCCAAGAATTATGCTTTATTTTTATTAGAAAGATATTTACAGCTAAAGATTAAGGTAGTTAGGGCAGGAAAATCTATAGAGCTAAAAACTATAGATGATTTTGTAACATGCTGCAAACTCTATGGGGTAAAGGTACAACGCCTCTTGTGTGAGTTTTATTTGCATAATCTCATATTGGAAAATGATAGTGATACAAATCCTAGACCTTTTGTGGGTGATATCCAATACCAAGCATTTATTTCCTTTGCTGTTAATTAGTTAAAATGGCTTAAAGCCTATAATGTTTTTCAAAGGCAGGAAAACGATTTAGATCTGTGGGTTAGGAGTGAACCTAAGCACCCATTACAACTATGGGCTAGGAAAAAGAATTTGATGACAAAGGAAGGTTTTATCCAAGCATTGGGGCATGTCCATAAATCAATTGTCTTGAATGGGATAGACTATTTCCTATCTATTAGAAACCAGGCTTACATAGCAGCTAAGGTCTGATGGGGAATTTCCAATCGGAATGTTCAAAATAGAGAACCATTTAAATGTAAAAATTATGGATTAGCTGCAGACCGCTTGGTTTCCTATAGCAACCTCATTTTGAGGGAAGGACCATTCTGGCTAGGGTGTAGGTTTCAAAGCCCCATTGCATGGTATCTTTCTATATATTACAAAGCCATTTATGAAATACTCGAAGGACAGACAAGGCATGTATTCGAAGCATTAGCTACAATGCATGGTTTTAGGCCTTTTGATGAAAAACCTTCTCCAGCGTATTCTTTAACTGCTCTGCATGTGAACTATAGTTTTCATGAGGACATGAAAAAGGGTAAGCAGGGGGGTATATTGAGTAGTGGAAAAGGTATGAATTCACTAGGTGTTTTCTCATTCTTTTACTTTAAACATAATTATTTTTACCCTAGAAAGATGATTTATTACAAGAATTATGGTAGAATTGTAAAGATTTATGTTTATTGTAAAAATATGACTAATAATTGCTTTTTATTGCTAAAAATAAGAATTAGGTGAGGCAAATAGCTATATCAGAGGCGAGGCTGAGATAAATGCAACTGCTGTTCCTCCAGCGTTAGACCAAATCCTGCCAAGGACAAGGAAATCCGAACGCATCGCTAAGAAAAGGCAGGGGACAACTCGGCTTCGGTCAAATTAAATCATGTGAAAACTAAAAGAAGGGAAGCGAATCCCTCAGGATCCTTCAATCCTGAGGGATCGTTGTTCAAACCTCATCTTATTACTTTTCTTGTCCATCAGAGTTTGTTACATAAGGCAACGCCTTTAGTGATTAGGGGGGATCCTTGGATTCAAAACATTTCTTTTGTAATATTACGTTTTATTGACTCTCGACTTTAAAGAGCGATCTCTATAATACTCTATGCTCGATTAATATAAAGGCGCGTTTCATTTCATCTTTCAAGTTTTGAAGTAACCCAGCAGTTTCACTGGTGCTAAGGGCCCGACCCTGGTGGAATTACTCTGCTGTTTGTATTTATATCCTTTGATTACTGTCATGTGATAATTGCGTTTGGATTCATTATGATTACAGATTTGTTTGATTGCTATTGAATTGAATTCGGGTTTGCTGTGAGCATTAATGAATTGCACTGCTATTCTATCTTAGCAAGAATCGTATTTACTGTCATATTCATCTTGCTATCTTTTATAAAGCTTTGTTGTTCTATGCTTAATTCTAGTTGTTGTTCCATTGGTTTATGGTTCATTTCGATTGACTGTTTCATAGTGTTGGCTATCGACAGGGTTGAAGTATTAAAGAAGATTCGTTGCCTGATTGCGTTAAGTTTATATTTGTTATTCAATTAATGTTTTTTGTTCCATTCTCGTTTATTGTTCATTTCTGATTCGTAGGTTCAGATTAGCAGAGAGATTGTTTATAGTTGCTATGTGTACATAGGAATTACGAGTTGTTGTTCCTTTCCAACTCTTGTTATTAGAAGAATTTCTTTTTAGTTATTTTGATCAGCAAGTAGTTCAAGTTCGATTTCATTTTGATTGCTTAAAGAACAGGACCATCAACTGTAGAGGACATTGGTTACTGCTTCCAAGTTCCCAGATTGATTGCCTTGTCTCAGTGTGATTTCAGTTGCATCGATTTCTAAGGGAATGATTTATTGTTACTATATCCTTGATTGATGTTTTGCAGAATGAGTAGTTAAGATTTCAGAGTATTTTCATTCATGTTCCTGTAATTAGATTTCTTTACAAGCATCCATTTACTCTTGTATCTAGCATACTGTACTACATCTTTCATAGCATTACTCTTAGTTAATTGCAGTCTCAGACAGAGTACACTCTTGAAATAAAAATTCGCTCCCATATTGATAATTAATGTAGGATAATTAGGTGCTTAAAAGATACCTTTATGCCTCAACATATTGGACCTCCTTTACTTATTTTGGTATCCCTATATCTTTAAGGTATGCATGAGTTGAGTATTTGTCAAGAATTATAGCAAAAAATGGAAAGGAAAAACAAGAATTTGGGGGACCTATGTTGGTTAAATCTAGTAGGAAAAAGAGTTCTTATATAAGCAGTTCCCTTTGGTTGTAGATTTTCCAAATTTCGGTAATTAGAGCACCAAATACAGTCTTGAATGCTATGGATAAAATGAAAAGAAATTTAGTATGGAAAATACAAAAAGATAATCAGGGGAAATTTCACTTGGTACAATGGAAAAATATTAAACAATGTCATGAATCTTAAAAAATCCTCAAGATATTTAGTATGGAAAATGTTTTAGTTTGGAATATTTAAAACAACTTTGATAATTCAAACCACTAGCAGTACACCTCTTGGCCAAAGGCGTATATTGGCTAAGTGACCAAGGAAAATGGTGAGAGGATGTAACTAGAAGCTAGAAGGGTTGGAATGAGCTTGAATTCCCCCATAACCAACCCATTACTCAGGGATAGTAGTGGGAAATTATTATAAACACTTAGACCCCGGGCTCTAATAAGGAATCAAACATTACATGTTAGAGATTGGGGGGAAAAGGGAACCAATATGGTCAAGCAAGGGTACAATATGCTTTGAGGTACCCAAGTTACAACAACTATGTCTCCAGTTTGGAAAGTAATTTGGAACAAAAATGATATGGCTAAGGTAAACTTCTTCAATTGGCTAGTGCAACATCAAAAAAAATTTACATGTGAAAAATTTAAGAGAAGAGGAATTCAAGGGGCAATGATTTGTTTACTTATGTAGAAATCAGGATGAATCCTTCTAGACCATCTTTCTATAGTGAAATTACACCTGGAAAGTATAGAAAATGGTTCATCAAAACTTAGTTAGCAAGACCCTGATTCCAAATGAAGTGGAAGACATCTTTACGAAAAGATGGAAAAACTATCCAAGAAAATTGAGGAAGAAATTGTATCTCAAGAGAATTTGGCTATCCTTACTAAAATACCCTCTCTAGAAGATATTTCTGGCTTGAAAAGCATAGATATTCAACTAGAAATGCATTCCCTTGGTAAAGGTGGGAGTGCACATGATAGGGCTTCTTTTTGAAAGCTTACAAGTAAAGACATGGAACCAAAAATAGATGAAAGATTAAGCAACAAAGAATGTAACTAGGAGGAGGACACATGTGCCAAAAAATCGTTGTCTCCATGGCTAAATTTGTTCCTCCCTTGGAGACATACTTGGAATCGAATTGAACTGGATGTATCTAAGGGAAAAGGAATCAAAGTGAAGGTTTGAGAGGAAATCCAAAATGAAGCTGACGCTCTCCCAATCCCAAAGATTGATGTTCCAAAGACTGGCTTTGGCGCTTCGTGAACAGGTGGAATTTTCTGCTACTGCTGCCAGTTTGTTAGCCCCCCCCTCCCACTGAAGGCTCGTATAAAGGACCTGAGAGTAACTGATGCTGGAAAAATGGCATCCATTTTCAAAAGGCCTTGAATAAATAAATTAAAAAAAATTCAACAGGTTCTTGGATGGACAAAAACTTGAAAAAATTAGACACTCTCTGGATGCCTGTGACTCTAGGGGTCGTTGATTTGATTCATTACCCTAGCCTACATAACTTGGCAGAACCTCCAACACACTCCAATATTTACTATATAACATCTGCTCTAACGACCATTTCCCAAAATTATTTTAACACCCGAACTGGTCGTTCCCTTCTTGCTTACTTCAGGAAAATGCAGGTCTAGCAAAATTTGTTAAGAGACTTGAACAGGTTCTGAAGGTGGTAAGCCCTCCAACCATCTTGACTAGGAAGCCCCAGGATCTTGTGGATTGAGATTTAACTAGGAAATTCAAGGGCATTTTTTTCGCCACCCCAAAACATAATAAATTTGGGTTCTCGTATAATTGGATTCCTCTTTGTAAGGGAAGAATTGATACATTTTTTTGTGGCACCGGGTTTTTTTATTTTCTATTTTAATTTAAGGAGGACAAGGATTTGGTTTTCAAAAATGAACCTTATTTTTTGGGGGTCCTAGGCTTTGTACCTTAATAAATGGACTTTGGATTTCAACCTAAACTTGGACATCCCTAAAGCGGTCATGATGTGGATAAACTCCTCAGGGATTCCTATGAATCTATGGAACATGGGTGCAATTACAAATTCTCTATGAAATTTTTTTAGATATGGAAAAATCCTAAGAACAACTTTTCATGTGCACAAATATTCATAGAGGTAGACTTGGAGAAAGGCCTCCTGTTTCAAAACAAAGTTTCTTTGAATGGATGGACACATCTCGCAACCTTTGGACTACGATTAGTTACCCTTCAAATGTAGGCATTATCATGAATATGGAAATTTGGTTAGAAATTTCAAAAACAAGAATTTGAAACAAGATGAAACTGGCCAACACGAAAACTAGATGCAATTTAAAAGAAAGAATCCCTCGAAGCAAGGAGTTCTTAATGTGCCAAAAGAGAATATTTAGAAAAGGAACCAATTCGAAACCGTAACAGAGGTTGGAAACCAATCAAAAGTGGAGGAAGGCCAAATTATGGCACAAGGAGAAACAAAAAAAACAAAAAAACTAGGAATCAAGATGAGGTTACTTTAACCCTAGAATATCCAGTCTTGTAGTAGGTGTTGTTAATTAAAAATATGGGTTCGTAATCGGTTGGTGTTCAAAGAAACAAAGGATCAAGAGCATTCAAGTGCCCAAAAAATGAGGCAGGGGAAATAATTTCGGAACTACGAAAACTTGAGTATGAAAGGAGAAAAAATCAAGGGCGACCCCTGTGCATGATTGACAACATGATAGAAAGGGATTAAAAAACCAAAGCCAAAGAGTCCCTCCAAGACAATCCATGGGTGATCAAGCTAACGGGTAGGTGAAATATAATTCACATTAAAAACGCAGATAATCTATTGGAATTGCAAAGGGATGAGACAAAGAGATCACATAAATTTTGAAACTAGAGCACCCTTCCCTCATGCTAATTCAAGAAATGAAACTGGACGAGAAGGAAAGAAATAAGAATTGGGAAGAAAAACTAGAGAATACGTGAGGGTGTGGCATGTAATTCCAAAGGAACATGGGGAGGAATTCTTACAATCTGCGACTCGTCCACAACGCATGACTAAACCAAGCTATTTCTAAAATGTAGACTTTATCTCAAAGCAAGCTTCTCCATCCGATAGAATAACTCTTAAGTAACCAAGCAGACAGGGAATAATTGGATGAGTCCTCTACAATCACCACCTTTTCAAATGAAAATAATTGTTTCCCTTTTTTGTAGAAGACCACAAACAACACAGAGATAGACATTTTTTGCCCCCGAACACTCAAACAACAAGGAAAGAACTAGAATAGGATGCTCATAGGAACCAAGTTCCGTAAACACCATTTCTCTTTGATTTCCATTAGTATAATCATTAATATTTATTATAATAGTCAAGATTATTATAATATCATCCCGACTAGGGCATTCTAGCTTCAATTTCTTCAACAAAGAACTAGTGCTCAAATCGTTATTTTCAACAACTTCAGATGTTTAGGGTAGAAGGAGGCACATCCGAAAAAGTCAAAACTAAGGAAATAAAGTTTGATTCTTTGTTCAACGTCTCTATCAATTCACTCGACAATATGATCGAACATTACCAATTTCATCCTACTTCAGAGTTTTCCTTTCTTCTTATTGCATTGGGGATATCGGAGATTCCATGATGATTACTTATTCCAATAGTTGTACGTGAATCCAATTACAAATCACCGAAGGTAGGTAATATTGTATCGTCGCATTCCGTAATTTAGGTCTAAATTTTGGACTTGCTTATCCCTGAAAAAGATCCTACAGAGACATCCAAAGCTTGTTCAAATAACCAGTGATCACACCCTTGTTTACACAATATGTGGGAAACATGTAGCTTAGATTCATCCCAAGAAGAGGATCTCCCATAAGAACATATTTTGTTAGTTGGCAGCCCACAATACTTTGTTTGAGACTCAATATCTATTTTTTTATGAACTGAAATAAAACCTTCCATGGATCTAGGAAGAAATCCATTATCATCAGTGAACTGGCAGCAAGATACATATACATAAATCTCAGGTCTTGTTACTAATAAATCATTCAAAAAAATTTCTACCCAAACATTGTTCAATTGAATAAGCACCATTATGTTCCTCATGAAGGTTTCCTATACTACACACTTCAAATATGCTCGATCGTGCATCAACAACACAATATTGGCTTCGTAGGGCACTAGACTACACCATTTTATATCTAGTATCTACACTCTGACACTTTTCATGTTGGAAAATTTGATAGCCAGGGTTATCAAGGTATTGTCTAGGCAAGTCATATTTGGCCATGTATTCTCTCCTGGAGATAGTGGGAGCATGTAGGGCATCTTAAAACTGAATTTGTTTATCATTTCCCCAATTTGAAATGAAAACTACAAAATATGGATCAAAGGCAATAGATACATATTTTACATGCCTCTCAAAATTAAATTTAGTCAAAGCAATTTTTTGTGTTAAGGTTGTCATCAACAAAATTATCCTCACTAGCCTCTCCAAAGCTCTTGTAGTCCAAAACATGCACCAATGTGAGATTTCTTTTGACATCATATATATCCGAATCTAAACTCGCTCTTTCTTATCGGATATTTTTTTTCTCGGGATTTTTTATAACATGGAGGATCCGTCTCATACAAAGGTCGTACTTCATAGACAGGGACATTTTGCGGCTCACTAATGCACTCGAGATGAGATGAATTCTTCTAGACAACATCATTGGAACATTGTTCATCCTCAAAATTGTCTACAAAAACATAGTCTATGACTATAGAATCTTGCCTAGGATTACCTACATAGTCCCTTTTATAATCCTTTATAAAAAAATGAAAGTTATCCATGTCAGTACTTGATTTAACATGAAATCTGGATCCCAAAGGCACATCCACCTCCAAACCCTCAGCTACATTCTCTACTATTTTTGAAAAGCATGTAGAAATTTGAATAATAGCTGAATTATTCACCGAGATTATCCTAATTACACACTATTTAAGCTTCATGCATAATACATAACCTCTTCTACAATTGATCATCAATTTGCGGAAATAGAAGCAGTCGCATGCACACATTAAAACATAATCAAGCACACATATAACACAATATGTAATGGGGAAAGCATACAGCTGAAAACCCCCCAACTATTTGTATATTATAATGATAGAGAACATGTAACAATACATAGCACAAATGCTCTCACAACTCTCAAGCACTATCTCACATGCTACACACAAACTAGCACGGAAGATGAACAAGTCACAGGGTTCAAATCTCCTCCACAAGTCTGCACTTTCGCCTCACGCGCAATCCAAGATGAATAATGATGAGATCCAAATTTGAATCCACCTGGATTGTACTGCGCAATCCTCATTGGAAATCTCAATCAATGTGTGTGCAAATCTCATGCACGACCATAGTCACAACCGATAGTAGACTCACCCTTTCACCCACCTCTAACACTCGGTCTCCACCGAATCGTCCATGCATTGTAGTTAATCGATGTGTTCTTTAGTTGATTTATGAGTTAATAATTAGTGAATTAATTAATAATTAATTCACACCACTCATCACCAGTGTATTTATCAGCTTAGACTAAATACAACTAGTTCAACTAAGTTAAATCGAACACAACTCCACCAACTCGTCTCATCAACTCCACCAAACTCGCCACATGAGTTCTAACCGAAGTCAACCATGCAATAGCTCAACTAACCCTTAGGAAAAGCGTATTTCCTTCCGTCACTGCATGTGCCACATCCAAGCATCAAACTGAAGTGCTCCAAGAGGATAAGATAATGTTTATAGTCTAAATATTATTAAGGGTTAATAATATTCGACTCGTTCTATTTTTTAGCTCGTAGTCTAAAAATAGATTCCGCCCAATGTCTAAAAATAGAGGTCCATATATTTTTACCAACTCGACCAATCATCCATAAATAGCATCCCGCAACTCATAGACCATGATCCATATGTCTAAAAAATAGACTTTGCGACAAAAAATCACTTGTGTGGCCCCCACCTAGTTTAGGTGATCACTTTCCAACTAGGATCGGGAAAGATGTTTCAGGGATGCCTCCTTCATCGTTTCTTGTTGCCATTTTCAACAAAGCATTTCTCTTTTGACTTTTGTAATTAGATCAAAGGCAAGAGATATACTAGATCGATCTCTCTTCATTCTTTTCTTTAGCACTTTAAACCGATCCAGGGGTAAAATCTGCTTACCCTTAACCAATATCTTTTACTTCAGCTGATAAATTAGAATTTTTATTTAAGTAAAGTGTTAATGAACATAAAATGAACAACGAATTGTTGTAAAGAAGAGGAACATAAATGTCAAGATAAAAAATCATAAGAACACGTCATTTGATAATGGAGTTCATCCAGAAGTGACTACATCTACGGGGTCTCGGTGTCAAGATGGTATAGGCCACTACATTAATTATTGTAAGAAGAAGATATACATGGATGTATTTTTCTGACATACAAGGAAAATGTCCACACGTAGGAGTGGCTAGACGTCTCTACGAGATGTTCACTTTCGAAACTCTCATTCATAACAAGGCTCCTATCGAGTATGACAACAATATATGCATAAAGACTATGAGTATCCCTGCTAATATGGCAAAACAAGGGATCTAAAATTACATACATGTGACAATGAGTATCCCACCAACATGGCACTGGAGGGATCTCAAAATAGTACAAGTCCATGACAGAAAAGTACATCAATAAAAAAAACAAGACAAGATCCCATGACTCATATATCAACGAGGATCCGTACAACACTATGCATCTCAAGGAAAAAAGAAGTACATGAAATAAACTCATCATATACCTCACGTTGAAGATGTTTGAAGAATGGCTATTGTCTGTCTGCTAGATCTGAAAACACCATCACAATCGTGGCATCGAGAGGTGTGAAATCGATCGCTCACTTGCCGAAAACTAACTCGCAACTTCACTTCAAAAAAGTGACCCAAAAATAGAAAACTCAAATGATAAATCTGAATATGCCATCGGATTCGTGACGTCGAGTAGTGTAGAAATGTCCGTCCATTTTCCGAATTCCGATAAAGTGAAGATCCGGGGGAAAAAAAGGAATCTTAATGCGAAAAACCTATACCATCCCGACACCGAGGCCCGAGAGATGTAGTCCCTCCCGGAGGATCTCCGTTATAAAACAACGTGTTATTATGATTGTTGATCTTGAAATTTATGCTCCTCTTCTTTACAACAAGTCATTGTTCATTTTATGTTCATTAACACTTTACTTAAATGCGATTCTAATTTATCAGCTGAAGTAAAAGGTCTTGGTTAAGGGTAAGCGGATTTTACCCTGGTTCAGAGACAACCATGAGAAACTATCCATTAGTTTCATTCACATCATGTTTGATCTCACCAAAGAATGATTTGTAAAGCTTCTGTTCAATGCCAAGATCCCCAATAATAACATCACCTGGCTCGGACATTTATGGTATATTGTTTGCTTCCATGAGATACATTTTCTTATCAAGACATAATTCTATTAATGGTGGGCATCCTACAAAGATAGTTTCCATTTTACTTATTCCATGCACAAAATTTCCCTGTTTTATATCTCGTAAAATAGCAAAATTGGCACTATATTTTTAATTGTTTATGGTACACAAGAGTTTTCGAGAGTCTTCACTTTAGTTTAAGTCTCTCGCACATAACACCTCGACCTTCCATAGCCAAACTCGCAATTTGGAACGGGTCTCCCAACTAGAAAACTATTGCGTATGACTCGCAAATTCATTAGCATCAACATGAGAGACCATGCACATTTCCCTTTAAGGCTTCTCAATTTTCATTCTAACCGCATGGAGTTGATCAAAAGATTCATTATTAGGATCATATTCAACAATGGAAGAAGCGTGTAAATCCCCCTTCGATATATTCTTTCTTTTTCTTTTCCGGCGGCTTGCTTAAGGAAGGGCAATGCTCGTGGGAGCAACACCATTATCATTGAATTTGCAAATTATTGTCCCATGTAATCTGAATCTGCCTTGTCTAAATTTCTATCCAAAGTGATTGGGTGGCATTGCATTGTCTATTCTATTATGAGGAACTCAAACTAGACTCATTATAAAGTATCTAACCTTTCCCTGGGATAGTTCAGGGATAGACTGCAAAGGAATAACACTAGCTCGAGGAATAAAATGATTAGATTTCTCAACTTTCAGTTGACCCTCATCATCCTTTCTATCTTGTAATACTTGTTCACAATATCTAATAGATCACTCATGCATGGAACCATCCTGCAATTTATCCAGTAGTGTGCATTGTTGTGGGCAATATGACTCTACTTGAGAACCTGAAATTATGCCCTTGCCAATATTAGATATTGTTGAATGGTTTTCCATGCCTGGTTCTTCATTTATGATTTCAGCTACAGTCCCCCATGCCCAAAATGTGAAATTTCCATTCTCTTTAGACGAGAAGGTTGATCCGAAATGAATGGCCTCATCGGCAATGCCTTTTTTATTTATCGGAATACTAGGACAAGTATTTGCATCCTTAGACACGCAAACATAATTTAATGATATTTTTTTTTGTTTCAATGTCAAGGGAATCTGGCACAAATAATCCAATTTTCCCTACAATATCGAAGCGTTCAAAAGGCTGATTTTTGTTATTGTCATTCTCAATTTCCATTGCAGGAATACCACAATCCATGTTAAGTTTAGGAGAGTCTAGACATGCTACACGAGTAGCCTTTTGTTTATCAAGCCTCAAGTGTTTCCTTCTTATTGATCCTTTCTATTGTTGCAATTTGAAGTTTCCCGAATAACCGATCGCTAGAGTGTCTCCATTTAGATCAATATCTTCAATGTTCCGATTTGTTGTTCCCATTTTCATTTGCAACAAGTTCACTGAATAAGCGTTGAACCAATGGATTTGTAAATCCAAAAAGCTCAAGCACCATCAACTATCGAGAGCTATTCTCTATGGAACTTTTGAACTCACGTGTTATTTTTTCTTCCGGATTTTTTTCCCTAGGCAATGGTAGGAGTTTCCCTTGGTAGGAAATCCCTTTGTCAAAAAACAATCATAGATGTGTCCAAGCATAATTGCGCACGATTGATATCCAATGGGATAGGGATATTTGTCTTTCGTCGAAAACTTCTCCAATATTTTTTTCTCCCTTGGATATCCTAAATGCGCTTCTTTGTAAAAGATATCCAATATAATGTTTTCAGCATGATTTCCAAAAAAGCTAAGAGGCAAGAAAAGAAATATTGAGACTTCCACGATTCACAAAAAAAAAATAGCGGTTGTTTTCTAACTATTTCTCTCTTAATTTATTGAGCATGTTATTAGCTTGCTTCCACTATGTTTATGTTTCATCCATTTCGAGTAATTTTTTTATACAAGTAAAAAATTATGACCATATAGATATTTATTTTATTTTATCATTTTTGAGGATTTTTTTTGAAAAAACTAAGAAAAGAGTATTATGGATTCAATACATGCCTTCATTACGTTTCATCCATTTTTGAGTTAAAAGAAGAATTTAAAAATTAAATAAAATTTATGATCATTCAAAAAAGAATTTAAAAATTAAATAAAATTTATGATCATATAGATATTAAAATTTTCTTTTATTATTCTTAAAATTAAATTCTTTTGCACAATATCCATCCAAAAATATGTGGGTATCTTGATTCTAAGGATTCTTTTAAAATATTTCTCTATTATTATTTTTTATTTTAAGGATTTTTTTTCAAACATTGTTTTATTATATTCTTTGGGGCTATCGAGCTTGTATCAAGTTGTTTTATTTATTTTAAAGTTTTAATTAAAAGATCTATAAAATATTAAAAATAGCTTTTGGTGATTTTTTGGTTACTTATTATATTTTTTGGGTTATAGAGTTTGTATAAGTTGTTTAACATATGTTTTATTTATTTATTTTAATGCTTCCATTAAATATTAAAAGATTCATTAAATATTAAAAAAATGGTTTTTGGAGATTTTTTATTTACTTTAGAAGTTTTGGTTTTTTGTTTAAACAAGTTGTGTGGTTTTGGTTTTTGTTTACATAAACATGTGCATAGAGAATGTGTTTGCACTTTAAGAGTAAGATATATAAAAAAAACTCTAAATTTTGGACAAATTATTCTTTTGCTCACAAAGAAAATATAACATCTTACTCTAACTGAATTACAAGAATTAGAAAAATTGAATTTAAATTGTTTTTTATTTCATTAACTAAATTGCAAGAATGAATTACAAACATTAGAGGAATTGAATTAGGAGAACTAAAATTCCCCAATTTCCCCAATTTGAAATGAAAACTACAGAATATGGATCAAAGGCAATAGATACATATTTTACATACCTCTCAAAATTAAATTCAGTCAAATCAATTTCTATGTTAAGGTTGTCATCAACAACATTATCCTCACCGGCCTCTCCAAAGCTCTTGCAGATCCAAAAGATGCACCAATGTGGGATTTATTTTGACATCATATATATCTAAATCTAAACTTCTCTTTCTTCTTAGATATTTTTTCTCAGCATTTGTAGCACATGGAGGATCTGTCTCATACAAAGGTCTCACTTCATAGACGGGCATTTTTGCACCTCACTAATGCACTGAGATGAGATGAATTATTTTAGACAACATCATAGGAAAACTGGTCATCCTCAAAATTCTTTAAGAAAACATAGTCTATGACCACATAATCTTGCCTAGAATTACGTACATGGTCCCTTTTATCATCCTTTATCAAAAAAGGAAATTTATCCACGTCAGTACTTGAGTTAACATGCAATTTGGATCCCAAAGTCACATTCACCTCCAAACCCTCGGCTATATTCTCTATTGTTTTTTAAAATCATTTCTATTTTTACTTTGTAATTATATCAAAGGTAGGAGATATACTAGATCGATCTCTCTCTTCATTCTTTTCTTTAGCACTTGAAACAACCATGAGAAACTCTCCATTAGTTTCATTCACATCATCTTTGATCTCACCAAAGACTAATTTGTAGTGCTCCCTGTTCAATGCCAAGATCCCCCCATAATAACATCACCTGGCTTGGGAATTTCGGGTATATTGTTTGCTTCCATAAGATACATTTTCTTATCAAGACATAATTTTATTAATGGTGGGCTGACATAATTTTATTAATCGTGGGCAACCTAGCGTAGTTTCCATTTTACTTATTCCACGCCCAAAATTTCCATGTTTTATATTTAAGAGAAAATTAGCACTATATTTTTAATTGTCTATGGTACACAAGAGTTTTCGGGGAGTCTTCACTTCAATTTAAGTCTCTCGCACATAACACCTCAGCTTCCATAGCCAAACTACAATTTGGAACGAGTCTCCCAACTAGCAAACTATTGCGTATGGTCGCAAATTCGAAGCATCAACATGAGAGACCATGCACATTTCCCTTCAATACTTCCCAATTTTTCTTTATAAATGCATGGAGTTGATCATAAGATTCATTATTAGGATCATATTTAGCAATGGAAGAAGCATGTAAATTCCCTTCTGATGTATTCTTTCTTTTTCTTTCCGGTAGCTTGTTTAAGGTAGGGAAATTCCCTGTGGGAGCAACACCATTATCGTCGACCTTGCAAATTCTTTTCCCATGTAATCTGAATATGCCTTGTCTAAATTTCCATCCAGTGGACTCGGGTGGAATCACATTGTCTATTCTATTCTAAGGAACTCAAACTACACTCATTAGAAAGTATCCGACCTTTCCCGCATTGGTCGTGACATACTCCAAAGGAATAACACTAGCTCGAGGAATAAACTTATTAGATTTCTCAACTTTCAGTTGACCCTCATTATCCTTTCTGTCTTGTAATACTTCTTCAGAATCGCTAATAGAGGACTCAAGCATGGAAACATTATCGAAGAGTTCAGAAGGCTGATTTTTGTTATTGTCATTATCAATTTCCATTGAAGGAATACCACAAACCATGTTAAGTTTAGGAGAGTATAGACATGCTACACGAACAACATTTTGTTTATTAATCCTTAAGTGTTTCCTTCTTGTTGACTCTTCTATTGTTGCAGATGGAAGTTTCCCAATACCTGACAACAGAGTGTTTACATTTAGATCAATATCTTCAATGTTCTGATTTGCTATCCCATTTTCATTTGCAACAAATTCACAGAATAAGCGTTGAACCAATGGATTTGTAAATCCAAAAAAGCTTAGCACCATCAATTGTCAAGAACTCGATCTCTATGGAACTTTTGAACTCACATGTTATTTTTTCTTATGGATTTGTTCCCTGTGCAATGGTAGGAGTTTTTCCTAGCACGAAATCCCTTTGTCGAAAAACAATCATAGATGTGTCCAAAGCATAATTGCGCATAGATTGATATCCAATAGGATAGGGATATTTTTCTTTCCCCCGAAAACTTCTCCAGTATTTTTTTTCTCCCATGGTCCTTTGTACGAGGTGCCAAGAACAATAATCTCTAGACTCGTCACATATTCCTTCGTTGTCCATCTTCTATGGTGGAAGATAAAATTAGTAGTTGAAGCTATTATCGCATATTATATGTCTGGTTGGCCTAATTGATTGCAAAGACTAGTTTAACCCACTTAGCATAAGGTTCAATCTTACCCGAGTTTTAGATTTAGTTTCCCGAAGTTCTAGATTTAGTTTGCTTTGAAATTGGAAATAATGGAATAAAATTTAAATGCCTTGAAATTGATAATAATGAGAAATAAATAGAAAATTTATCACCAAAAAATACCGCATTTCAGCTCAAGTCTCATAACACAACCCATAAGACTTATCATTTGTTTTCAATATTATAGCTTCAAAGTGGCTTCCCCAAAAAGGCATTTTGACTTCAATAATTTTAAAAAAAGCAAATATATTTTTAAAGACTCCCGAGGAAAAAAAATTGTTATCCTAAATATGTTTCTTTGTAAAAGCTATCCAATGTAATGTTTTTTAGCATGATTTCCAAAAAATATACAAGGTAAGAAAAAAAATATTCAGTACTTCCACGATTCATAAAAAAAAGAACAAGGGTTGTTTTCTAACTATCAATCTCTTAATTTATTGAGCATGTTATTAGGTTGCTTCCACTATGTTTTATGTTTCATCAATTTCGACTAATTTTTTTATACAAGTAAATAAATTATGATCATATAGATATGAATTTTATTTTATCATTTTTGAGGATTTTTTTTGAAAAAACTACTAAAAGAGTATTATGGCTTAAATAGATTCCTTCATAACATTTCATCCATTTTTTGAGTTAAAAGAAGAATTTAAAAAATTAAATAAACATTTATGATCATTAAAAAAACAAAAAATTAAAAAATTAAATAAAATTTATGATCATATGGATATTAAAAATTTCTTTTATCATTCTTAAAATTAAATTCATTTTCCCAAGTATCCATCCAAAAAATATCTCGGGGTATCTTGATTCTAAGGATTCTTTAAAATATTTCTTTATTATTTCTTTATTTTAAGGATTTTTTTCAAATATTGTTTTATTAATTATTATTATTATTATTATTATTTTTTGGCTATGGAGGTTGTATCAAGTTGTTTTATTTATTTTAAAGCTTTAATTAAAAGATCTATTAAATATTAAAAAAATAGCTTTTGGTGATTTTTGGTTACTTATTATATTTTTGGGTTATAGAGTTTGTATAAGTTGTTTAACATATGTTTGCTTTATTTATTTTAAAGCTTCCATTAAATATTAAAAGATTTATTAAATATTAAAAAATGGTTTTAGGAGATTTTTATTTACTTACAGAAGTTTTGGTTTTTGTTTAAACAAGTTATGTGGTTTTGGTTTTTGTTTACATAAATATGTGCATAGAGAATGCGTTTGCACTTTAAGAGTAAGATAAATAAAAAAAACTCTAAATTTTGAACAGATTATTCTTTGCTCACAAAGAAAATATAACATCTTAGTCTAAGTAAATTACAAGAATTAGAAAAATTGAATTCAAATTGTTTTTTATTTCATTAACTAAATCACAAGAATGAACTACAAGAATTAGAGGAATTGAATTAGGAGAACTAAATTTAAATTTCTTTTTATTTCATTAACTAAATTACAAGAATTAGAAGAATATAACTTTTAAATATTTGAATGAATTACATATTTCATAATAATTTGAGAACTCCTTTTTTCAATTCCTTTTTTTCTTTAAAATAAAATTGATTGAAATATTTGAGAACCTTTAATTTGCAAAAAAAAATGTTTCTTTTACAAAGAAACACTATGTAAAAAAATGGAATATAGTAACCCTTTAGGAAGGATTATTTGAAAACTATTAATTCACAAAAAAGATGATAATGACCCTTTCCCCACCCTTATGAAGGGAGAGCCTATTATTTTTTTTACAAAAAGGAAAATGGAATATTTAAGCTTTGAATGTGTTTTTGTCCAGCCCTAGTGGAGAAGTTTTATGCATTTTAATTGCGGAAGTCTATTCATAAAAAGTTGTCCTATAATATTATAAATGATTGTGTTATAAATTATGGGACTATCAAGAAATGTGACAACAAAAATCTGATAGTGTTATAAATGATGGGACTGTTGGGGAATGCATCACAAAAAAAAGTAAGAATAATTTAATACAATCATGCATACCTTTTACATGTTACATGGCATATATTGCATAGCCCTAGACCATATCTACTAAAGACTAAGTCTCTTCGAATCATTTTAAAATATTATGTACTATTTTTATTTTAAGTGTGTGTTTTAAAATGCAAAACAATGTAATACATGCCTACAAATGCATTCCTCAAATAAATTTTCAAATAAAACAAACCTATATGTGTCTCTTTGCATCTTTTGGGGCAATTGCTAGTAATGTATACAAACAAAAAACACGTGAATTGCAATAGATATTTTCAAATGGAAAGGGTTTATAAACCCATTTTATTTATTAGTAATGATTAAATAAATAAGTTTGATATGTTATTTTTTTAAAAGGTAGTTACTTTAAAATGTAGTTTTGAGTATGGAAATGAATTATGTGTTTTAAAATAATTTCCAATAATTTAAATATAATAAATAATATAGTTAGAATTTATAATTTTAATTAAAAAAAAACTAAAATAAAATTTATTAAAAGAAATTCTTAGAAAAGACAATGGTGAAGGTTTTGGCCACTAATTGAAAGTATAATGGGGAATTGCGAGTTCTCTAGAGGATGCGCAGATTGAGGAATTTCACATGGTCATTGCAAACAATCAACCTAAGGAAAATGCAAGTCTCACAAAATTTGTTAAGAGACTAGAATAGGCTCCGAAGGTGGTAATCCCTCCAACCTTCTTGAATAGGAAGGCCCAGGATCTTGTGGATTGAGATTTAATTAGGAAATTCAAGGGAATTTTTCTGCCACCCGAGAACATAATAAATTTGGGTTCTGCATTATTGGATTCCTCTTTGTAAGGGAAGAATTGATACATTTTTTGTGGCATCAGGTTTTTTATTTTTTGTTTTAATTTAAGGAGGACAAGGATTTGGTTTTCAAAAATGAACCTTATTTTTTGGGGTCCTATGCTTTGTACCTTAATTAATGGACTTTGGATTTCAACCTGAACTTGGACATCCCTAAAGCGGTCATGGTGTGGGTAAACTCCTCAGAATTCCCGTGAATCTATGGAACATGGGTGCAATTACAAATTCTCTATGAAATTTTTTGGATATTGCAAATCCTAAGAACAACTTTTCGTGTGCACAAATATTCATAGAGATAGACTAGGAGAAAGGTCTCCTGTTTCAAATCAAAGTTTCTTTGAATGGATAGACACATCTGCAACCTTTGGACTATGATTAGTTACCCTTCAAATGTAGTCATTATCATGAATATGGAAATTTTGTTAGAAATTTCAAAAACAAGAATTTGAAACAAGATGAAACTGGCCAACATGAAAAATAGACGCAAGTTAAAAGAAAGAATCCCTCGAAGCAAGGAGTTCCTATGGTGCCAAAAGAGAATATTTAGGAAAGGAACTCATTCGCAACCGTAGCAGAGGTTGGAAACCAATAGGAAGTGGAGGAAGGCTAAAATGTATCTTCTTGGGGTACTCCAATACCTCCAAAGGATATCGTCTCTATGATGAAGCCAATAAGAAGTTTGTAATAGCAAGAGATGTCATATTCCTTGAATCTTCCAAGAGTGACAAGGTTGTTGAGCGGCAACTTGATCGCCTGGATAGATTCACACATGCAAAGTCTTTCCAAGAATTTGATAATCAGATTCCACATCTTGAAGGGGGGATTCATATATTGAATCAAACTATGGAATCATGTCCTGAAGCACTCTCTCCCCCACATGAAGAAACAACCACGGATGACACATTGAATGATGTGATTGACATAATTGGGAGATTGAATCTTGAATCAATCCCAAATCAGTCAGATGAGCGGCCTAGGCCATCTTAGAAAGGTCCTCCCAAATGGCTGACAAAGACATTGGAGAATGTTCATCCTGATGAGGTTGGAAAAACAGGAACAAGAAGTTCCACTAAACAAAAAGAAGGTGACGTAGATAATTCTGATTCTCCTGTTGATATGGATAATGCTTATAACTGTGAATTGAGTTTTTCTACAGATCATGAACCAACTTCCTTCAAAGAAACCGCTTCTCATGATGAATGGAAAGAAGCGATGCAAAAGGAGTATGATGCCTTGATAAAGAATGGCACTTGGAAGCCGGTTGATCCGCCTTTGGGAACAAAACCAATTGGCTATAAGTGGGTCTACAAGAACAAGTATAAAGCAGATGGCTCACTTGAAAAGCACAAGGCCAGGCTTGTGGAAAAAATTTTTGCACAAAAAGAAGGAATCGATTATGAAGAAACTTTTGCTCCCACAGCAAAACGGACCACCATCCGGACTCTCTTTGCCCTAGCAACTTAGAATGGATGGAAAGTCCATCAAATTGATGTAAAAACCGCCTTTTTAAATGGATATCTAAAGGAGAAAGTTTTTATGTCCCAGCCAAAAGGATTTGTTGTAAAGGGTCAAGGACACAAAGTTTGCAAGCTTATAAAATCCTTGTATGGCCTCAAGCAAGCACCACGAGCCTGGTATGAGAAATTAACCGAGCATCTTCTGAAACTTGACTTCAAACATTTTGATCTTGATGATGCAACTTTGTTTGTTAAGAAAGTTGGAAAAATAGTTGTATATCTTGTGGTGTATGTAGATAATCTTTTAATAACATGGAACAATGAGAGCTATATTGCATCCATGAAGAAAGAATTGAAGAAAGCTTTTGAAATGACTGATTTGGGTCATGTTCAATACTATCTGGGTATTGAAGTAATTCAACATCCTAAATTTATATTTCTTTCTCAAAAGAGGTACATTAGAGATCTTTTGAACAAGTTTGGCATGGATGAATGCAATCACTTAACCACTCCAATGGAACAAAACTTGAAGCTCACATCCATTGAAGGGAAGGAATTCGAGGATGCAACTAAGTATAGACAGCTTATAGGAAGTCTTATCTACTTGACCAGCACCAAACCTAACATTTCATTTGTTGTTGAAATCCTCTCAAGGTTTATGCAAAAACCATGTGAAGGACATTGGTCTGCTGCAAAAAGAGAGTTAAGGTACTTGAAGGGGACTCAAGACTTTGGACTCAAATATACACAGGTATGCAACTTCAGCTTGATCGGATACTCTGATTCAAACTTTGATGGGGACAAAGAAACAGAGGTGTCTACTACAGGTTACACCATGAGTCTTGGATCAAGAGTTGTCTCATGGAGATCACGCAAAGAGTCAGTTCCAGCAGATTCCACGACTGAGATAGAATATGTGGCAGCAGCTGAAGCAACAAAGGAAATTGTGTGGCTCCGAAAAATCCTAGAATATTTGCAGATGAAACAAATATATTCCACACCACTCATGATCGACAACACTTCTGCAATAAAGTTGGCCAAAAACCCAAAGTTCCATGATCGAACAAAGCACATCAATACAAAATACCATCTAATTCGACATCATGTTCAGGCCAAAACCATCCATCTAAATCACTGTTCCACAGATGAGCAAATTGCTGATATCTTCACCAAAGCACTTGGAAGAGAAAAGTTTGAAAAGTTCAGATCAATGCTTGGGCTCACCAACATCCCTTCGGATTAAAGGGGGGAATTTTGACACCTAATCCTAAGGGTTGGGTGAGAATATTCAATATTGTATATTAAATAATATTAGGAAATAAGGAAGGCCAAGAGTCATTGGGAGATTAATCCAAATAGCCTCACCTCCATGTATAAATACATGCACATTCTTCATCTAAGACACATTCTGATTTGCAGAGTTACCTCCTGGTTTGACAAAATGCATTCCTCAAATAAATTTTCCAATTAGACAAACCTATCGGTGTCTCTTTGCACATTTTGGGGCAATTGCTAGTAATGTATACAAACAAAAACACGTGAATTGCAATAGATATTTTCAAATGGAAAGTGTTTATAAACTCATTTTATTTATTAGTAATGATAAGTAAATAAATTTGATACGTTATTTTTTTAAAGATAGTTATTTAAAATGTAGTTTTGAGTATAGAAATGAATTATGTGTTTTAAAATAATTTCCAATAATTTAAATTTAATAAATAATATAGTTAGAATTTATAATTTTGACTAAAAATAAAAATAAAATAAATTTTATTAAAATAAATTCTTAGAAAATACAATGGTGAAGGTTTTGGACACTAATTGAAAGCACAATGGGGAATTACAGTCTCCACAAGATGCGAAGATTGACAAATTTCACATGGTCATTGCAAACAATCAACCTAAGGAAAATGCAGGTCTAGAATTTTTTTTTAAGAGACTTGAATAGGTTCTAAAGGTGGTTATCCCTCCTACCATCTTGAATAGGAAGGCCCAGGATCTTGTGGATCGAGATTTAATTAGGAAATTCAAGGGCATTTTTCTGCCACCCCAAAACATAATAAATTTGGGTTCTGCATAATTGGATTCCTCTTTATAAGGGAAGAATTGATACATTTTTTGTGGCACCGGGTTTTTTATTTTCTGTTTTAATTTTAGGACAAGGATTTGGTTTTCAAAAATGAACCTTATTTTTTGGGGTCCTAGGCTTTGTACCTTAATAAATGGACTTTGGATTTCAACCTGAACTTGGACATCCCTAAAGCGGTCATGGTGTGGGTAAACTCCTCAGGATTCCTATGAATCTATGGAACATGGGTGCAATTACAAATTCTCTATGAAATTTTTTAGATATGGCAAATCCTAAGAACAAATTTTCATGTGCACAAATATTCATAGAGGTAGACTTGGAGAAAGGCCTCCTGTTTCAAATCAAAGTTTCTTTGAATGGATGGACACATTTGCAACCTTTGGACTATGATTAGTTACCCTTCAAATGTAGGCATTATCATGAATATGGAAATTTTGTTAGAAATTTCAAAAACAAGAATTTGAAACAAGATGAAACCGGCCAACACGAAAACTAGACGCAAGTTAAAATAAAGAATCCCTTGAAGCAATGAGTTCCTATGGTGCCAACAGAGAATATTTAGGAAAGGAACCAATTCGCAACCATAGCAGAGGTTGGAAACCAATCAGAAGTGGAGGAAGGAAAAATTATGGCTCAAGGAGAAACAAAAAAAAAAAAAAACTAGGAGTCAAGATGAGGTTACTCTAACCCTAAAATAGCCAGTCTTGTAGTAAGTGTTTTTAATTAAAAATATGGGTTCATAATCCTTTGGTGTTCAAGAAACAAAGGATCATAAGCATTCAAGTTCCCAAAAATGAGGCAAGGAAATAATTCCAGAACTACGAAAACTTGAGTATGAAAGAGAAAAATCAAGGGTGACCCCAGGCATGATTGAAAACATGATAGAAAGGGTTAAAAAACCAAAGCCAAAGAGTCCCTCCAAGAAAATCCATGGGGATCAAGCTAACGGGTAGGAAAAATAAAATGCACATTACAAATGCAGATAATCTCTTGGAATTGCAAAGGGATGAGACAAAATAAGGAAGAGATCACAGAAATTTTGAAACTAGAGCACCCTTGCCTCATGCTAATTCAAGAAATGAAACTGGATGAAAAGGAAGAAATAAGAATTGGCTAGAAAAACTAGAGAATCTGTGAGGGTGTGGCATGCAATTCCAAAGGAACATGGGGAGGAATTCTTACCATCTACGACATGTCCACAATACAGCTAAACCAAGCTATTTCTCAAATTCAGACTTTATCTCAAAGCAAGCTTCTCCATCCGATAGAATAACTCTTGTGTAACCAAGCAGACAGGAATAATTCGATGAGTCCTCTACAATCACCACCTTGTAAATGAAAAGAATTATTTCCCTTTTCTGTAGAAGACCACAGACAACACAGAGATAGACATTTTTACCCTGAACACTCAAACAAGAAGGAAAGAAGCATAATAGGATGCTCATAGGAACCAAGTTTCGTAAACACCATTTCTCTTTAATTTTCATTAGTATAATCATTAATATTTATTATAATAGTCAAGATTATTATAATATCATCCTGACTAGGGCATTCTAGCTTCAATTTCTTCAACAAAGAAATAGTGCTCAAATCATTATTTTCAACAACTTCAATGTTTAGGGTAGAAGGAGGCACATCTGAAAAATTCAAAACTAAGGAAATAAACTTTGATTCTTTGTTCAACGTCTCTATCAATGCACTCTGACAATATGATCGAACATTACCAATTTCATCCTGCTTTAGGTTTTCCTTTCCTCTTATTGCATTGGGGATATCAGAGATTCCATGATGATTACTTATGCCAATAGTTGTACGTGAATCCAATTCCAAATCACTGAAGGTAGGTAATATTGTATGCCGCATTCCAAAATTTATGCCTAAATTTTGGACTTGCTTATTCTAAAAAGATCCTACAAAGACATCCAAAGCTTGTTCAAATAACCAGTGATCACACCCTTGTTTACATAGTATGTGGGAAACGGGCAGCTTAGATTCATCCCAAGAAGAGGATCTCCCATAAGAACATATTTTTTTAGTTGGCAGCCCACAATACTTTGCTTGAGACTCAATATCTATTTTTTTATCAATTGAAATACAACCTTCCACGGATCTAGGAAGAAATCCATTATCATCAGTGAGCTGGCAACAAGACACATATACATAAATCTCAGGTCTTGTTACTAATAACTCATTAAAAAAAATTCTACCCAAACATTATTCAATTGAATAAGCACCATTATGTTCCTCATGAAGGTTTCCTATACTACACATTTCAAATATGCCATACTATGCATCAACAACACAATATTGGCTTCGTAGGGCACTAGACTACACCATTTTATATCTAGTATCTACACTCTGACACTTTTTATGTTGGCATATTTGATAGCTAGGGTTATCAAGGTATTGTCCAGGAAAGTCATATTTGGCCATGTATTCTCTCCTG
The DNA here is from genome assembly GCA_034641835.2 of Pinus albicaulis. Taxonomy (NCBI): domain Eukaryota; kingdom Viridiplantae; phylum Streptophyta; class Pinopsida; order Pinales; family Pinaceae; genus Pinus; species Pinus albicaulis. Next base: position 792,292,037 of record CM076582.1, on the reverse strand, counting down.
GAGATAGTGGGAGCACGTAGGGCATCTTAAAACTGAATTTGTTTATCATTTCCCCAATTTGAAATGAAAACTACAGAATATGGATCAAAGGCAATAGATACATATTTTACATGCCTCTCAAAAATAAATTTAGTGAAATAACTTTTTGTGTTAAGGTTGTCATCAACAACATTATCCTCACTGGCCTCTCCAAAACTCTTGCAGTCCAAAAGATGCACCAATGTGAGATTTATTTTGACATCATATATATCTGAATCTAAACTGCACTTTCTTATCAGATAATTTTTCTCAGCATTTGTAGAACATGGAGGATCTGTCTCATACAAAGGCTGCACTTCATAGATGGCATTTTGCAGCTCACTAATGCACTGAGATGAGATGAATTCTTCTGGACAACATCATTGGAACATTGGTCATCCTCAAAATTGTCTACAAAAACATAGTCCATGACTATAGAATCTTGCCTAGGATTACCTACATAGTCCCTTTTATCATCCTTTATCAAAAATGGAAAGTTATCCATGTCAGTACTTGATTTAACATGAAATCTGGATCCCAAAGGCACATCCACCTCCAAACCCTCAACTACATTCTCTACTGTTTTTGAAAAGCATTTCTCTTTTGAGTTTGTAATTAGATCAAAGGTAGGAGATATACTAGATTGATCTCTTTCTTCATTCTTTTCTTTAGCACTTTAAACTAATCCAGGGTCAAATCTGCTTACCCTTAACCAAGACCTTTTACTTCAGCTGATAAATTAGAATTGCATTTAAGTAAGCGTTAATGAACATAAAATGAATGACGACTTGTTGTAAAGAAGAGGAACATAAATTTCAAGATCAACAATCATAAGAACACGTCATTTGATAATGGAGTTCATCCAGGAGGGACTACATCTACGGGCCTCGGTGTCAAGATGGTATAGGCCGCTGAATTAAGTATTGTAAGAAGAAGATATACATGGATGTATTTCTCTGACATACAAGGAAAATGCCCACACATAGGAGTGGCTAGACCTCTCTACAAGATGTTCACTTTGAAACTCTCATTCATTAGAAGGCTCCTATCAGTATGACAACAATATATGCATAAAGACTATGATTATCCTGCTAATATGGCAAACAAGGGAACTAAAATGACATACGTGTGACAATGAGTATCCCGCCAACATGGCATCAAAGGGATCTCAAAACAATACAATTCCATGACAGAAAGTACATCAATAACAAAACAAGACAAGATCCCATGACTCATTTATCAACAAGGATCTGTACAACACTATGCATCTCAGGGACAAAGAAGTACATGAAATAAACTCATCATATACCTCACGCTGAAGATGTTTGAAGAATGGCTATAGCTGCCGCTAGATGTGAAATCGACTGCTCACTTGCTGAAAACTAACACTCGCAACTTCACTTCAAAAAGTGACCCAAAAATAGAAAACTTAGATGAGAAATCTAAATATGCCATCATATTCGTGATGTCGAGTAGTGCAGAAATGTCTGTCCATTTTCTAAATTCTAATAAAATTAAGATCTGGGGAAAAAAGGAATCTTAATGCAGAAACCTATACCATCCTAACACTGAGACCCAGAGATGTAGTCCCTCCTGGAGGATCTCCGTTATAAAATGATGTGTTATTATGATTTTTGATCTTGACATTTATGTTCCTATTCTTTACAACAAGTCGTTGTTCATTTTATGTTCATTAATGCTTTACTTAAATGCAATTCTAATTTATCAGCTGAAGTAAAAGGTCTTGGTTAAGGGTAAGCGGATTTTACCCTGGATCAGAAACAACCAAAGACTGATTTCTAAAGCTCCTATTCAATGCCAAGATCCCCCATAATAACATCACCTAGCTTGGACATTTCTGGTATATCGTTTGCTTCCATGAGATACTTTTTCTTATCAAGACATAATTTTATTAACGGTGGGCATCCTGCAGTAGTTTCCATTTTACTTATTCCACGCACAAAATTTCCCTGTTTTATATCTGTAAAAGAGAAAATTGGCACTATATTTTTAATTTTTTATGGTACACAAGATTTTTCAGGAGTCTTCACTTCAGTTTAAGTCTCTGCACATAACACCTCAGCTTCCATAGCCAAACTACAATTTGTAACGGGTCTCCCAACTAGAAAACTATTGTGTATGACTGCAAATTCATTAGCATCAACATGACAGACCATGCAAATTTCCCTTGAAGGCTTCCAAAATTTTCTTTATAACTGCATGGAGTTGATCAAAAGATTCATTAGTAGGATCATATTCAGCAATGGAAGAAGCGTGTAAATTCCCTTCTGATATATTCTTTCTTTTCTTTCTGGCGGCTTGTTTAAGGAAGTGCAATGCCTATGGGAGAAACACCATTATCATGGAATTTGCAAATTATTGTCCCACGTAATCTAAATCTGCCTTGTCTAAATCTATATCCAGTGATTGGGTGGCATTACATTGTCTATTCTATTCTAAGGAACTCAAACTCAACTCATTAGAAAGTATCTAACCTTTCCCAGATAGTTCAGGGACAGACTGCAAAGGAATAACACTAGCTTGAGGAATAAACTTATTAGATTTCTCCACTTTCAGTTGACCCTCATCATCCTTTTTGTCTTGTAATACTTCTTCACAATATCTAATAGAGGACTCAGACATGGAACCATCCTGCAATTTATCCAGTAGTGTGCATTGTTGCGGGAAATATGACTCTACTTGAGAACCTGAACGTATGCCCTTGCTAATGTTAGATATTGCTGAATGGTTTTCCATGCTTGGTTCTTCATTTATGATTTCAGCTAGAGTCCCCCATGCCCAAAATGTGAAATTTCCATTCTCTTTAGATGAGAAGTTTGATCTGAAATGAATGGCCTACTGGCAATGCCTTTTTTATTTATTAGAATACCAGGACAAGTATTTTCATTCTTAGACACACAAACATAATTTAATGATATTTTATTTTTTTCAATGCCAAGGGAATCTGGCACAAATAATCCAGTTTTCCCTACAATATCAAAGCGTTCAAAAGGCTGATTTTTTTTATTGTCATTCTCAATTTCCATTGCAGGAATACCACAATCCATGTTACGTTTAGGAGAGTCTATACATGCTACATGAGCAGCCTTTTGTTTATCAAGCCTCAAGTATTTCCTTCTTATTGATCCTTCTATTGTTGCAATTGGCAGTTTCCCAATACCTGACTGCAGAGTGTCTCCATTCAGATCAATATTTTCAATGTTTTGATTTGTTGTCCCATTTTCATTTTCAACAAATTCACGGAATAAGCGTTGAACCAATGGATTTGTAAATCCAAAAAGCTCAGCACCATCAATTATCGGGAGCTAATCTCTATGGAACTTTTGAACTTGCGTGTTATTTTTCTTCTGGATTTTTTCCCAGGAAATGGTAGGAGTTTCCCCTGGCACAAAATCCTTTTGTCAGAAACAATCATAGATGTGTCCAGCATAATTGCGCACAGATTGATATCCAATGGGATAGGGATATCTTCTTTCCCTAAAAACTTCTCCAATATTTTTTCTCCCTTTGTTGTATAGATTAATCCGTCTTGCGGACAAGACCGATCTCTCTAGTACTAAAAGTAACTAGCAACAAACAACCAATTATACTAATCTCTCTCTAAGCATACAAGATTCATAAAAATGCTATATAGGTGTAAGGCCTACCTTATGTCCAGTGCTTTCTTGATCTCGTTGAAGTCCCTCGTGCACTGAAGGAATGTTCCTCAATAAATCTGCAGTCACAAACAATAAAAAAGATTACATAGCACCTGTATAGACATTATTATAAACCATACTCATCATAATGATCAAGGAATTTATGAAATAAACCATGAATAGACAGTTTAATGAGAGAAATGAGTATATTTGTATTAACTTCAAATAAAAGAAAACCTTTACAACCTGTGCCTTGATGTCATGCAGGTCCTCCTGGGGTCCGAAGCAGGAATCTCTTCTAATTTGACAAGCATTGCACTCTTTGAACCAAGACGAATAGAGGTAAGTGATTTAACCTCACAGAAAGTCTTAGTTAACTGAGTCTGAATCTCAACGGCATTTAACCTCAAATATCTTAAAGCTTGAACTCCCTTTGAGGCTACCCATGGCCTCTTTTTATAGTAGAAAAGAGGAGGTTTTCTGTTCCAAATATGAAGGGATAGAATCCTCCTTCAAATGGATTAGCTCCTTACATCAAGGGGTTAGCTCCATCAAGTAAGGGATACATGAACCTTATCAAAGCGTATCCATTCCCAAAAATTCCCATCTAGAATCTTCTAGAATTGATCTGAAATAAACTTTTTAACTTTACTTTCTCGCCTTTTTGAGTTTTACAGAGGTCCGCACCCATAACACAAAGAACGTGCGGTAAGGTTCCGCAGGAGAGCTGAACTTTAGGTGCGGGACCGCAGGCAATGAATAGAGAAAGTGTGATACCAATGTTTAGGGGATTTTTAGGAACTTTTCTCTGATTTTGAAAGCTTGACATGAGGAACTGATATGTTAGACTTGCAAAAGGAGGAAGTATGAGTAATAATGAGCTCATAATCATAGCAAAATGTCAGGATGACAGTTTTTAGTGTAACAAATTGCCCCCTAAAGTGCAAAGTCTGGAATAGATGAAGCTGAAGTCTGTCATATATGAAGAGTGCAATACTTTATCATTTCAAAGATAATTCTGTGGACACCCCAGTCGGAACCTGTAAAAACATTCAATGCAAAATATATACATATATATGTCATCACTGAGGTAGGAATTCCCATACTCAGATTAAAAATAACTAGAAACTAACTCAAATCATTCTGATACAGGACTGATTTTAATATTACATCAATAGTGTAGACACAGCATGGGCACAGCCATCTGTAATGAATAGTCTACTGTATAATAATAAAACTCCTCGCAGCCTGGATAGTGGAAACTAGATCCAGGGTCTTGATTTCCACATCTTGAACTAGTACGATTCTATCCATGTGAATAAATGTGTTGAAGTCGAACATGGTAGAAACCACTTGATTACCAGTCAATGATGTGAACTGTTAACAAGTGTGAGAGAAACCACCAGTAATGTCAATGGCTCTCAAAGTACTCAGTACAATCCATGAAATGTGAATGAATGAACTGAAGTCGAACATGTCATGGAATCATTCGATCGAAGGTCAATGATGCAACCTGTCGTCGAAGGCGAGAAACCTGCCATTGAGGCATGCAGATTTCAAGGTACTGACGATTTCTGGATCAACTTCCTAGATAATGTGTTGATGTCGATAGAAAGTGATCTGTCGTAGGCAAGCCCACAACACAAAATCATAGATCAAGTTTTGAAAATATATTGGCAAGGACTGACTCAGGGATGGTAAAAAATGGATGACAGATATTTTGCAGATGAATGGTTTATTTGAACTGTCCTCTTGAACACATAACGACACTGCAGATGGTTTGGTGACAATTGACCCAAAGCTAATACCCAGAAACCGGCTGAAGACTTTCAATATGGTTTGATTAACTGTTAGGAAAAGGATTTCCCAACCTGGGTGAATAAAAGTGTCGTGTTCAAGAGTGGTTGATTGGATTTTCGAAAAATTTAAAATATAACAAACACGCCCATTTTTCTCTCTTTTTCCCCCACCATTTCTGGCAAGTACCTCTTTATTTTTTACAAGCTTGAGGAGGATAACATTTGCTTGGTTATAAGCTCATCCTTCGGATGAGTCCAACTTAGTTTTAAAATTCGAACCCTAAGAAGGAGTGGTTCGTTCCTGTTTAAAATTGAACAGGTCCTTTATTGTTAAGTTTTAACGAGTCCAGTATAGGAGAAACTCAGTTTTTTTCAGTTTTAGGGAGTCAGAAGAAAAACTTAAGAAAACTCCGTGGGTGTAATTTTTCGTAAATTTAGTCTCTCGAGCCCGAAAAAGGATAAAATAATGTGAGAGAGAACTCTATTGACCGTAATTAGTCAATGTATACCTTTTTCGTAAATAGTCCACTTCAGTCCGAAAAAGGGGTAAACTTATACTGAAGGGACGATCATTCATTTACTTTAACGAGTTCGAATAATCAAGTACTCGGCGATATTTTCATATTTAGAGAGTCTAAAAAGGGCTTAAAAGAGGACTCCAGGGTTTCGCTTTTTCGTAAATTTTTTGAAAGAGTCTGAAAAAGTGATAAAAGTATGCTCTTTGTTGAAAAACGATCAGTTCTCCTGAAAAATCCAATTTCTGCACAAAAACTTGAAACATTACACATACCTGTTAAAGATAAGTAAAAATGCTTTAAAAAAATACCCTTTTTAAAGTGAAAAATAAATAAATTAAAAATTCATCCATTCGAAAAAACTTATAAAAAGGACTTTTTCAATTTCATTTTTACCGTTCAGTTCCAGAGTGAAAAGTAAAAAGCTTTTGGGTAAGAAATTTCCTGTGAAGATTCTGGAAAATCCGTCCGTTGAAATCGAGAATCGTCAGTCCCAGGTAATCCACGACCTCTTAATCTTGTTTTTAATCCATTTCAAATTCATTTTTAGGCTTTAGTTTGTATTTTTAGGGCAAAAAATGGTTTAAAAGTTCGCCCGCGGGGTCCGCAGGTGCGACACATATTACCTGCGGACCCCAAATTTTTTCTACAAGGAAAAAGTTGTGGGTTCTGCACCCGGCACACAGTACGCGTGCGTATCTACGCACTGTTTATAAAGCATAGGTGCAATACCCGCGCGGTTGAATTTAAAACACTCATTTCTCATTTGTTTCCCAAAAAATTTCAATAAGATTGTTCTAACTTTCCTTTTTATGCATTATAGGAGTAACAAGATGTTGATTTGGAGAGAACGCGAACATGAGGACGTGGATGAAGCCGCAATACTCCATTTTCCCACTCAGCAAGCATTAAGAGCATGCGGTTTGTACAAATTCTGGGCCATCTCAAGCATGAGGGCACAGGTAGAACTCCTGACATGGTTGGTGAACAGATGGAATGTGCAGGACCAGTGCTTCATTATTGGTGGTCACCGGCTTGAAATTGAGTTGGAGGATATATATTTTTTGACTGGTTTGTCCAAGAGGGGTGAACAAGTTTCTTTGTTTGGGACTAGGCCAGGTGGCCAGTTTGTCGCTAATCTCCAACTAGAATTCTGCAATGACCAGGCAAATCCTCGGGACAAACGGATTGATATAAAACACATCATCCGTCCTGAATTGAAAGTTATTTCTTTTACTGTTACCAAACTGTGTGGGAGTGCTGCACTACATGTAGCTACTGGTTCCCAAATGCGTATTGCTGTGGACTGTTCTCGCGGCACCATCTTTAACTGGTGTGAAGCTGTGTTGGCTAATGTAAAAGGCCAACTAACTAGAGCAAAAAATGGGACACTGAAAAACTTTGGATATGGATCCATCGTCGTCTCTTTTGCTCTAGAGAGGATCCCCATGTTAGCTCCACAGAGTATTGATGTTGATGCCGGTCGACTTCGAGAACCTAGGATGGTTCGTTGGTCCGCATTGATGGCTCGTCATGTTATCGAGGGTACAGAGATTGTTTGATTTCCTTCTTCATATTTTCGTTGGCTGGATCGCCAAATTTTTGTGATAGAGGATTTCCCATACGCCGGGATAGATTTCCGCGGTGACCGAGAGATGGTTCTCCCAACAGGGGAACAGTGGGATGACTCAGGTACAATCATTTTTCAACATTTGCTAAATCCTAATTTTTTTATTTTTTATCGTCTTGAAAAATAATAACCAAAAGTTTTGAATGCAGATGTGGGCCCATGGCGACCACCCCGTCTCCAACCTTATGACAAAAAACAACCAGCTGCAGTTGCACCAGCCCCAGCCCCAGCAGGCCAATCAGCGGAAATTTTGACTGATTTAGAGCATCATCTAGAGCGTTTGACTCTAGATATTCCAGAGACGAGAATAGATGACATTCCTCTCAGGTTGCAGAGATATGTGATTGGTGTTCCAGGACCTTTTAGGAGGTTCCTATGTAGGGTGGCCCGAGCAGTGGTTTCTTATCGTGATCACCATCAGTGATGGGATGATCGTTTGTAGACTCATATTTTGACTTTTGTGTTATCATTTTTGCCGATCATAAGGTGTTTCCAACCTATGATCGAAGACGATTTATATATTTTTTGAAAACTCTCCTATACTATGATATATCACTATTTACCGGCTATCTGTGTACATGTTATGAATGCGTTTGATTTACTGTTTTGATTATTGCAAATGTCTATTTATCATACTAGAAGCAATTGCATATGCTAATGTATTCAAATGTCTTGGAATATGCTGATATTCAATGTAATCAAATTCACGTTCCAAGAGACGAACTCTTAAAAATAACCTTAATAACACTGGATTTCTAATGGTATAAACCCTGTTAAGTTGTAATACAACAAGTTTAGAATCCAACCTTACAATCAAACTCCGAATTCCAAATGATATGGATTCAGATAATAACTCAATCACTGCACTATACTCGGCAATGTTATTCGTCGTTTGACCAAGGCTTACCCCATGCACGGATACTAACTCGTCAGAGGGTAAATAGATAACCCAAGCTGCGGAAGAAATGTTCCGTGTACTACGACAAGCACCATCAGCAAAACCAATGTAGGTTTGAAGAGACGTCGACATCTGCAATATCAAGAGTAAAACTTAGATAAGCAGGAATAGTGATAAAAACACACTCTCTAAACTAGGCACACTTTTCTAATCTAAAACACACCAGCAGTAAAGAAATCTAAACTAACAAAATCTCCACACCACATTTAAGCATAATATCGCTTTAGATAGAGCCCATTTCTGGGTTTATCCAAAGGGACACCGTCAAAATCTATCACCTCATAGGCCCCTTTTGATAACTTTTGTTTAACAATAAAAGGACCATGCCACATAGGCACGAATTTCCCAGCTCCTAGCTTGTCGTTTGCTTGATCGTAAAGTAAAACTAGGTCTCCTTCTAAAAAATTTCGAGGGGTCACACTTCTATCATACTGAGCTTTAATCCATTTAACATTAGCTTCGTTTGCTATTGCAGCATTTCATCGATTCTCATCTAACTGAGCTAAGTATAAAAAACATTTCTCCTCTTCAGACGTAGCTGGAAGTAATTCTACGGCTAATTTTAGTGACGAAATTTCGCATTCAATTGGTAACACAGCTTCCAAACCGTAAACCAGTTGGAAAGGAGTGAAACCCGTTGATGTTTTGACTGAGGTTCGATATGCCCAAAGCGCTGAAAATAACATGGAATGCCAATTCTTCTTGTGAATACCAATGATTCGTTTGATCATGGTGACTAAAACTTTGTTAATGGCTTCAACCAGACCATTGGCTTGCGGATAATACAGAGTGGAACTATCGTGACGTAGGCCAAGTTGGTCTGTCAATTCAGTCATCATGACATTTCGAAAGTGACTTCCATGATCCGTAATAATAGCTTGAGGAACACCGAACCTAGAAATTATGTGATTAAATACGAAATTTGCAGCAGTCTTGCCATCAACCGAAAATGTAGTCATCGCCTCGGCCCACTTAGTAAAATAATCCACTGCTAAGATAATATAGGCATGCCCCCCCGGTCGAGTGAGGGTTACATGTAATAAAATTGATACCCCATTTTGCGAAAGGACCAACAGCAATTATAGGGTGAAGAGGAGCGGGTGGGGCGCGCATTTTTCGATCAAAAAGTTGACAGTTGTGGCATTTTCGAACTGCATAAATACAATCTTTGAACAACGTTGGCCAGAAATAACCAGCGTAAAATATCTTTTGGGCTGTGGCATACCCAGACATATGACCGCCACATGCTCCAGAATGGCAGTCATTTAAAACCTTTTCAGCTTCTTCATGAGTAAGACAACGTCGGAAAACAGAATCCGCTCCACGACGATAAAGTGTATCACCAATGATATTATACTGTTGGGATTGGAAGCATATTTTTCGTCGCTGAGATCGTTAGATATCAGGCCAAAAAGATTGGGTTTGGAGATAAACGATGATATCTCCATACCATGGATCAATTGTACTGATGAGAAACAAAGATTTGTCCGCAATGGACTCTTCTGCCACTATTTCAGTATCAGTAGAGGGGAAATCACACATCGGTTCCGCAAATACCAAAGATTTCTTTGCCTTGGATTTTTCAAATTCCAAATCAAATTCCTGCAAGATAACTATCCATTTGGAATATTTGCCCCCTAGCAATTGTTTGGTCAAAATATACATCATAGGGTTGCAATTAGAAATTACCGTGGTTTTACATAACAAGATGTAATGTCTAAATCGTTGGACAGCTTGAACAGCTGCCAAGGCCAATTTCTCCACATGTGTGTATTTGATTTCAGTCGGATGCAGATTCCGACTAAGATAATAAATCACATGTTCATTGTGAGATTCATTTTCCTGAACTAGTACCATCCCAATGGTGGAATGAGAAGCAGCGAGGTACAAAATGTAATCTTGGTTGTAGTTGGGAGGATGCAGTAACGGTGCATGGGTCAACGCGTGTTTAAGTGCATCAAAAGATTGCTCAGCAATGTCATCCCAAAAGAATGGAATGTTCTGTTTCAACAACCGGGTAAAACCCTTTGTAAGCTCGGCATAGTTAGGAATAAACCTACGTAAAAAGTTTTCTTTCCCCTGCAAACTTTGGAGTTGGCGTAAAGTCGAAGGAGGAGGCAATTTAACAATGGCTTCGACCTTCGATGGATCGACGCGAATGCCTGCTTTCGAGACAACAAATCCCAGTAATTGACCCGATTCTACGTAGAAAACACATTTATGCGGATTCAGCCTTATCCGATAATGCCTACATCTCATAAAAATTGCTCGTAAATGAGTGAGATGGTCGGCCCTACATAATGAATGAGCAGGTAAACCATCGAGATATGGCTGGACAATGTGCTTAATGTCATGAAATGCATAAGACATAGCCCGTTGAAAAGTTTCTCCAGCGTTATTTAATCCAAAAGGTAGTTTACAGTAAGCAAACGTTCCCCACGGACAAATAAAAGTTGTTTTCGGTTGATCAGCAGGGAGTATGTTTATTTGATTGTAACCTGAAAAGCCATCCATGAAGGAAAACAATTCACTGCCAGCACAATCATCGATTATTTGATCGATATAAGGAGTTGGATAATTGTCTTTTAGACAGGCTCGATTAATATCCCTATAATCGATACATACTCTTATGGTTCCTTGTTTTTTAGTCACAGGAACAATATTCGATACCCAATCCGTTAAAGGAATTGGATAAATGAATCCTGCTTGAAGTAATTTTTCAACTTCTGCTTTAATAGCAGCAGCTTTTCTAGGATGAATTTGACGTAAGTGTTGACGAACAGGTTTAGCATCCGGGTAAGTCTTAATTTCATGTACAACGATTGATGGATCAATTCCTGGCATTTCTTCATAGGACCAGGCAAACACATCACGGAATTCTTGAAATAGGGCTTTATAAGCTTTAATTTCATCTTCATTTGTACAACAAGCACCTATATGAATGTTTTCAATTATTCCTGGTTTTACTGAAATGTCAATGGGAACAGTTCGAAATATATTTTCCAAATTTAACTCAGAATCAGGATTTTGCAAAGGATTCTGCGGTTCTTTAACATATTCAGCAGAAAAAATTGAAGCGAAATCATCTTCAAAATGATCTAGCTCAGGTAAAAATGAAGATCGATGATGTAGATCTTCCCATGGTAAATCATCAATAGACAAAAACTCACGAATTTTCTCATCTGTATGAACAAGTTCAGGAAATGTCGTTGTAACTGAACTAGATATAGAAAGTGATTCCTCTTGGATCCCATTCATTGGATCAATTTCGGTTGAAGAGGGGTCGGAAAATGACTGTACAGCCTGGTACGCAATTTCAAATGGACTCAAGGGCATCATGCCATCAAATGAATCAATCTCGGATTCGGAAGGTACGATCCAAGGATCATCAAACATAACAGTGTCTGACAAAATCATGTGAATATTTGCAATAGAAGGCGATATGTTAGGAGGAGGAAAGGAAAAAGTTCCTAGTAAACCAGAATCTTTAATCAAACCTACTCCAACATCCTTATAAGGAATAGCCGTTTTACCAACATGCTGGATTGTTTCTGTAGAGGCTGGGTCGGAAGAGAAATAAGTTAACTGATCTATTGTTACGATCCTTCCTTGATATGGAAATTTTATGAGTCGAAAGACCGAAGAAACAACAACAGTCATAGCATAAGACCAACTTCGACCTAGGAGAAGGTTGTAATCTAGAGGGGCATCAACCACTTCCACATCTAGATTTACTATTTTACCTTCGACCCCTATGGGTAAATCCTGCAAAATACCAAAAGGTTGAAAACCTCGACCATCAAAAGCCTTAAGAATCGTCGGAGATTGGTTGAGTGTAGGTGAACCAAGTGATTTCCAACACTGAATCAACATAATACACGTTGAAGCTCCCTCATCAATCACAGTCCGAAAAATTGGTCTGTTTTTTACTAACACTGGAATCTGGAAAGCCATTTGGTGAGGTAAACGAGGTGTACTATTTTCTAAATCGAATATTATAAGGTTAGAATCCTGAATATCAACAGCTCCTATAGCAGACAAAAGCAATTTGCGCTGCGCTGGGCATGATTGCAGCACTTCCAAAGCCGACATTGCTGAAGGATAAATAGCTAAGTCTTCAACAATGTTTTAATTCTAAGCAGCTCTCGCATGTGGATTGAAAGCTGATTTACGAAGAACACCTTTAGCAGGCGGTTTGATTATTAAGTATGGATTTTGTTTCTCGATCTGTAGCGGACCAGAAACAGGAGGAGGTGTAGTTGATGCGTTTGCATTAGAAGATTCTGCTTCTTTACCATCAACAGGATTCTTAGAACCGTAATCTTGTGATCGCATCGCAACCCTTACATGAGACATCATCATAATAGGCTCTTCTAAAGTAGTCAAGGAAGAACCAATCATCTTACTATCTTGAGCTGGAAAAGGATCCTTCAAGACAACAGGTTGTTGCGATCCTTTAACGAATTTCGTAACTTCGGCTCGATATGGACATTCTTTCGTGAAATGATCTTCTTCACAAATGAAACAAGGATAGCGAGGCTTACGTTTTTCGTCATTAGATTCAGTTTTTTCAGCTTTCTCTTTCGAATTCTTTTTGTTTTTGTTCTTCCCCTTCTTTTTACCACCGGATTTTGATTTTGTCGTAGATGTTTCGACGACATGAATGTCGGCAGAAACTTCGGGGGAAGATTCTCCTTTCAGGGAATCTGGTAAAGTTATAATAAGAGAAGAATTCTTTGAAGATTTTTTCTTACTTTTAGAATTTACTGTACCAATCATACCGTCAGCGGCATGAGACCCTGAAGGAGCTGCAGCTATTTGACCTTGCTTTGGAAGATCGGTAATTTTCTCATGTAAAGTACCTGACTGTGTATATACAAGGTCAAGGTACTGAGCTTGGGCAATTACTTGCTCTTCAGTAACAACACCAGCCTTAGCTACATCTTCAGTGATCTTGGGTAACAATGATTTAACAAACCATTCTGCCAAAATTTGATCCGGAATATAAACTTTCACCAAACGCCTCCTACGTCGCCATTCATGAATATGATCAGAAATATACGTGGACGTAGATTGTTTTAGCGAAGTTAATAATTCTGTGCCATTGTCCTATCTGACAGGCAACTGAAAATGAGTCAAGAAAGCAGTTGCTAACTGACTGAAATTATGAAACGAGCCTCATGGCAACTCAATGTACCATTTGGCTGCAAGACCTATGAGAGTTCTTTGGAAAAGATGTAAACGAATTGAATCATCAATGATGGAATTAGATGCACACCAAAGGTGATAAGTCATAACATGATTCGATGGATCCTCTCCTGACTTACCTTCGAATTTTGGTATATCACTGGGCAACTTATGAGGCATTGGCGGCCAGTTCTGATAATAAAAAATGGGATCATTTGTAAGGCGCGTCAAATCAGGTAAGTCCAAAGTTGCAATAAACGGTAATTGACGGTTAGGGTCTCGAAAACCTTGAGAAGCCAAAGCAGATCCAGGAGACGGATACCCAGGATAACTGGGAATCGGATTAGCATTAGGAATCGTGTAACCTCCCGGAAAACCAGGATGAATCGGACCATATTGAGGTTGTTGATAAGTATAGCCAGGGTACGGTTGATACTGATAGTTTGGATTCTGTGTATAGGGACTGAATTGCGACTGTCCCTGGTACGGTTGATATATAAATTGTGGTTGACTTGTAACAACTGTACTTGTACCAGCTTGTCCTGTAGGCATCTGAACCGAAGTCTGGATTGAAGATCCTGACTGGGGTACAGAGACTTGAGGGATTTGCACGGATACATGGATAGAAGAATTCGGTGCTACAGATACTCCAGAAATAGGTGTTACAGGTTGAACAGATGTTGCAGCAGTTACAACAGTTTGGGGCGGAGTCTGAGGTGTACTAGGCCCAGACTGCTGAACTGAACTAGGTGCAGGAGTTTCAATAGTTGGCTGAACAAGTTGCTGGGTTGGACCAGAAACTAAAGGTTGTCCAGGTTGATAAGGCAACTGCACATTAGGCTGCAAAGGCTGTTGATATTGGGACAGATCCCACACCATCATTCCGAGGTATTGTCTCGTAGAAGGTTGAATGTAAGGACCATAACCTGGTTGAACGTAGGGTTGATAATTAAGTGGTAAATTTCCGGCTCCTTGGATAGATGGTTGACTATAAGGCTGTTGGAAACCTTGAATTGGGTACTGACCTTGAGGTTGATAACCCTGAGGCGCGTACGGAGGCTGGGGTTGATAAGGACCCTGAGGAGTATATTGTGCTTGGGGTTGACCTTGAGGTATGTACTGTCCTTGAGGTTGATAACCCTGAGGTATGTACTGTCCTTGGGGTTGTCCCCCAAAATAATATGATTCCATAGTTTGTCCTAGGAAAAAGCTACCTTGAGGTTGTGCCCCAGGTGGTAATTGACTACCTGAAGGTTGCCCTCCAGGCGGTAATTGACTTCCCTGAGGTTGCCCCCCAGGTGGTAGCTGACTTCCCTGAGGTTTCCCCCCAGGCGGTAACTGACTGCCTTGAGGTTGAGGATTCGGAATATTACCAGACATCATAAAAATTTTCTCTGCGTTCGACGTTTCAATGTTAAATCCATTAAAACCAGATGATAACACGTTTTCAATTGATCGAGGAGCTGCTCCCGAGAAAGTACCAGACAGAGACTGATATCCCGAAGGAACAGAAGGACCACCGTGTAAAAATGATTCCGGTGTTTGAGAAAACATGGATGACTCTCCTGCCATAAAGGATGGCGGATAATAGCCTCTGGGTGTAGGATGAAATGGAATTCGAGGTGGATAAAAATCAAGACCCGGATTCTCTAAAAAGTTCGTTAAAGAGAGATACCAAGGATCAGTTCGAATGGGGCTGTAGAAAATAGATTCACGCTCCCTAAGATTTAACGATTGAGGGGAGTCGGGAAGAGATATATCTTCGTCTGGATTAGTAAGTTCTTCAATAGAAATAAGTCTAGAGGGAAGATCGTCAGTAATGATATTTCTTACCCTAGGTGAATCTGGATTGCTAGAAGTTCGTGTAATAAATCCTAAGGATGTTTCCAACACAGAAGATTCAGTTTCAGGTTCAGAGATTTCAGGTTCGTCAGCTAATCCACCAGAAGAAGAAAAACTTCCAGTAATTTCAGAAACTGAAATCGGTTCTTGAATATATTATGTTGTAGGTATTTGATGATCAGGATGTATAAATATAGATGAACTTCCAATTTCCGTTGATCTAATTCTACTACTACTGGATGATACCAGAGCACGAAGCCCTTCAAGTTGACTTGGTGAATATTCAGGGGGTTTCCCTTGTATTCTCCGGGATTGTCTCGGCAATTCCGCCACGATTAAAAATTATCTAATCACACGCAAACAAAGAAAAATTTCAATGAAAACACCTAAAGTCTCTAAGAAACAAAAAATTGAATCATACGCTTAAAAAAAATCTAGGAGTTCAAACCACACACAAACAGTAACTTTTCGCACTAAAAACACTAGTTGGTGATGAAATCCAACTTAGTAGAGTTTTAATACGAAAAGGGTGGTTGGAACAGTTACCCCGACAACCTTCTTAATGAAACAGACCGGTGCAATTTTCTCCAGTATACCATCTTGAGTGAAGATAACCCTCCGGAGAGTCCAAGTGAGTCTAACCGACGTCTGTTCCAGGTATAGTGGGATCTTCCCTCCACCGTCACCTTAGGAAAGAATCCTAAAGATTATGGCCACTAAGGTTACCAATTGAAACAAATATACTTGGGGGAACAGTCTACGATCCGACACACACACAAGGGCAGAGTAACAAAGCTCAATCCCCTTGAAGGCTCCTTGAAATAATCCAAAGTATACCGACAAGTGACCCCAGGCTCCTCGACAATGGTCTATCCGAGGTTAACCGTTGTTAATACGTGTATATCTTCTATCGTTCCCAATGAGGAAGGATTGATTACCCCATTGGTTCAGATATGATATCGTGCTTGACTCCTATAAGAGGAGCTTCCCAGAGCATACATGCAACAATTGGAATTCTTCCTACCGCAAGATTTGTCTACTTGTTTGTTTTAGCTATCTTGGAGATTTAATTACTCCCTACTCCAAGATACTAGCCTAAGCTATGTTGGTGATAAGAGCCCTAGAAATAAAAAGTTTACTAGATGAATTTTAATTAAGCGTTACTTTTATGAGCTGTTTCTTAATTCAATGGGCGCAGAAATGAAAATTTTGGATGATGTGAAGACTCGATTTCCAAAAAACACTAAAATGCACCTAGAATGATATTCAATTCTTTTTTCTTTCAATGAACTTTCTATCTAAAGAAAGAGTTGGAGAATGCAATTCTTTTAATTCTTTCTTTAAAACATGAAAAATAATTGAAAGAAACTATTTTTTCTTTTCAATAATGAGAAAAATTATCAAGCTCATAACAAAATCCTTTTTCTTTCCAAAGTCGAAGCTACAAAACAATTTTCCTTCAAAAGAAAGCTATAAAAATTAAAAAACTACTCAAAACTACAAAATCTAATCTTGAGATCTATTGAATTTAAACAATCTAAATTGAATAAAAGCTTTAATATTTTTAGAATGTTTTCCTTAGTTGTTCAGCAAACTAAGAATCTATTCGTCTAGAATAACAAACAGATCAAAAACACTCAAAATATGTTTTTATAAAAATGAAATTCAAAAACCTTCAACCAAGTTTTTTCGAAGATTTGCAAAGAAACAAAAAGCTCTATTTCTTAATAAAGGATGTTCTCACAATCAGGTCGGATTCAAAAAGACAAAAAGAGATCAATGTAATCTTAGATACTTCAAACTGTCAAATCTTCGAATCACTACAAAGACCAAGTGAAAAACAATCCAAAATGAAAAATCTTCTAGAAAATCATCAAAACATCAATACTGTTGGAGTTCATTCACAAAAAATTCTTGACAGAAACAATAATCAGTCTGGGCAGAAACCAAAGATCTAAATCCAAATAAAAATAAACTACAGAAAGAAATCTGGAGGTTTTCTAAAAATTTTATAGGGGCCGCAGGCAACCAGTATTGATAGGTGCGGTCCCGCACTGTATTCTCACAGAAAGTGCGAACCTGCCCGCACTGTCAAAATAAGCCAAAGTGCGGTCCTAGGGAAAATTATAGAAAAACTTAAAATATTTCTAAATTTTCAAAAACAGGGAAAATCTAAATTACCCAGACAGATATGTATCAATCAAAAACCAGGAAAAAATGTTTCCTCAAATCAAAATAAAAGAGAACCAAAAACAACAAGTTCTTTCCCCAACGGAGTCGCCATTTTGTTGTATAGATTAATCCGTCTTGCGGACAAGACCGATCTCTCTAGTACTAAAAGTAACTAGCAACAAACAACCAATTATAATAATCTCTCTCTAAGCATACAAGATTCATAAAAATGCTATATAGGTGTAAGGCCTACCTTATGTCCAGTGCTTGCTTGATCTCGTTGAAGTCCCTCGTGCACTTAAGGAATGTTCCTCAATAAATCTGTAGTCACAAACAAGCAAAAAGATTACATAGCACCTATATAGACATTATTATAAACCGTACTCATCATAATGATCAAGGAATTTATGAAATAAACCATGAATAGAAAGTTTAATGAGAGAAATGAGTATATTTGTATTAACTTCAAATAAAAGAAAACCTTTACAACCTGTGCCTTGATGTCATGCAGGTCTTCCTGGGGTCCGAAGCAGGAATCTCTTCTAATTTGACAAGCATTGCACTCTTTGAACCAAGACGAATAGAGGTAAGTGATTTAACCTCACAGAAAGTCTTAGTTAACTGAGTCTGAATCTCAACAGCATTTAACCTCAAATATCTTAAAGCTTGAACTCCCTTTGAGGCTACCCATGGCCTCTTTTTATAGTAGAAAAGAGGAGGTTTTCTGTTCCAAATATGAAGGGATAGAATCCTCCTTCAAAGGGATTAGCTCCTTACATCAAGGGGTTAGCTCCATCAAGTGAGGGATGCATGAACCTTCTCAAAGCATATCCATTCCCGAAAATTCCCATCTAGAATCTTCTAGAATTCATCTGAAATCAACTTTTTATCTTTACTTTCTCGCCTTTTTGAGTTTTACAGAGGTCCGCACCTATAACACAAAGAACGTGTGGTATGGTTCCGCAGGAGAGCTGAACTTTAGGTGCGGGACCGCAGGCAATGAATAGAGAAAGTGCGATACCAATGTTTAGGGGATTTTTAGGAACTTTTCTCTGATTTTGAAAGCTTGACATGAGGAACTGATATGTTAGACTTGCAAAAGGAGGAAGTATGAGTAATAATGAGCTCATACTCATAGCAAAATGTCAGGATGACAGTTTTTAGTGTAACAAATCTCCTCACGAAGTTGATTTTTCCCATAAAATATTGCATATATTTTTTGTTATGAGGAGGGATTTTAGAGATTACTGCTGACCTCTCAGGATCGATCCTTATCCCCTCCTTAGACACCACAAATCCCAACAGCTTTCCTTTGGTTACACAGAAAATGGATTTCTTAGGATTGAGGGAAATCCCATATTTCTGACAGCGCTCTAGAATTTCCCTCAGATCATCAATATGGTTTGCTCTGACTTTTGAGTATACTGTTATATCGTCTAGATACACCGCCACGGCCTTGCCAATGATTCTTCGAAAAGTGACATCCATAGCATGCTGAAAAGTTGCTCCCACGTTGATTAATCCGAAGGGAATCTTCCGATAAGTGTAGGTGCCCCATTTGGTTCGGAAGGTAGTATTTAATATATCATCGGGGGCTACCAAGACTTGGTTATAACCTAAGAACCCGTCCAATAAGGAAAACATCTCCGAACCAGAAACTTGTTGTAGAATTTGTTCCATTGGCGGGACTGGATAACCATCTTTGTCCGATGCCCGATTCAGATTGTGAAAATTGACATATAGTCGTATGTCGCCATTCTTCTTTGGAACTGGTACTAAATTAGCCACCCACTGCGTGTGTCTCATAGGGAAAATGATATTTACAGCTAGAAGTTTGTTTAACTTTGCCTTGACCATAGGTTCAAGACTGGGATGCATATTTTGTAACTTATGTTGCAATGGCTAGGAATTCTCTTTGATGGGAATGACATGTTGCATTATCTTTGAATCGAATGTCTTCAAATTGTCGTATGTCCATGCAAAAACATCCTTGAATTTTTGAAATAGCTTGATAAAGGAGGCTTTCTCATCCGGTGAACATTGAACCCCCAGATTGACGTTCTGAGGGTTTGCCTCTGTACCAAGATTGATAAATTCGTATTGCATAGATGAACTCTGAGTCTTGCAATTCATCGCCCTTTTGAATTTATCTTGAAGATCGTAGAGCTTTTCTAATTTTTCCACTGATCATGGGAGGGCGTTCTCACGGACATGCATTTCTTAGTTAAGCTCTTTCTTCAGGTGATGGTCATGCTGCTCTTCATCAATTGCCGCATCTTTGAAGGTATCTTCTGATCTTAGGAAATGGATAACTTTTTTGTCATCATTGAATACCCTCCAATTTGTGATATTATCTAGAACCGAAGGCATGAAAATGAGTTCAACCAAAAAAGCATCAGGTTTGAAATTTTCAGATGGAATAAGATGAGAAGCAACATTAGCTAGAAAATGTGCATCTACATTTTGATACCTTGGAATCGACAAGAAGTTAAATGCTTCAAAACAAGACAAAAGATCCCATACCTCTTGTTGATACCGAACTAATCGGTTTGATATGTAGTGTATGGAGTTTCTCACTTGTTTAACTATGATCTCAGAATCGCTAAAAACCTTAAGATGCTTCACGCCCAGATCGATAGCCTTCCTAAGTCCCTCTAAGAGTGCTTCATATTCCATGACATTATTTGTGCATTCAAATTCTAACCGACAAGAAAACAGGGTTTTGTCCCTCTTTGGATCTTGGAGCACACACCCTATACTTGCACCATCTTTGGTTTTAGAACCGTCAAAGTGCAAGGTCCAAAATTCTGATTCTATGGCTTTATCTCCTATCTTCTCATTACCTTGAAGAGCTGGCTGATGAGTGCAAAAGAGCAGCTCCGAGACAGTAGACTCTGGGGCTATTGAAAAATTAGTCGTGAGATCACTGAACCATGTGTCTACGCAATAGTTCCCTAACAAGGAATTAATAAACATCACAGGCTCGTTTGGGGCTTCTAAATCAGTGACAACATGTTTCATGTAACATTCCTTGTTCACCCTGAGCTAATTTTGTTTTCCCTTGTATGGAAACCAGAGGTGAGACCAAGCAGTGGCGAAATACCTATTTAACTAGTTGGACCAGTCTCTTCTCAACAAGGGACCATATGCTTCAGGGATGCCTGCTACTATAATTTCAATGATTTGGTGAACCCTAGAGTCTGAGGACAATCTTATAAGAACTTTTTTTAATTCTCCCTAGAATTTTACTTTTCATCGATCCAATTGCATTATTTGCGTCCCACTCTTACTAGGTTCAAGACCTAATTTTTTGCAAGCTGAGTATGGCATGACATTAGATGAGGCCCTTGAATCTACCATACAGTTGTGGACATTATGATTGTAAATCTCGAAGGTTAACAGGAAGGGAGGGGTCTGCAATTTTGACTTTTGCCCGATCATGGAACCTTCGATCTGAGGCTCCAGGATATCCAGATTCGAAACGTGATGCTAGGGCAGATTAGAGGATTTTCCAGGAAGCCCATTTACAATTTCATCTCTGAATTGTGTGATTTTGGTAAGTTCGAAGAGAGATATACTAGCCCTCGTCCTTTTTAACTCATCAATTATGTTGAACTCTAGGTTCCTACGGTCGATCATATCTACAAGTTCAGAGGTTTTATTTACAACTGGTTTTGCAATTGCCGGCTTGCTTGGGGTACTTTTCTTGGGAGGGTCTATTTTACCAACTGCTGGGATTGGTGAGGGGAGACCACCTTGTTAGGTTGGTTGTCCTCTGCTTTGCATTTTGTAGGAATGTTGGGTGGTATTCACATCTCCTAATCCTTCTTCATCTTCTTCCTAAAAAAGACCGAATAGATCCTAGAAGTGATTAATCGTAGATTCTTTAGGAGGGGGTTCCTAGGTTTCCGTAGCCTGGACATCAGCTGTCCTAGAGGAGGATTCTTGCCTGGTTATAAATAATTCAAACATGTTGATAAATGTCAGGCAATATTTTTCGGAGTGGTTAGCTTTATGATCTCTATAGAAATGTTCCATCACGAATTCCTGGACATTAATTCCTTCTGGGGATATGGATGTCTTGGAGGAAAATGATGCCTATGTGGGAATTTAAAATAACCTCTCCCTGAGGTTCCTTCCCCTGAATGTTTTTTTAATTCTATGATATCGTTGGACAATTGTTTCACTACCCTCTACAAACCTTCTACATCAAAAAAATCAGAATCCCTTTTTGATCCGGATTTATGCAGGAACGCAACAGAATAAACACATAACCATAAATACAGAGATGTAGCGGAAATAACACTCCATTTCATTAATATCAAATAACAGAAAGATGCTTACAGACATAATGGAAATAAAATAGCTAGGGTGCTGGTAGCGAATCTCTGAGAAGAGATGTGGTGGCTACAGACCTCTGAACTGCTTTACAATGAGGCGCGAGGGCCTATTTATTATTGAGAAACAATGGAGAACCCTAAACATCCCAAAAACCTAACCCTAGGAGATGAAGCGCCAAAACTATGGGCCCCGCTTGGGTAAATTGGTGTTTCAACTTCCCAGGGACGTAACTTTGGCATACTATCTCCGTTTGACGCATATGATACATCATTAGAAAGCTCTATCCGAGGACTACAGCTGTCGGGACGAATTTTATCAAAAAATTCGCTGGCGCTTTCCTACCCAAAAAACGTCGTTTAGGGCCTCAAAACGGCTCCGGAAGTTCAGGACCCGAAAAACTGCTAAAAATAGTAAGTTATGCCGAAACTGAAAAACTGAAAGAGACAATGGTGGGGGGCCAAGTGGAATAGGTGGGTGGCCACCAATATCCACCTGGATCACTTTTGTCTCCCGAAAACTTCGAGAGATTTCTGTTGTTGCTTCCCTTTTCTGTCCCCTGCTATCCTAAGTTTACCTTCAAGCTGGCCATGTCTTTTTCTACTTTAATTGCTTCAGTGAAGTTTTCCTGTAAGGTTTTATTTTCCTTTTTTTTAACAAACATGACCATGTTCTAGGGTAAGGCAGAAGTGTAGAATTCTATAACAACTCCTTCAGGTGGCCTTGAGTCTTGAGGGATCTTGTTTTTGAGTGAGAGGAGCCTTTGGTTAAAGTCTTTGACCTTTTCTTTAGTGTCCATCCTCATCCGTGATAGCTCTAAGACTAAGACTGTGGGTGTGTTATCTTCTCCAAACTTTCCAAGGAAGGTTGTCTGAAATTCATTCCAGCTTGTTATTGATCTCTGGGGGAGAGAGAAATACCAAGTCGAGGCCCTTCCTTCAAAGGTATAAGGGAAGAGACGACACACCACATCTTCAATGTGGTAATTAATTAGTCAATTTTCTAGCACGAATTTTTAGATGTGGTCTTCTGCGAGTTCCTTAGAATCCGGGTTAAATCTAAGAAGTAGTTTCTCAGGGTGTTTAGGGAGCCGATTCTACCTCCCAGGAACTACGACAACATCCCTAAGAAGCTAAGGTCTGTCAGTGTTGGCATTAGCATCTTCATCAAAGTCGTTATTAATTCCCTCCATATCACCTTCTTCTGAGGAGTTTGTTTCAGGATGTTCGGAATTCAAACCATCTTCGGATGGGTGGGGTGACTGAGGCTGAAAACTCTCTTGGTCTTGATCGTCTTCGCCTATCACAGAGTTAGGGTGAGATGGTGCGATGCGAGATACCGATCCTGGTATCTCGTGTAGGGCTAGGTCAACTAGGTCTTCGAAAGTTTTAACTATGAGCTTATTTCCTTATTGAGTGACAAGTAAATTTCGTACCATTCTCCTAGGTAGTAACGAAGCGATAGGTAATAAACCAACCTCGCGAGTGTAATTGCAGGTGATTCACCTGAAAAGATCAACTTCAGGGAGTGGGACTACGAAAGCATGTTATTCTCTATCTTCTAGATGTGGAGAAACTTCTGTGTCAGAATCTCCCATGCAGAGTCAATTATTTCTTCGACAAGAATTTCGGCGAAACCGAGTATAAGGTGGTGAAATGTACTGATAAACTGGTTATCGAACTACTGACAGTACATTTAGGTTGATGTGGGTTGGTTTTAGTCATAAATATCTCAGTGATAGCTTGGTTTAGGTTGGCCCTCCTTCTAGCACCACTTTTGTTGACCAAGGCGAAAATCGCTACGGTAAACAAGGAGAGAAAAGCCCAACAGAGGTTCCCAATTAGCTCCTCTGATGTTTGGAATAGCTAATATCGACGGAATTATAGCTCCGTTGCTATTAAGGTGGACGCCTCTCCTTAAAGAGGACTTGGATGGTGCTGGATCAAAACTACTTTCCTCTCCTTCTTTTTTCTGGTTTCTTTTTTTAGATCTGTGTGCAGCAAATATTGAAACTAACTAAACTAGCAAACATCCTACCTATCCTTATAAAGGAGCATCTTGATACTAAGCTGGAGAGAAAAAAAACTGCATTTATGTTCAACGTGTTGTGATACAGACACCACTAATTAAGCTAAAAAGAGTTTCTCGTTAATTGTAGCGCGTATCAGCAACAATAAAGGATGCTTTCAGAAATAGTTCTAATCGCATAGATTTACCTTAGTTTAAAGCAACAAACACAGATTGATAGAACATATTTGCAGAAACACTAGTTCATAGTTTAGCATGCCAATAGAATTAAACAGAACTAAGAGCACCGAAACAATACAACCTGTGTTAACGCAACAATGCATTATAAATGACAAGTCATACACCAGCAAGACATTAAACACTTGTACATCCACAATGAAGAAACGATTTTTCAATTATGACTTCAGGTTCAAAGAATTTTGTTCCCCAAGCTTACATGCATCGCTCACACCATTTCTTTACGGGTGATTCCCCCCCTCCTCCAGAGTTCATCCCGGCGGTTCTTATGATCAGAATAGACTCCCATGATTGATTCACACATGCGAAAACCAATATCCTAACTGAATAACAGAGCATGCATTCAACAATCACTCCAAAATAAGAAAGTAACAATAGAATTCGGTGAAAAATGAGCTTCCACCTATAAAACATCATGATCAAAATAGCGACAGAAGCTACACACTTTGCCACTGGGGCCAAGTCCTAGGATTTTCAAATAATGTAGAGGAGTGGCAGACGGTCGTGAGGGGGCATCGCAGTCACGGTGAGGTAGTAGTTATTGCGCGTGCGGTGGTGACTGGTTTTCGCATGGTTTGCAAGCGGTAAGCGATATTTAGGGCAGAGGATGCGATACGACGAGAAGGAGACACATGGGGAGTTGAGTGGTAATGAAACCACTTATTTCACACCCTCACCCCATAGTTAAATTTTGAAGGCTGCGGGGTGCAAAATGGAATTCAGGTCGTCAGATGCATCGTGGAGGCGGAGATGAGGAGATGCATGTGAACGAGAGGGAGAGGCGTACATGATGGTGGGGTCCCGTTGACGGAGCCGAGGTTACTACTACGTGTGTGGGTGGGGCCTTTCTTATGCTCGCCTACACCACTGCGGGAGCACCTTAGGTCTCATGGCTTCATCAACACAGTGCCTCCACAATGATCATGGGCCGTTGATTTGGGTCAGTGTGCCTACGTCATGGTCAACCTACGGAGGCACCCTGCGGCTTAAACGTCGGCCTGTTTGTGCCCACGGGTTTCCTTTGATCTGCCACCAGCTGTTGTCATCTCATCTATTCCGGACAATGTGCACACTCGTTATGCTATGGTTGGACCCACCACTCGGGGTTTTGACCTGTGCGCGACTCAACCCTTTGTTGTGTTTCTTCGCAAACCTCATGTTGTGTTCGGAGTGATAGAAACTTGCCAACCAACAAGCTAACATCAGTTTGTTATCTATAGACCGCATCTAAACTTATAAAATAAGTACTCGAGATGTGCATATGTCAGTGAAAGACTACGGTTTAGCACGAAGAAAAAAAAATAAAAAAATCATTTGCTAAAATGAACAAAACAACAAAAATAGTTCGGCAAAACGAAACAAGGAGCATCTTTTTTTTTTGGGTTTTAATATGTTTTATTTTATCTTATTAAAACATGGGTTGTTGCTACAACAAACTGATAGTTATCATCCATTTAACGTGAGTCTCAACTAGACCTTCCTTATAATTGACATGCAACAACTATTTATAGTGAATTAGAAGTTAAATGATTGATCAATAGTTGTGAATTCAATCATATTTAATTCACCGTACTTCTCACTAGCTCATCTCTCAGTTAGAACTAGTTAAACAGATTTTAACTCAATTAATTTAGTTAACTAATTACAACTCACAAATAACTGTAATTGGACCCCTTAAATCATGGGAGAACTCTACATGCCTCCTCTCTGATCCTCAACTCAAATTTCCTAAGCTAACTCAGTGATTTTGACATAGTTAACTAATACAATTTTTCATGAGATGAAATAAAAATTTCTCTTCCAATTTAATCAAGGGAAAATTAAATCAGAATCCCCCTCTGGGTGCCATTTCAACACCCCCTCTCAAAAAGAAAGAGATTATATTATATCCCGATCATGTCTCTGTGGAATTCAAATTTGCTTCTTGCCAGTGCACTCGTCAAGATGTCTACATCCTGCGCCTCCATGGGAATGTACTCTATTGATATAATCCACCTATGAACACAATCTCTAAGTTGGTGATACTAGATATCAATATTCATGGACCTGTCATGGAATACTAGATCAAATGAAATTTTGATGTAACTATGGTTATCACAATGTATCACCACCGGCTCCATTTGTTGACCAAAAAAACCTACAAGTATCTTCCTCATACATATGGCCTCAATTGTTTCCTGATTGGCTGCCATGTACTCTTCCTCTGCTAAATTGAGTGGAACCAATAATTTTTCCTGCTGTACCAAGAAACTCCTGTTGATCCTATGCTGAAGATTCCTCCTGATGTGATCTTCCCGTTAGATGGAATCTCTGCCCAATATGCATTGGTGAAGCCTTAAATCTTCACTATCTCTGTTTGTATGTACCATAATCCATACTATGTAGTGCCTCTGAGATATCTCAACACATGATTCCATGCCTTCCAAAAGAGATTGGTAGGCTTAACCATAGCTTGGCTCAATTTGTTAACTATGTAGCATATGTCAGATCATGTGTTCACCAAATACACGAGTGAACCCACAAGCTACCTGTAAAAAATAGGACAAAATAGAATCCTCCTTCCTCCAGTTTCCTGCTATGGGATTATCCATGGGTTTGTTTCCATCCATGTAGAACTTCTTCAAAATATCCTTGGCATACTTTCCCTAAGATACAAATAGCTCCCCATCTCTTTGCCATATTTCCAATCTAAGGAAATAGTGAAAGATCCACAAGTCCTTCATCTCAAATTCTCTTTCAATATCCTCTTTGCAAGAATTTATGAGCTACTCATCACCTTTCTGTATCATATCATCAAAATAAATTAAAATAATAAAAACATTACCATCAACCAAAATATGATATAGGTTCGCATCTGCTTCACTCTTGGTGAAGCCCAACCCGGTGAAATAATCGTCAATCCTAGTGTACGAAGCACGAGGTTCTTGCTTTAGCCCATATGGTTCTCTCTTGATTTTGCACACATGGGACTCCCTATCTAAGGTCTGAAAAAATTATGGCTGCTTAATGTACAATTCTTCCTCAATAACTCCATTGAGAAAGATTGTCTTTACATCCATCTAATGTATCTGTCATCTCATCTGTGTTGAGAGTGAAAGGATGGATCTAATAGATGAGTACCTTGCGACTGGTGAAAAAGTCTCATCATAGTCAATCCCCTCCACCTATGAGAACTCTCTGGCCACAAATCTATCATTGTGTTTCCCCACACTCCCATCTGTTTCATGCATCACCTTGTAGACCCACTTGGATCCTACAAATGACTTCCTCACTTGTGTTGGGACAACTTCCCGTGCACTATTTCTGATGATGGAGTCATACTCCTCAACCATGGAATCGAACCACACTCATTGTTTCACTTCTTCCTCGAAATAGGATGGTTCTATATCAATACCTTCGCTCATAAGAGCCATGTATCAAGTGTAATTCTTTGGGGACCTTATCTGCCTGCACTGTGATATGGGTTCTCCCACATTATCTCTCGCATCCAGCAATAATATGTCAGCCTCTATAGTGTTCTTCCTTCCATATATGGTAGATGGCTCTGCATGAGTGGTTTCTACAACTCTTTGTTCCTTTGCTTGTGGCTGCTCCACATCGTGAGTTTCATCCTTTCGAGAAAAGAGATCCTCAACTGCATGCAACTAAAAATCCCTCTCAAGGGAAAATCACATGGCTTTGTCTTCATAAAATTTCACATCTCTTTTGACCATTGTTATCATGTGTGTTGGAAAGTGAAACTGATAGTTGTGAGGTGTATCATTGTACCCCACAAATATCCCCAACTCTGTTGTTGGCTCTAGCTTCTTCCCGACATCTTTGTTTACATGGAAATAAACATATGAACCAAAAAAATTAAAATATAACACATCTGGTCTCTAACTTGGAAAAACCTCCTCTCGTGTACTCATCCCAAGTATTGGATGATGAATTCTGTTCTACACGAATAATTTTGTATTGCACGCTTCCTTCCACAGATGCAACGGTAGGCCCTTATCATGCAACATAGCTCATGCTTCTCCAACAATAGTTATGTTCTTTTTCTCTGCAACCCCATTCTGCTATGAGTTATGGGGTGCAATCAATTATCTTCGAATTCCTTCTGAGGCGCAAAATTTCTTGAAATCATTAAATATTTATTCCCCACCATTATCACTCCTCGGAGGCTTCACCTTCTTTTCTGTATATTTTTCAACAAGTGCCTTGTACTCACAAACTTAGAGAATGTTTGATCTTTCTTATTGCATGAAGAAAATCCAACACTTCCTTGAAAAATGATAAAAAAAAATCACGTAATACATGTGCTTTGTTGTGGAAGTTGTCAAGAATGGTCCACACATGTCTAAGTGAACTCTCTTAAGGATCGCCTTGGCTTAGCTTTCCTTATCGTGAAAGGTGGTTTTGGTATACTTCCACAATGTACACCCTTTTCATGGATATCTTTGCGTAAGTGCACCCTTCGGAAGTCCTGTAGAAATATGCCACATGATATTCAAAGCGCTGTGGTGTAGATGACCCAACCTTCTGTGCCATAACTCACTGATGTCTCGGCTTTCCATCATTTTTTATTTAGGGCCCAGTCTTGCGCAATCTTCCACATCCAATTTGTAGAGATTCTTTACTCGAATCCCAATAATTTTCGCCTGTACCATGGATTTATGACGAAGGAACAACTTTCCTTCACTGAAGATCACATCATTGCCACGATCTTCCAACGTAGCAACAAAAACCAAATTATTCTTTAAACCAGGACCATACATGACATATTTTAATGTGATTGGATTACCTGACTCCCTCTGAAGGGTAAATATACCTACATCGGTAGCGCTATACCTCTCGTCGTCACCCATATTGATATGCATATGGAGATCCTTCTCCTCCATTCTACTGAAGAATTATTTGTTGTTGGTCATATGGAATGAAGCTTCAATATCCAAGTACCACACATAACCCATCATCAATGATGCCATGCATGTGATGATGGTGAAGTCCAACTTGAACAATGAAGCAATTGCTTCACCTGCTTCTCCTCCCGAGGCCTTCTTTTTGTTCTTCTTTTGTGGACAATTTCTAGCATAGTGTCCATGCTCATGACAATTAAAACATTTTACCTTTGACAAGTATTGCTTCTTGCCTGCCTTGCTGGTCTCATATTTTGAATGGAACGCCTTCCCTTTTCCTTTATTCACCTTTCCATCCAAGGAACGGTTCTCCTCATCGTCAGTCTTTGATGAGGATCCATCTCTGGTGCTTTGCTGAATTTCTTGTGCCAAATCAGACCATAGTCGCTCCCAATATGGTAGCTTCTCCCTCCCATTCATAGAGTCCTAGTAGCTATGCCAGCTCTTGGGAAGGCCTAGAAGATCTAGGCTCACCAAATCATCTGAGGAAACAGTTATCCCCACGCTTCCAAGCTCATATGGACATTGAGTGAACTTTTTCAAGTATTTTTGGATCGTGTCGCCCTTCTCCATTTTGATCTTACTAAGATTTTTTTTTTCAGTGCCATCTTCCTCTGGTCGTTGGTATTCTGATATAGATCTGTCAAGGAATTCCACATAGCATATGGATTCTCCATCCCGTGGAGACTCGAGAAAATATGATGTCAAAATCCCTATAACAAGATCCGTCTCTCCTTTGCTACATTCTTCTTCCATCCATCAAGAAGTTGAGCATTTGCTGATGCGCGCCCCAGGACATCAGTAACTATGAAAGCCTTCAGTCCACTATCCTCAAGCACTTCCTTGATCCTATCCTTGCATCTAATGTAATTTGTATTTCCCTTTAGTTCATATTCGAGTCTCAAGCCATTGAAATACATCTTGATACGTTGTTGGAACCTGAAGAAAAAATCAAAACAAAATTTGTTCTTCTCTTCTTATTTTGATTCCTAGTTCTTTGATACCATGTATAAAATATAACAATGAGATTCAAAATGATATTTTAATATACTAAAATAACATATTGAATCCTTCTACAATTTGCAGAAACAAAACACAATCTCACAATCACATAACAAGTAAGAGAAAGAGGCAATCGATTGCACAACACAAGATGTATCTGGGGAAAGCACATTGCCTAAAACCCCACTATATGTATATCAATGTATAAAGTCAATATCATGAAACAATACAATGTTCTTTATCTCTCAGAGAAACTCCTACACTCTTCCAACTATCTCACTTTGATATAGGAAAAATTAGTCAATTACTTAACCAATTCTCAGCGTCATCTCATCCTGTCTTGCTCACGCATTATTGGAGGAATTGTCGCCCTATTAAATAGGAAATTCCCTTGAATTGATTGTGCAATGTATCCTTGGCCTCCAAATGACTCTATAAATGACCTCTACAATTTTATAATTATACAACTGATAGTTATTATCCCTTTAACCTTAGTCTCAAATGGGACTTCCTTAGAACTAACATGCAACAACTATTTGTAGTGAATTATCAGTTAACTAATTGACGACTACTTGTGAATTAAATCATATTTAATTCAATGGGCCTCTCACTAGCTCATATCTCAGTTAGAACTAGTTAAACTGATTTTAACTCAATTAATTGAGTTAACTAATCACAACTCAAAAATAACTGTAACTGGACCCCCTTAACTCATGGGAGAATTCTACATGCCTCCTCTCTAACCCTCAACTATAAATTTTTAAGCTAACTCAATCATTTTGACTTAGTTAACTAATACAAGTTGTCATGAGATGAAATTACAATTTCTCTTCCAATTTAATTAAGGGAAAATTAAATCAGAAGCCCCCTTTAGGTGCCATTTCAACATGGTCATTTTTTATCATTTTTCAAAGTATGTCATCTCTATTCTGTCAAAGATGTCATGTGGATCAGAGAAGAAATTTGAGTTGCTGAGCCAAGAATGTTGTGAATTATTGGGGAATGGTATTGATTATTGTGTTTAACAGAGATATGAGGTTCACGAGCAAGTTTTGGACCACATTGTTCAAGTTGTTCGAGACAGAGTTGTTGCACAGTTCAAGTTACCTTCCACAGACATATGGGTACACTGAACACATCAAATCATTATTGGAGGAGTACCTGAGACATTATGTGAGAGTTGATCAGAAGAATTGGCCCAAGTTGTTGGACAGAGCACAATTTAGCTACAGTTTTCAGAAGAGTTCGACAACAACATATAGTCCATTTGAGTTGGTTAATGGGAAAATTCCAGTCACACTGAACATAATGTCACTGTGAGGATATGTGAAGAGTCTACATGCGAAGAGCTTCTTAACAACAAGGGATGATTACTTGGGTTTAGCATGGTTTCACTTGACAGATGCAATAGACATAATGAAGATATATGTAGAGACAAATATGAGGGAAACACACTTTGAATTTGGAGATATGGTTTTTTTGAGGATGTCAAAAGATCAGTTTCTGCCACCAAAGGGGGAAACAAAATATTTGACAAGAAAGTACGAAGGTTCGTTCCAAGTGAAGCGAAGGATTGGAGATGTTTCTTATGAGCTTGAGCTATCGAACCATATGCGTTTTAAACATCCCGTGTTCCATGTGAGTCAGATGAAGAAGGGAAGAGGCTTGATGTAGATGATCCAAAGAGAACAACGCCATCAAGAGGACCAAACTTAATCTGAACACTAACTAGACTTAGTTTTGGAAAGGATTTTGGACCTCAGAATTACTGGAGACAAGAGCAACATGAAGAGGGATTACTTTGTGCAATGGAAAAATGCATCGGAGGAAAGTGGTTGGGAAACAAAAGATTCACTATGGACATAGAAAGAGATCACTGAGTTTAATGTAGGGTTAGATCAAACATCAAGATTACCGAGGATGACACTGAATTGTGGTGGGGTAGGATGTTAGTGCCCTAAGCTGGCATCATCTCCCAAAGTAAAGTCAAGCACCTAGCCGTGCACCCATAAGACATCTTGACGAGTTGGGACTGCGTGCGCGTAAGTCGCACTAGGGCGATGGTCGTGGGTGTTCTACGACATAGGGTGTATTACGGAAGAGGGCGCACACTAATAGGTAGCGGGAAGCTCGATGGAGGGCATGCACATAGGGTCAACGTGTTACGCTAGAGATGGGTGCGCTCATGACATAGTGGTCAGCGAGGCCCGCACCTAGGTGGGGCACTCAAGAGTTTCGTCGGGAAAATATGACACAAGACCAAGTATGTCAAGTCGGCTCAAGTGTTGGGAGGACATCACGAAAGGCTAGGACACCCCAACCATAGATCGGTGACGAATATAAATAAAATCAAGGCATGGAACTAAGGTAGATTGCAAGGTAATAACGCAAGAAGAAGAATGAGTCTGAGATATCGCAGAAAAAGGAAAGTTGTTATATCGCAGGGTAGTGCAATTTGCGATATCGCAGGGAAGTTATAAGTTAGCGAGGAGGTAGGAAGTAGCAAACAGAGGGCAGTCGGGTTTGTGGTTTTCTGTTGGTATTTCTGCGATGGGAAAACTATTGGGAGCCAATGTTTGGCTGTAAATAACTTGTATTTCTGCATTATAAAACAGAGTGTTGCGACCATGTTGGGCCAGCATCTCTTTGATGTATAAAAATCCAACATAATAAGAATATGTTCCTTAATTGATTTTTTTGGCACAAATTTTTGATATCACATTGCTACATGGTTTATGTTTAATTTTATGGTTTCCACACATAACACATAACATATAATAAGTAGAAGTTGTAATAAAGTGAAGAGGAGGAGGAAGGGGCAGCATGGGGTCTCTTAATCCTGGTTTTAGGGAAAAAATTTAACACGGGGCTATTAGGCCTTTACAGCTCTGGAGATCCCGTCAGAGTTACACGCGGTTGAGGAAGAGATTATATATGAATGTCAAGGTATATTAAATTCTGCAGTGAGAATGGGTTTAACGCCCTCTATTCTTGACATGGGGAACACCCACGGCCGACCGAATCATTATGTTTACAAGTCGGAATTATATTGGCATATCAATTTGCTAGTTGGAAAAGCGTTGATTATAAGTAAGAGACTAAGGAAAACATTATATATAGGTTAGAGGAGTTGAAATTGTTGTTGATGAACATGGAAGGGGGAGCTACTAGCTGACTTTGAAATGAGCACTCCTATAGTCCCAAGCATGGAGACTCATTGCAAGCAGTCTATTGGCCTAGATACCTCTATGTCGTCTTAATTGGTAGGTCTCTCTTACTTGTTGCCATGTAGTTGAAGTGTCTGTTTGTATATTCTACACGCGCTATTGGTCTTCTGGTTTTTATTGTGTCTAGTTATGCTATCTTTTTCTTTAGTTTCATACTGTCATATTTCGATCCAATTATCAAATTTAACGTTCGTTTTCCCTCCGTTGGGACAACTCTCATCCTCAAACTTATGCTACTAAATTTTGGCCTTTTAGAGTTTTTTTGGTCAAAGAATTATACTATCTTTGGTTTGATTTCCTTAATCATATACCAAAAATACGCACCAAAAATTTATAACTTTGAGAAACTCAATTTAAAAATAAAAAATAAAAAATAAAGTTAAAAATCAATGTATTAATTGAATTAATTTTAGTTAAAAGTTTATAAATTCAATTTATCAACTCTATCTTAAAATAACCAGAGTTGAAAATAAAATAAAATCTAAATCATTAATATTAGCCTTTTAAAGTTTCATAATATCAATATATTAAACTTAAAAGCAATTTAATTTAGATTTTGATAAGATTACTGTTGTTAAATCATTTATATCTAAATTTTAAAGAATATAATTAAAATTTAAAGTAAAAAATATATATATTTTTTGTTTTATTTAAAGGAATTAGTAATTGGTTTGGTCTTATATTTATGGGTGGATTTTAACTACTACCACTATAATTTTAGGTATTTATGTATATCTTTTTCACAAGCACAAGTGAATTGAAAAGTGAACACCAAATCTCCTCACACATAAAACTTTATTTTTACAACCATTTCCCATTAAAGTGTCCTCCAAAACTAAAATAATTTTAATTTAATTTAAAGAGAACAATTAAATTTTAAATTATTTTTTTCACAAACATATGTGACATAATTTAAATGTTTTTATTATTACTTTTAAATATATTTAAATATAAAATAATGAAATTTTAAAAGAAACTAAAATAATAATAATTCATAAGTATAAGTTAATTTTATTTATTTTGAATGACTACGAAAAAATATAATTCATAATTATAAATTAATTTGGTTTATATTGGATGATTAAGAAGAAGTTCCATTCAACTTTAATTAACAAATTAAATTCTTTTGAAGTATATAATATAATAACTTCATAAAATATTTTAGGCAAATAGGTATTAGAAATGATTCCATGTAAATTTCTTATGAATTTTTTTTACTTTTGATCCTGAAATGAAAGAGCTAAGTAATAATAATTGTTAAATCTATGGATCCATGATAAACATCATTGTTCAAAAGACACATATATGTGGTCATATCTGGTCAAAATACACATATATAGTAATGTTTTGTATTTGATAACGACGAACTTCTATTTCGGCCTAATAAATGTGATGAAGTATTTTATGCAAGTATAAATATCCTAAATTATGATAGAGTTCTTATTGAGCTCTAATCTAGTTAAAAGTATGAATTTTTTTCATTTAGGTTTGATTCGATATATAATAAAGTTTTATTTTGCATCGTAGTTCAAAGAAGTTTTTTTTTTTTTCGCACAATCTGTTCATCAATTTAGAGTTTCCATATTTTCGACAAAATAAGAATTTTATCAATTTAGAATTCTTGTTTTCTTGAAAAGATAAGAATTTTATTAGAAACCCTTTCAAAAGGCTTGGAGATCATTTATTTTTGCAATATGTTGAACGTTAAAATTACAAAGTGATGAGGAATTTTATGAATTTAGAATTCTTGTTTTCATGAAAAAATAAGAATTTTATTAGAAACCCTTTCAAAAGGCTTGGGGATAATTTACTTTTTGCAATATGTTGAACATTAAAATTGCAAAATAATGAGAAAAAATTATATCAAAATGTGATGAACATTACTTAAATTCATAATTTTACGAACTTAACCCAACATTACAATGTGTGAAACATGACTTGACACATTAATTGACACATTAATCGAACATTACTCGAGATGTCCCAATGTTGATAAGCATAACTCAATTTGATAATGTAATGAACATACTCTAATGTTGAAATGTGAATATATCTTAATGTTTTATTTTGATGAACAGAACATGATGTTGCAATGTGATGAAAAAAACTTGATGTCACACTGTAACTAAAAAAACCTAACATCGCATTGTGATAAACATAGTTCAACCTCTCCAAAGACCACATTATGTTTGTCACGTGACCTTGCAATATCATAGTGTGTTGAGCATAAACTAAACTTGCAATATGATGAACAATAGATGATGTCCAAATGTATTGAAATAAACCAATGTTGCAATGTGATGAATAAAAATGTCCATTTCAATGTTGTCAGAAAAAAATTGACATAGAAATGTGATAAAGAAATTTCATTGTCACAATGTGACTAACAATAATGAAAACATAATTTGAGCAATACACTGAAAAATTAATGTTTAAATGTGATGCACAAAAATATAGGTCACATTGGGATGAACAAAAAACAACATATGAATGTAATGAAAAAAAACTAAGCATGGTAATGTGAAGAAGAAATCATGTAAAATGTGACTTAAACGCAAAATGATGTCAAAATTTAGTAAATTAAAATTTATGTTGAAAAAAATTGATATTGCACTCTGATGAAAAAAATCATCATTGCAATGCGACTGAAAAAAAATCAATGTTGAATTATGGTGAACAAGAATCCACGTGGCACTTTGACAAACAAAAAACAATGTCACAATGTTAGAAACAAATAATCAATATCTCAATGTGATGAATGAAAATTAATATTGTAATGTGATGAACAAAAATTTAACACGCTAATCCGAGGAACAAAAAATTGTGTTTCCACGTGCTAAACAAAAAATGATGTCACAATGCAGTGAATTGATTCAATGCCACAATGTGAAGAACTAGAATCATTGTTATAGTGTAGTCAAAAAAAATTGACATCACAATGTGACGAAAAAAATCAATGGTGCAATGTGATGAAGAAAAATTAACATTGCAATTTGAGTAACAAAATTCAACATTGCAATGTAAGAAACAAAAACTGACTTTGCAATGTGATGAGGAAACAAAGACATCACAATTTGAGCAATAAAAAGTGACTTCATAATGTGATGAGAAAAAATTGAGATCACAATATAACAAACAAAACCATTATTAACCATAGTCAATCATAGTTAACACAGTGAACCATGGTCAATCATGATTTACTATGGTAAAAATTGGTCAACCATTATTGACCGTGGCAAAAAATGGTCAACATGGTCAAACATGTTCATCAATGATTAACTATAGCCTCATGATATCCACCTAAAAAACCTATGTGATAGTGATTATGTTCATGGGATATGAAAGAATACCTTTTGTGTAACTAGATATTGATAAAACCTCCCAAAATCCTTTTGGTGAAACCCCCCCCCACCGTACATTTTTCTAATAAAAATAGCTCCTATTTTTAATAGATATCCCCTTTTTACCAAACACACCTTGTTATACCCCCAAAAACTATAAAAAACCTCTTACACCACATCTACCCATTCAATACCTACAATATAGTGCCTCTATTTTTAACAATTTCAGACCCCTTTTATCAATGAATGTGGTACGATATTGGTCAACAGGGTAAATCTCTTGTCACCATAGTCAAATATAGAAAACATGGTCAACCATGGTTGTTTATGGTAAACCATGATGAACATGGTCAAACCATGCTTAGCCATGGTCTACATGGGCAACAATATAAACCATAGTCAACCATGGTCAAATAATCTCAACCATCACCAAACATGACAACTATGGTCTTACATATTCAACAAATTTAACTACAATTAATCATATTCAACCATAGTAAAACTAACTCAATAATGTTCAACTATGGTGACCATGCTCAACATTGGTCAACCATTTTTAGCTATAGTTAAACATTAACAACCATGATTAACCACATTAACCCATAGTCAACCATAATTAACCATATTCAACCATGGTTGAAGAAGCTCAATTATAGTCAAACATCATCACCATGTTCAAACATGATCAAAAAGTTTAATCGTAGTTAAAAATGTTCAAGCATGGCCAAATAAGCTCAATAATGGTCAACCATTGTCACCATGTCATTCACAATCAACCATATTTAACCACAATTAACCACGGCCAAACCTTGTCACCCATAGACTATCATGGTCAACAATGGACAACCATTGCCAACCTTTCTAAACCATAATCGACCATTTTCATCCATGGTAAACCCTAGCTAATTATGGTCAACCCTCTTCCACCATAGTCAACTATGGTCAATGATTTTCAACCATAGTTAGCCATGGTCAATGCTTGTTAACCATGGTCAACCTTATTCAACCATAGCTTGACCATATTTAACTATAGTTAACTAAAGACACTCATGGTCAACCATGCTATACTAATCCTCCCTAAGGATGTTGACTAGCACAACCAAATTAAAGGTGGTTGAGCTAATCGACACCATTCATTTTTTCATAGTGAAAAGTAACGTTGATCAACGCACATCAACTAGTTTTAATGTGTTGTGCTAGTTATTTATTGTATATGATAATATTATATTATTATAATATATATAATAATGAATTATATATAGTACATAGTAATAAATTAATATATTACAAATAAAATATATTATTATTATTTTTAATTTTACCATTAGTATACTTATATTATTTAATTAATATAAATTTTAGCTATTTTGTGTTTTAAATTTGTAACTGAAGATTTAAAAATTAGTAATATATTTAATCAATTATAATTTTTTTCTAAATGAATATCATATAAATCTAAATAATTTGGCATTAATTTATTTATTCTATTTGCACGAGATTCTAAGCCTGTCATTGCTATTTTAAACCTTACTTCTCAATTCTATATAAATTAACTTATTGAATTTCACTAGATAACACCTCTAATGTAATGTGACATGTTCTTTTACTATTTTCATTAAAAAACCTATTTCAAACTCCAATTTACTGTAATGACAACCTAGGAAATCTTACTTGTATTAATTGGCTCATAACTTAAACACTATTTCTTCCCCAATAAATTCACACCGCTTATCAAAAGGGATCAAAATTCACAACAAAATTCCACTATCAAAAGGATTTTTTTATCATTGTATTCTTAGCTTGAACATTCACATGGAAAACTGCATTCATTTTTCACTTATTTATCTTTCTATTCTTAGCTTGAAATTTCACATGTAAGAGTGCATTCCTTTCTCTACTTTCCCTTGGCTCTTGTAGTGCATCACAAACATGGGTTCTAGTCCAAATATGAAGTATACTTACTTAATATAAACAATAAGTTTTGAATAATATATAAAGAAATATATACCACATAGATTAAAATAAGAGAGAACAATATAAAACTCTATAGAATATAAACCATTGTGTTGATTTTTCAAGAAAGAGTGAAAAGTTCACAAGCCTCTTCAATGGGGAAACCTCTAATTGAGTAAATCTTCAATATGATAAAAACACTTGGTCAAAAATTATATAGCCTTCTACCTTTATAAATAGTTTTTCACTAATAAAACTCTAATTACTTGTAGTCCCATCATTAATGAGTTCTAGCTACCTAATGGGTCTTATTTAGTAAATATGGTCCTTATACATTGAGTAGCCACCCTCTAACCACACAATGAGCCTTATTCAAAGAAGATTTCCTCATATATTAATTGAATAATTTCTAGGTACCCTGAAGTAGGAATGATCAAATATGACCCTAATATTCACTTTATCTTCAGAAGAAGAATTTTCATCAAAGCTGAAGTTGTGGAAATAAAAAATTACAATATAGTCTTCTAACTTTGTAAATGGTTTCTAACCAATAAAATTATAATTATATATTTTTAGATCATTAATGATTCCTAACTACCTAATGTACCTTATCTAGTTAAATTGAACCTGATACATCGAGTAACCAACATATAACTACCTAATGAGCCTTATTCAAATAATACGGCCTCATACATTAATTAAATAAATCTTAGGTACCTTGAAGTAGGAAGGTTAGGATATGTCCCTATTATACCATTCCTCTTCAAAAGTAACATTATCCTCAACTTTTTAGGTGTGGAAATAATTATAAAATCATCAATGGTTCCCATGTGAAATATTCAAGCTATATATCCTTCCACTATATTATGCCTTCCTAAATAGTATGTTGGAATAGGTGGTGCTCTCTTATAGTTCTTACTACTTCCAATAAATTAAATAGACCCTTATTCATCAAATTTGGGAAGCATATTTTTATCTTGATAATTCAAGCCCGCAACCTTCTTTAAATGAGACAGAGAAAATACTAGGTGGATCTTAGAGGGCTAAAAGAATCAATTTATAAACAACTGTCCAATGCATTATAGAATTTAATAAGGTCCATAGAAATTTGGTTTTATCTTTTGGCGACCCTCATATTTGAGAGATATGTCCTTATAGGACCAGAGGAAAAGAAACATATGATCCCATTTTGTAAAAGAAAACACAAAGCAATGTTGATATACTTGATGTTTCATTTTCTTTTGATTCAAAAATTGGTTTTCCTTGTGTGCAGTGGGAATGATTGCTCTAGTCTGATATGTATGCTCCACTACCTAAAATTTATGTTCATCTTTAACACAAAACCACTAAGAGAGGTTTATAGCCATTGATAGCTTCATATGGTGACATTCTGATAGTGCCAAGATAAGTGGTATTGTACCATCATTTGACAAAGGATAGTCACTGAACACACTAGTTCCAATGGTTTAATGCAAAACATAACACAAGTTTCAAGTCACTTGTTGACAACATTTATTTGACTATGTATTTGGGGATGATAAGACGTGCTCATTTTCAATTTCGTGCCCTATGGTTTAAACAATTCTTGCTATAATTTATTGATGAAGATGTGATCACAATTTTTCATAATGGGAGACATTTGATGTAATTTTAAAACTTAATCATAAATACTTGTGCCAACATGGATGGCATAAATGGGGATGGTAAGACACAAAATTTAGCATATTTTAAAAGGTAGTAAACTAACACCATGATGAAAATTTTGTTTTTTGTTTGAGGGAGGCCCACCATAAATTCCATGGAAAGATCAATGTTATAGTGGTAGGTATCAGTAGCAACTAAAATTCCCTATGGGTTCTCACTATTTCTTTCCTTTCCAGAAGAAGGAATGCTTAGATCTTTTGTATGTTTTGCAAAAGAAAATGTGACCCATGATATGAGATTAATGTAATTACACTAACACTTGTTCTTTTAAAGTAGAGTGTTGTACCAAAATACACCCTCTTGCTACCAAGTATAGTGTTGGGGCCCCATAGTCACACTATGCCGTGCTATAGTGCAGAGCCTAGAGATATTTAAGTTCGATCTAATTTTTTGTTATTGGTTTCGATTTTTAATTGAGATTTTGTGCATGGAATCACCTATTTTTATTTATTCTTGTTGAAGACATCTATGTGTTATTTAGATTTTAATGTTCATATTTTTTCGTTCTTTACGTCAAGCTTCAATAAGA
This sequence comes from Pinus albicaulis, assembly GCA_034641835.2. Taxonomy (NCBI): domain Eukaryota; kingdom Viridiplantae; phylum Streptophyta; class Pinopsida; order Pinales; family Pinaceae; genus Pinus; species Pinus albicaulis. Next base: position 792,250,997 of record CM076582.1, on the reverse strand, counting down.
AAAATAAAAATTATGAAAAATTGCAGGAAGTTAAATAAGAGGTTTGTGCTTGTTTACCGTAAATGATGTTATGTGAATGACTGTGTGGATTATACCTTATATTCCGCTAATATTTTCCATGTTTATTTCATATTTAAGTTTCATGCACTTCATTTTTCGCTAAAGTTGTCACAAAAAGTAAAGATGCAAGAAGAACCATTTTATCCATTCAAATTAAGTTCTTGATCTATGTTTTTGTATGTTTGTTTATGTTGTAAATGCAGTGAGATTGATTACTCATAACTCAATTGATATTTGTTGCAAATTTAAAAACTGAACATATCATGTATTATAATATTCACCATGAGTTATTGTTATAGGTCAATTTGGGCACCATTCCCAATGACCTAGTTAACTGGGCATCATCTCCAGGACCAATGGTCAAGGGTCTATCATTCCCTATCATTTCAGTTGCTACATGCTCTAAGACAAGAAACAAGACAAATCAAGTAGGACTTTCATCAAGCAAAGGTTTCCAAGGTTTGAAGCTTATTATATAGCATATGAGAGCTCACCAACGCAAGCTCTAAGGGGCCTAAGTGCGTTGCATATGCTGGTAGCCCCATGCAAGGCTGCCCTGCAAAGCACTTCCCAACATTCACAAGTGCGTTGGTCACATTGGGAGAGAAATTCTCATTGTTCCAGAATCTCCACTTGGCTAATGCCTTCTAGAAGAGTTCACATGTGTCAAGCTTCAGATCCAAGTGTCCATTTGACATCTACATGACTGGAAACATGTATTGTCTATTATTGGAAAGTCATTGATTGCAAAACAACCCATAGTTCATCTATAACTTGAGCATAGATCTATGTGCTTGAGGAGGAAGAATTTGAGTAGAGAAATGGTGGAGAATTTTCAATTGAGAGCTAGATTTGTGTAGCTGCTAATGGAGAGATTTATACTGTGATGAGGCTTGGGAACGTTGCTAGAAGGTCACTTCAAATCAGTCACTAGGTTGTAACCTCTCCTTCTATCATCAATAAAGAGTATTGCTTATTTTTCCCTATATGCATCTGTATTGGCTTTGATTTTCCATATTGAAAGATCTTGGTTGATGTACATGGTTTATGCTTTACTGATTTAGGTAACTAGCTTGAATAGATATCTATATTATTGCATCTTTTTTTGTTTCAGTGTTCTTTCTCGCAGGAAGAATTCAACCCAAAAACTGCTTGAATTTGAAGCTGCAGTAGAAGCAATAGAAGGAGCCATTTAGAAGTGACTGAGCAAGTAAGCCTCCAATCATGTCTATGTATCTATTATGACTTGGGAAAAATAGTCATCTTTCATGTGTTGTTCTAGACTAGCACTTGTCTAGGGAAGCGTGATTTATCCGTAATTCACAATTCTGGCCCAACAAATTGGCGACTCCACTAGGGATAATTTCTCTTAGTTCTAGGTGTTTAAGCCTCTGATTTGCTTTGTTTATCCACCCAGTAGTTGTTACACACAAATATTAAACATTTTCAGAGCTTAATTTGCAAAGACAGTGAGTTAAACATTAGTATTTTTCTTTGTATACTGCGCCCAACGCACCCTTAGACAGGACATAGTGCTTTGTAGAGCACTGTCTCTCCTTGGACACTGTGTTGACTCCTAAAAGTACCCAAATTCCTTTGAATTTGCCTTTGCAATTTGCTTCAGGTTTGTTTGCTGTTGTGTTCTAAAAATTTTGATCCTTAATTGACCAGTGACTCTATATACTTCTTCTCCTTTGACTAAAAATTTGTTCAATGTTGGTTTAAAAAGTTTTTCTTTATCATTGACAAGTTTATTTCAAAGTACTAATTATGGTCGCATTAAGAATCATTTTCTTTCAAAATAGGAAATTGTCGTAAAATCTTCATTCCTTGATAGGAGATATTGTGCTTGAAATCATTGTTTTTCCTTCAAAAGACAAATTGTTGTTTGTATTCTTCATTTCTCGAAAGTAAAAATAATTTGAATTATTGATTTAGTGCACCTAGTTTCTTTTCTAAATTCATAACATTAAGAAAACTGAAAAGAAAAACTTGCATTTGCATGTAGAATAACGTGTTTTGTAAAAGGAACATTACGAAAGTTGCATTTAGTTTGTGATTCATTGATTTGTTTGCTCACAAATTATTTTCTCTCTTCCCTTAGTAGCTAGGTTCTTCATTGAAAACGCTGAAAGTGAAAGTTTGTTTATCATTCTTAGCTTTCATTTTAGGAATTTCATCATTGTGGTGAACCTTTGAAAGGTAAATTGTTAAGCAAGATCAACATAAAATTAATTTCAATTTACTTAACAACGCATTGGAACCATAACCATAACATTTATAAGGTCTACGCTAGAGATGTGTTCCAATGTCATAAAACATAGCATTTGTCATTAAATTGTTTGCGATACATTATGAGTGTGATACCTCACTCCACATACATAAGTATATCATAGCTCGTCCACGTACTTTTAGGTATATTGGGCGGTGTTACAATACGATAAGTATAAAGGGGTGCTCTCACTGTGCGGTTTTGCATCAGACAACGCTAATACAGATTTGGGCCTCCACGTACCTTTGGGTATATTTGGGGGGAAAAATTTTAGGTGCTATCCATCCATAGTGAACCGAGTCGGCTGCCTTGAAATTGTGATACACCGAACACAACATTCGGGGAGATTACCTGCCCGTACTTCTTGGTTCGCCAGGAGGTATTCTGCAGTTCACAGTTTCTTGGTAAACCCTATTGCCTAGCATTACCCTCTTTTGGTTTTTTTCTTTTTTGGTTAAAATAAATCAGTAATCATGGAAAGAAAAAATCCTATCCCCCATCATTAGCATAGATTAGCTTTAAAACCACCTTTACCACCAGAAGTTACTTCTGGTAGGCGAAGGCGATCACGATCTGTCGAATCAAGTACAATTCGTACCTCGGGTGAAACATCATCTTTTAACCCAGAGTTAGCTCAAATTGTTTCCACACATCCCGGTTCGTCTACTATTGTTGAAACAGAGTCTTCACAGCTACCGGTGGTCACGATCCATTCAATCGCTGAGACCATATCTCCTGGACCCGATGTTGTTCAATCACAAATTGATCCAGATCTTGTCTCTTCTTTGCCAGAACATCTGAATCTCGAAGTCGAACAACCAGAAGTTATTCCTACCTTGGTCATCCTACAAACTTCTGTAGCTATTGAAACTCCTATATCACACAGTCAACCATTTGAAATATATTTTGGGCCTGACGGTGAAGTTCTTCCTCCTAGTTTAATTGCGATTGAAGAAATCCCACAAGACGATACACCTTTAACTCCAACCCATTTTGGGGAGGACCTTTACCTGTACCAGTCTTGTCCTCAATCGTTTCCATCTGCTTTTGTTGATCCTGTTTCCATTCAATCTCCTGTTGATTTTCGAGGGTATACATTTGGTCAAACAACCATGTTTGAACCAACATCTTTGGTTGGGTCTGTTGTTCCAATTACATTATATCCTACCCTTGCTACTCCGTTGATGTTCACAACCTCACCAGAGTCATATTTTCACAGTGGCCCTTCGGCCCTAACATGTTACAAATCATTGTCTGGCACTTTCTTTGGTGCATATTCACGATCATGGTTTTCTCCAATGTCATCATCTGGTGTTTGAACTGGTAGTCCTATCATTAGTACTGAACGAATTGATTCATTACATACGTCATCAGGGAAATATCAAGTTAGTCCTTTTGGGTCAATTCCTTTAAGTACCATATCAACTGGACTCCCAGCATTTGGAGAAAATTATTTTCCGTCTTATTATCCTCCTTATGTTTGGGGGAAACCTTTGGTCACCCAATATGACAGTATTCAGTCAATTTTTGGTCAAAATAATGTTGACATGAATGTTTGTTAATGGCAGCCCACTCTGCCTATCCAACCACAAATGGTTGTACACTCGTATCAACCGGTTCAACCTGTTACACCCACTTCATTACCACTTGTTAATACATCTATACCCCTGTTACAGAATCAAAATATTTTACATAAACCTTATCAGGTGGTTTCTTCGACTCAATATCATCAAATTTTGGGTCCACAGACTCAAAATACTTTGGTTAATTTACAACAACATGTATCAGGAATCATTTATTCACAAGCTAGTGTACCATTTTATGGGATGTCACAAACGCAAACTGGTTATACATATCAACCGAATCCAAGTTATTCTAATTTGGGTTATAACATTGGTGGAAAAATCCCTTGGTAGCCATAGGCGCAAATGCCTCAAACTTCATTTCAACAATTATCATATCCAGGTTTTGGTCAACAGAATCCTCAAGCGTTTGCTATGCAAAACAACCCCTATCTGGGTTACCAACAACAAATTCGTATGTTGGTGCTCAAAATCCTGTTGCCCAAGCAATTCCATCTTACCCTGGTTGTGCTCAACCTGACCTTAATCGACAATTACCTTTTGTTGCAACCTTGGAATTACTAGATTTAAATTGGTTAACCAATGATGCTATAAATTATTCTCCTTGGTGGCTAGTGATACCTCATAAATTACCCTCCGATATTCATAAATTCAATGGAAAACCTGCAAAATATCCGTCGGCACATGTCATGACTTATCATTTATGGTGTTCATCAAATTCCCTGAATGATGATTCTGTTTGACTATGTCTTTTCCAGCGTACGCTTACAGGTCCGGCTGCTAAATGGTACATTGAGTTACCTAGAGCTTCTTTCGACAATTTCACTGCTTTCGCTACTATCTTTTTGACCCATTTCTAGTTACCGATCAGATACGAAATTGGAATGGAACTCTTGACCAAATTCAAACAGACTAATGCTACTCACAATTATGATCATATTCATGAGTGGCATCGTCGTCAACGAATGGTTAAGACATTTGTTCTCGATCAACTCCTTGCTGAATGGCTCATTAAGTCCCTGTTACCATCTATAACTGAGGATGTGGCTAAAGGTGCCGTCGTCACAGAAGAGCAAGTTATTGCTCATGCCAAATATTTAGACTTGATTTATACTCAGTCCGGGACGCTCTATGAAAAAATTCCTAATGCGCCTCGATCTAATTTCAATGTTCCTCCTCAAATAAAGGACTGTCACGCTGGAGACAGCTTGATAGGCACTACAAACACACACCACGCTACTGCATCTGATCCTGCTCCTACTTTCAAAATTAATGCCGTGTCATTTTACAAAGTCAAAAGTGACAAGCAACCAGGAGGTAAGAAAAAGGAGAAATCAAAGAAAAAGAAAAATTCTAACCCGTAGGAAAGATCATCTGATCAACCATCTGGACCACAGAAACCTCGTTATCCATGCATAATTTGTAACAAGGAACACTTTGTTAGGGATTTTCCTCACCGTGCTGAAGTCTCAAAAATCATCAAGACTTCCCATGCATCAGCTGTGTTGACAGACCCATTTCCAAATTCGGACACTAATTTGGTTGCTATAGATCCAACTCCTAGTTCCCAAGTGTTAATGTTATCCACCACAAAACCTTCACAAGATATTTTGGTGTCGACGCAGAATAAATACTATGGTAGTCCGAACACTGATCAACCTACTACCTCGACAACGAATCCATCTAATGAATCATTACCACCTACTGTTATTCCTGAATTGACAATTAAACCATTGAAGGGAGTAATTCATAAATCAACATATAATCCTCGAGCAAGAGCTGCACAAAATTATAATATAGTTGAAGATTTGGCTCAATCCCCTTCAGCTATGTCTGCTCTTGAGGTATTACAAAATTTTCCCTCCCAGAAACAGGATTTATTGTCGGCCATTGGTGGAATTGATCCGACTGATTCTAATCTTGTCGTCTTTAATCATATGGGCTATGTGCCACAATTACCAGCAAAACTGACATTCTCCATACAAGTAAATGTTCTCAATCAACTTGTTCATCACACTATTATTGATGAGGGAGCATCTACGTGCATTATGTCTCTAAACTGTTGGAAGTCACTTGGCTTGCCGCGATTATCACAATCATCAATGATGTTGAAGGATTTTGATGGAAGAAAATATAAACCTTGTGGTATTATCAATAACCTGCATGTTGAATTAGGCGGAAAAACAGTGAATATTGATGTCGAGGTTATTGATGGACCCCTTGACTATAATATTTTACTTGGAATACCATGGGTATATGTAATGACTTCCATTGTTTCTACATACTTTAGAATGATTTCCTTTCCACATAAAGGTAAAATCACAGTCATTAATCAATTATCCTTTTTTGCCTCCGCTTCGCAGGTAACTGGAAGCGTTCCGTTTGTTCACTTACCCAACTAGAAATTCAGAACATTAGTGTAGGACTCTTAAAGGATTCCACTCTTATGGGAACCTTTGCATTACTGCCACCCGCGACGTCGGCAGAAATTGCAAACATACAGACCTGCGACATGATCTCTTCCACTCTATATGGCCTAAGGGAGAGTACGGGTGATTCTGATTTTTCTACGTTGGATGATGTTTTACCGCCCAACCCTATTGAGCTGGCATAGCAATCAATCTATTTGGCTTGGGCAGCAAATCCGAAATCAATGTTGCCAAGTGTTTGGATTGATCGTTCCTTAGATTTTGGTACTCCATCTGATCCATTTTCCTCAAAGTTTTTGACAGATGAAATTATTTTGGAAGCTATGATGTTAGAAGGAGAACCATGGGAAGATTATCATCATTGTTCCCATCTTCCCGATTATGAAGAAAATAATCTTAGTGAACTATATCACCCATCCATCAAAAATTTCTTTTCAAATTCTTTACCGATTAATCCATTTGACTCTGAGCGAAATTTATCAAATATTGAAGAAACAATTTATATTGATATTTCGACCAAAACGGAAATTGTAGAAAATAGTCATGTCGATGTATATTGTTCTCCATAAAAAATTGATTCATATCACTCTCTTGTTCATGAATTTCATGATGTATTTGCTTGGTCTTATGAGGAAATGCCAGGCATAGATACTAGTATAGTTGAACACACTATTAATATGTATCATGATGTCAAACTGGTGCGTCAATGGCTTCATCCTGTTCATCCAAAGAAATCCATTGCCATCAAAGAAGAAGTTGAAAATTTTTTGCGTGCTAGTTTCATTTACCCTGTTTTGCTAACTGAGTGGGTTTCCAATATCATTCCTGTTATGAAAAAACAAGGAACCATTAGAGTGTGCGTTGATTATCAGGATGTTAATCATGCTTGTCCAAAAGACAACTATCCTACTCCCTTTATCGACTAGATTATTGATGATTATGTTGGATGTGAAATATTCTCATTCATGGATGGATTTTCTGGCTACAATCAAATCAATATCCGTCCAGATGACCAACATAAGATAGCATTCATCTATCCCTGGGGCGCATTTTCATATAGGAAACTTCTGTTTGGTTTAAAGAACATTGGGGAAAATTTTCAGAGACAATGTATTATGCTTTCAACGACATCAAGCACATTTTTCAACCATATCTAGATGATTTACCAGTGCATTCACGAAATCAGACTGATCACCCAATGCATTTGAGAGCCATTTTCTTATGCTGTCGACACTACAAGATATGCCTCAATCCACATAAATGTGTGTTTTATGTTGGTTCTGGTCGATTGCTCGGATTCGCAGTCTCAAAAGAAGGAATTTGAATAGACCCAATGAAGGTTCAGGCCATTCTTGATTTGCCTGCACCATCAAAATTACTTCAGATACAGAAACTTCAAGGAAAGGCTAACTTCCTGAGAAGGTTCATTCCAAACTACACCGAAATGGCTAAAGGATTTACTCAATTATTGAAAAAGGGGGTTCCCTTTCACTGGGATCAAGTTGTGCAAGCTTGTTTTTATGCTTTCAAGGAACATCTTGTCAGAGCGTCATTAATGTATCCTCCTAATAATCAAAATGATTATTTCCTATATATAGTCGTGGCTGAAATGACCATCGCTGTGGTTTTGGTCCAAGTAGAAGATGGAATTGAACATACGATCTATTATTTGAGTTGTAATCTCAATGATACGGAAGTTAAGTACTCGTACGTGGAAAATCTTGCCTTGGTCGCTGTTCAAGCTGTCCAAAGATTTCACCATTATATATTGCTCCGAAAAACAACAATAGTTTCAGATTGCAACCCCATGACCTATATCTTATCACGTCAATTGCTGGGGGGAAAATATTCAAAATGGATTGTCATTTTGCAGGAATTTTATTTGGAATTCATCAAATCCAAGTCAAAGAAGTCTTTAGTTTTGGCTGAGCTTCCTTGTGACCTTCCCTTTGATAGTACTACTACTACGTCGGAACCATCTATTCCAGAAAAGTATCTATTTCTGATCGGATCATCTAATCCTTGGTATGGGTATTTCATCATTTACCTCCAAACCCAAAATTTTCAACCTAATACCTCTCGCTCTGAACAACGATGTATTCGATACGAAGCCAAAGATTATCTGATCGTCGAAGATACACTTTATCGTCGTAGTGTCGATACCATTTTAAGAAGGTGCCTCACTCATGAGGAGGCCGAAAAAGTGTTAAATGATTGTCATGTTGGGGCTTGTGGTGGACACTTATCTGGATATGCTACCGTGCAGAAGATACTCCACGCTGGTTACTTTTGGCCTACTATTTTTCGAGATTGAATCCTCGTAGTCAAAAGTTGTCATGCATGCTAGATTTTTTATCGTAAAAACTGCAAACTGCTAGTGCCAATGCATCCTGTTGTCTCTGCTGGAACATTTACGAAATGTGGTATTGACTTCATGACCTGTAACCTTCCTTCATCTGGGGGGCATGGTTATATTATTGTCGCAGTCGACTATTTTACCAAATGGGCCTAAGCGATGCCTACATTTAATAACACAGGACAAACAACTGCATTGTTTTTCTTCAACCATGTTATTGCACGATTTGGGGTCCCACAAGCTATAGTTACAGATCATGGGAAGAATTTTCACAACCATATGATTTCTGAATTGACTACCAAGTTAGGATTGTCGCACGATAATTCTACTCCTTATTATCCACAATCAAATGGACAAGTTGAGGCTATTAACAAAATTCTTAAAAGAATGCTTCAACGAATGATAGGAGTCTGTAAAAGGAACTAGCATTTGATCATGTACTCCACTTTGTGGGCGTATTGAACCTCAGTGAGAAATGCAATTGGATTTACTCCTTTTAAATTGGTGTATGGTTTGGAAGCTATATTACCAATCCAATGCGAAATATCATCGTTAACACTCACGATAGATTTGTTACCTGACACCTCAGAAGAAGAATCACATCTCCTTAACCTCATCCATCTAGATAAAACACGTCATGAAGCCCAATTGGCCAACGAAGCGCATAAGAGATGTATAAAGGTGCAATACGAAAAAATTGTCCAGCCTCGCATTTACTCAGAGGGCGACTTGGTCCTTCTTTACGATCAAGAAGTTGATGTAATAGGTACAGGGAAATTTGAGCCATTATGGCATGGTCCCTATATTTTCAAAAGAGTTCTTGCTAAGGGTGCCTTACGAGTTAGTTGATTACGATGGAATTCCATTGGCACAACCTAGAAATGGGTTGTATTTGTATATATGATGTTGATTTTGATTCATTATGTTAATTTGTTTTTAGAGTTTTCTTGACATTATTAATCCGCTTTAAATTTCATCGCAGATGAATGAATCTTCAGAACCATTTTTTGGATATGTTGATGGTGCTAGTCGTAGTACGCGGAATCTATCCTCTGCAGCGTGGGCTCTTTTCGCTCCGAACAACGATTTAGTGAGTTTTCAAGGGATTTGTATTAGTAGATCGACGAACAATATCGTTGAGTATAGCACGTTGATCAAACTTCTCTCTGATGCCATTTCATTTGGTATTAACCGCATAATCATAAGGTTAGACTCACAAGTTGTGGTATTACAACTTACTAGTGTTTATACTATTAGAAATCCAACACTTCTTAGATTGTTCCTAAGAGTTTGAATTTTGGAAAGACATTTTGAGTTTGTTCAATATCAACACATTTCCAGAAATTTGAAAACTTTGACTAATTCATTAGATAAACAAGTTTTAGACATAAATTTGTGACATAGGTAAATAAAACATTCACATCATTGAATAGGATTGTGCATTAAATATAGGAAAAACTCTAAAATCATATAGATAGATAGTTATAGGTTTTTACAAAATTTGTGCCCAAGACACATTGGTCATCTGACCTCAAAATGTATGCAAAATGTCACAAGTAAACTAGTGGTGTTCATGGTAACATGCTATAGATCTAGCAATCCTACGGAGTAACTGCATCTAATGGTTAGGAACCCCAATAGTGTGCTGCTGCAGTCGCATGGGTAACTCTTCGACCCGACAATATGGAATTCTGAAGGTCAAACCCTCTATGTGCTGCTGAAGCTCAGGCAGAGTCTCAGCCATATCAAGGTCCTAAAGGACTGCTCTCCCGACAGCCCTCTCTGCTGGCGCATCTTCTTCGCGCTCTGGTTCCTCTACTGGTTGAACACGACCGATATCTGCATTACATCAAACATTTAGTTTAGTCTTGGAAATAAATCAAAACACAAAAACATTGTTTAAACCTTATAAAAATAAAAAAAACATGGTCAAATCATTCTTACCTATTGCACCCCACTGAGCGCCTTCTGGTAATACTAAATCTGGATCTCCTCGGAATTTAAGACCCGCATATGCAGACTCATCGATGGCGACGATCTATCACCGGAACTAGGTAAAGAATGCAGTAGAGAACACAATGGTCGATTGGCCTACATGCTGACCCATGAGTTCTACCCATCTCTGCATTCGAGGATCTCTAGGACTAGATATATCCAGTGTTACATGCTGTGGCTACATCAGTGGAATCCGTTCCAAAGAAAAGGAGATAAAGATTGAACCATAACTAAAAATTTTCTTCCTTCCTCCCTTTGCTTTATTCAATTGTTCCTTTATCTGAGAAAGAAAAGCTTCAGACCTGTTGAAGACTGTTGGCTCTAAGCACTCTAGCGCATAGTTCATATACGACATGTTCACTACATGTAGTGTAACGGTGCTAGCAAATTTAGCGATCGTGAAAAGAATGGTTCTTAAAGGAAAATCCCTAACATCCTGGATGTTTATTTTTCCATATTTGCTAGCTTCTGCCCCTGGATAGCAATACTGCATAACATAATCCCTCATTGTCTCTCCTCCAACGGTAGACCCTGTGAGAGAAATGGGAAAACCTCTCCTCGACAAACCTATGAGAAAATACACGTCCTCAACTGTTATGGGAACCACTTTGTTCATAATGTGAAATGCCTTTATCACCGAATCCCATGCTCGAACTAAGAACTCCAAGAGTTCTATTTGTTGCCTCATTCCCAAAAATTTGAAGTACTTAAGTAGTCCACAATCTCTTAGGGTTCTTATAGTACCCGGATCATTCAAGGCAATCATATCTTGTTCTTCATGTTCTCTTTCCCTCCATGTAATCGTCATTATAATCCGATGGAAACCTGAAATTCAACCATAAGATCCATTAGATTCCATTCATTGAAAAAAACTAGGCAAATTTTTGGCACAACATGAAAATTAAAAACTTGAACTGCGCCCAATGCACTCCCTGAGCTGAGACAGTGCATTGCACATGCAAGTACCCTTCACTGTACCTACTATGAAATGCAGGTTTTGACATTCAGGGGTGTGTTGCTCTCATTTTGGGAAGAATTTATCCTAGGGGCCTTAAAGCCTTAAAAATCTGCAAAGAATGGAAATGAAATGAATACCAAATGGAAGAGGAGGTTCATGGTACTAATCTAGATCAAATGGTGACGAAATCCATCCACAGAAACGACCACAATCAACAACTGAAGTTCGGGGGAAAAATCAGGTTCAGAGCTCCAAAATGCAAATGGTAACTATGGAATGGTAAAAATGAATAGTGAAACTACTTTTTATAGTCATTTAATTGTTTTCAAGTTAAATTTATTGCTATGGCTATAGTTTTATTATGTTTTTATCTTGAAACATGTATTTTTAATCCATTTGATGTTGTTCTGAACAAAAAATACAATTGTTGAATAGATTAGTCGTGCAGATTTATTTAAAGAATGACTTGACCACAAAGAATACTTTTTCTCCTTATTTTCCGACCTTTGTTAAAAACGAAAAAGGATTTGAAGAACACTTTTATCAATTTTTCGAGCTTCGATAACAGCAAAAAAGGAACCCCTGGAGTCTTCTTTCAGCTCTTTTTAGACTCTAATAATGTGAAAATATTGTTGAGCACTTGTCTTTTCGAGCTCGTTAAAGTAAATGAGTTGATATTTACTCAGTATAAGTTTAACCCTTTTTCGGACTGAGATGGATTATTTACGAAAAAGGAATACCTTGTTTAAACATGACCAAAGAGGTTCTCTCAGATATTATTTTAAACTTTTTCGGGTCTGAGTAAAAAATTTACGAAAAAGTACTTTTGGAGTTCTCTTTCGTCCTCTTTTTCAGACTCTCTAAATATGAAAAACGACTAGGCTATCACTGTCGTTAAGCTCGTTAAAACATAAAATTGTGAGGGGCTTGTTGGTCATGGCAAGAATCGAGTTTCATTCATCGCTAGACTCGTTAAATTATTAAATAGCGATACTTTATTCGCCTGAAGGGTTGAATTATAGATCAAGAAAATGTTATCCTCCTCAAGCTTGTTAAAAAATAAAGAGGTACTGGTCGACAAATGACAGGGGAAAATTTGGAAAAGTGAGCAAAGTTTCCTTTTGGTAGCAAGTCTCTCTTGAACATGACACTTCTTTCACTCCATGTCCGTGACTGTTTGGGTTGGGTAATCATCTTGACGGTTCATTCACACCTATGGTTCATCATACCTTCACTTCGGTTTTGGGCCAATGCTGCCAACTCATCATAGTGTTGTTGATATGTTCAAGATAAGTCATCCAGTGATTAAAAACTCGTCCTTTTGCAATACTTGTAAAACTTCATTTTCATGACCATCATCCCTGAAAATTGCTATATCAAGTCATACCCTTGTCTTTGAAATCAGTAACTCCTGTTTTGCAATAAGGTGACTTCCTGTCGAAAAAAAATCAATATCTAGGAAGTTCACTTAGAAACATCAGATTCCGATACCATGAGGCTTGTTACAACATTGACAAGATCCTCGCTTCCGAACCTTTGACCGAAATATCTTGTTTGGCGTTCGACATCAAATCATCTATTCATGCCTTACAAAATGTACTGCAGTACCTTGAGGGCCATTGACATTAATGGTGGTTCTCTCACGTTTTTTAACAGTTCACATCATTGGCTAGTAATCAAACGATGTCTTTCCATGTTCGACTATAAATCATATATTCACATGGCTATAATTGTACCCGAATGATCGAGTGAACGAGATAAGAAGACCGAGGATCTAATTTCATCCATTCGGGTTGCGATTTCAGGATTTTTGTACACATCATCTATACAGTGACCTTACATACAAATTTTCATCCAAACATGGGCCTATATCCGTAAGCATGTCTGCATCTGGGCAACATTCCAATGAAGATGACTTTCCGAATTATGTACATGTTATTAGATTGTTTATGTGCTGAACATGGGAATGCCTACCCTCAACAATTATGATCAAAGAGGATATATCATGATGTAATGTATTGTAATATTGATGCAGTTGATCAATTCGCTTCGTTTCCAGGCTCATCACAGTGTAAAGCATCTCAATAAAATGTTCTTATTATTTGGATCTCATGCTTTAGGGGGAAATTGTTATAGGTAAATTTGGGCACCATTCCCAATGACTTGGTTAACTGGGCATCAGCTCCAGGACCGATGATAAAGGGTCTATCATTCCCTATCATTTCAGTTGCTACATGCCCTAAGACAAGAAACAAGACAAATCAAGCAAGACTTTCATCAAGCAAAGGTTTCCAAGGTTTGAAGCTTATTATATAGCATATGAGAGCTCACCAACGCAGGTTCTAAGGGGCCTAAGTGCATTGCATATGTAGGTAGCCCCATGCAAGGCTTCTTTTCAAAGCACTTCCCAACATTCACGGGTGCGTTGGTCACATTGGGAGCGAAATTTTCATTGTTCCCAAATCTCCACTTGGCTAGTGCCTTCTAGAAGAGTTCACATGTGTCAAGCTTCGGATCCAAGTGTCCATTTGACATATACATGACTGGAAACATGTCTTGCCTATTATTGGAAAGTCATTGATTGCAAAACAACCTACAGTTCATCTATAAATTGAGCACAGATCTAAGTTCTTGAGGAGGAAGAATTTGAGTAGAGAAATGGTGGAGAATTTTCAATTGAGAGCTAGATTTGTGTAGCTGCTGCTAGAGAGATTTATACTGTGATGAGGCTTGGGAACGTTGCTGGAAGGTCACTTCAAATCAGTCACTAGGTTGTAACCTCTCATTCTATCATCAATAAAGAGTAGTTCTTATTTTTCCCTATATGCATCTGTATTGGCTTTGATTTTCCATATTGCAAGATATTTTTTGATGTATATGGTTTATGCTTTACTAATTTAGCTAACTAGCTTGAATAGATATCTATATTATTGCATCTTATGCTGTTTCAGTGTTCTTTCTTGTAGGAAGCATTCAGCCCAAAAACCGCTTGAATTTGAAGCTATAGTAGAAGCGATAGAAGGAACCATTTGGAAGCGACTGAACAAGTAAGCCTCCAATCCTCTCTGTGTATCTATTCTGAGTTAGGAAAAATAGTTGTATAGTCTTTCACCTATTGTTCTAGACTAGCACATGTCTAGGGAAGTGTGATTTATCCGTAATTCACAATTTTGGCCCAACAGTTATAAAAAAAAAGTACACATAATCATGAACAAATTTAAGCCAAATCAAATTCTATTTTCTATTTTAAATTTTAAATTTCTTCTGAGAATCTAGGTAAAATAACATGTCAACAATTCAAGACTATTTTGTTGGGTCTGATTTCAACTAGTTTTTAGTTGAAGCATTCATGGGCTTTTGGTTTGACATAAAGAAATAAAAAGGGTTGGAAGAAGGGGTAAAACATAGAACAAATATTAAAAAACTCAAATGAGTAATTAATAATTCATTTGAAGCTATTAAAATCAGATGGGTAGAGAAGAAATTAAGAATTCAACCACAATACAACATAGTATTTTGAATTTTGCAATTTCATTTAAAACCCATGTAAAATGTTGGCGAGAAGTCAGGTCTCGCGGACAAGACCCAGGTTCAAGAGTTGTGGCCAACAAAGGGGTCCGGTGTAGTCTAGGAAAACGCTGACATTTTCACCCTGCTCTGGAGAGCAGTGCGTCTCACCCGAGGCGTGCCGCAACCACATGCAGAAGGGGATGAGATCAATGGCAAGGAAAAAACCCGCAACTAATGAAGGACAGTGCATCCATTACATATACAGAGTTATATACGCAAGATCACTTAATAAGCATTAAGACATTTGCAAATAAAATTTTAAACCAACATAAACACATTACAAGCACATGAACATCTTATTGAGACATCAACCTTCCATTGTATTAATCTCTTGGCCAAACACATGATTACATGGCATTCTCACTGATAGCTTACAAATCTGATACAGATGGATTTCGGAACAGAAAGGCAGAATGGAGAAGATGAGGAACCATAGGAAGGACATGCATGATTCTTCCAAAATCGCTCTGTGCGTCTTTCCCTGTCTCGAGCCTCGCAACCTCTTCAGCATTCTCTTCGTTTCATCCGGGTGACTGTTATTTATTCACCCGCTCTTGCAACTATCAGTTCCTCTGTGTCTTTACTTCAGCTTCTCCCGGCTTCTCTCCTATTATCTGCGTGTTCCACTTTCTGTCTTCTGCTATGTGTTTCCTTCATCTGCACTTGTCCCTGTTCTATCTCCAGCTATCGCATGCTTCCACGCCACCTTGATAACTCCGCGACTCCTGGTAGTTGCGTCGCGGTCGCGGTTGCCATGTGTATTCATACCGCAACTCAAAAAGGACAAAATTCAAAATGTCTTAGCCAAGATTTCAAAAACTAAACAAAAACAAGGGGCCCAACAGGCCCCGACCACAATTCTTTGACTCGTCCCCGAGTCAATCAAAAATAACAGTCTCCACTTCCATTGCCCCGCTGGCACCCGTGCTCTGTTCTGCTGTGCCTTCACCCTGTGCCCTTTCCTGCTCTGCTCCGCCATGTGGTTGTTCAAACGAGGGCCCCAACTCCGGGACCCTGCGGAGCGCTGTATCTCTAAGCCCGGTGAAGTCCGCCACCGCTTGCTGCAATTCCTGCATAAGCAAGTCGGCTTCTTCAGAGATCCGGGTGGCGGCAGCCTCGTCTATAGTCGTCGGGACAACCCCGAACAGCGTGGCAAGCTGGGCTTCGGCCTTGGCATCCAGCTGTTGTATGGAGTCGACACGGGCTCAGATGGGCGAACGAATTTCCCGAATGACGTGTTTGGCCACTGCCGAGTCAGCCTCAGTCTGTTGCATTTGAATTTCAAGCTCATCCGCCTGGGCGTAGAGCTGATCTAACCGTGCTGGGTCCGCGGTCTCCTGTATTTCACGGGAAATTTGTTGCAGCTGGGCAGAGATAGGCTGCGTCTTGACAGTGAGAGCGAGTGAGCACTCCTGCAGACTTCGTAGAAGGGCATAAGCCTCGCCCGCAGTGGAATGGAGAGTTGCCTGCATACTAACTACCTGAGTCTGCTTGGCAGTCACCTGTTCTGAGTGAACATTCTGTGGATCCGAAAGGGTAGGCCATGCGGCTAACGCTGCTTGTAGTTCCTGTTTCTCCCTGCAGAGATCCGTGAAAACAGTCCGGAGGTGGTTAGCTTGGATTGCGACACTGTGCTCCACTATAGTGGCAGGGAGTGGGGCATAATGAGCCCTTGCAGCGGGCCATAAGTCGGAGAACGCCTGAGCAGCAATGGTGACCTGGTCCTGTAGGTAGGTCTTCTCCCTAGTCAGCTGATTGCGCTGTTCAGTAAGCGCCGTGATCTGGTTATGATGCTCGGTACACCGCTGCTCCAGCTCTGTGTGAATCTGTTCGGCCTTTAGGGCCGCCCGCTGAATGAGTAGGTACAGCTGTGTTGTACTCCATGGTTCTGCATTGGTCGTGCTGGGTGCGCCCTGCTCCGGCATCTGTTCCTGCGAAGGTTGGCCACTGGCCACTGATCGGTTTAAGGTCTCAGGAGGGTGGACTGGTGTCTGCTGCTGCATTGAGGTGGCCATATCGGACTCCGACCGGTCTTGCTGCGTGGTCTGCTCTGGGGGAGGGTCAGCCGAATCAGCCCCAACATTTGCCAGCCGGGTAGATATAGTAGAGGCAGGATCCTGGGGTGTGGCCACGGGGTCAACCGGCATTACCACGGCTGCAGTACTGGAGGTGACTTCCACCCCATGGTCACCTCTGAAAAGTTCCCGGATGAGAGGATCTGATACAGTGGTCGATGAGTTGGATGGATTGGAGGAGGTGGCAGGTGGACGGCCAGTGGAGGGGCAGTGGACGGGGTGAAAAAAGTATGGGGGAGGCGAATGTTGAGGAACTCTGATGGATCGATCAGAGGTTCCTCCGGAATCAACGCCCCTGGAGGTGGAGTGGATGGTGGATCATCATCGGTAAGATCCACCACTGGATCTGTGACAGCAATGTGGGCCCTCTTAGATGGAGGGGGGTCTGATGAATCAGGTTCTGGGCCCGTTTCGCCCATTGGTGTAATGATAGGGGTGGTGGAGGTGAAGAGGTTGGTGGGGATGGGGGAAGTGAGAGGGGCGGTATTGGAGGGAGCACGAGACCGACCGATATGAAATTCAGCAAAGGAGGGAAATAAAGGGGCACCACTTGAAGCAACTTGGGTTACCACGTTAAGTCGTCGTACCTGGGCATTGAGGTGTTGTATGATGGGGACCAGTGATTCAGGCAGGTCCGATGCGGTCTCAGCTGCATCCTGTGGAGGTTCCGCCGCAACCTGTGAGGACCCCGCTGCGCCGGTCGCGGTAGGCCACTGTGCCGGCAGCATCCACTCAAAGTTATATCGGGTGATCCCGTCGCGGATGTGCTTGGTGACCCCCGGCCACGCAGAGACCTCGCGGTGGAAAGTGTCATCATTCAATTGGAATCTGAGGGGCACCATGTGGAAGGTGGTGTCTGACACGCAAGTTGGCCGGAGGTAAGTGTGCCTGTGGCTGACCCCAAACCACACCTGCTCACTATACTCATCCAACAGGTGCCTGGGCACCCATTGCTGGTTAGTCACCACCTCTGTCATCAACTCGTACCACGCCCGAAACGCTTCCGCGTTCACCTGTTTGGTGCTAGGGTCCGAGGACACCTGCCAGGGGGTGTATTTCATCGCGAGAGGCTGCCTCGCGGTCGTCTCTGCCGACATCTGGACGGGAGGAAGGTGCCATTTCCACATGGCGAAAGCTAAAATCAAGTAACCGTAAATGAAACTGGTGGTACGCTTGTAGTTCTCTTCGCAGGCCGCGAAGAGTTCTTTCAGCACAAAAGAGCACCAATTCAACCTGGCGCCCTAGATGCAGTGCTCTGTAATGGAGATTGTATCCAGGGTGCACTCTCCCTTCGTATAGTGCCACATTGTCTTGCTAGCGATCAGGTAGAAAGCGAACCGAATTTCTGGGTTATTGATCAAATCAATTTTGGCACCTTTGCCACCCCGGCGAGTGCCATACTTGGTGTACAGGTCTGAGTCACCCGACTTTCGGGCACGCTTGGAGGATGTCTGGCCGGCAGCAGATACATCTGCACCATTTTGAGACAGCCCTGTAAGCCGATGAATGTCTTCGGAATGAATTGGAATTTCCTCATTGAGCCACAGGGACCCGTTCTGTATCCGACTGAGGAGGAACCGGGTGCATTGCAGGGCCGGTCCCGTAGTTCCAAAAACCGGAAGAGTCCTCAAATTCATCAAGGACAACTGTTGTAGGCCCTTGAATTCTGGTCGCATCCGGCTGGTGGAGCTGCTGCCTTGCATGTAATGATGCTCCATGTAGGTCTGCCAATGGAGGTGGGGAAATTCAGCTGGGTCAGACAGGTTGGCGTCCATACATGCTGCATTGTCATACTTTCCAACTAGCGACTCTACGCGGTGGATTTGGCTATCCAACACTGGTTCAGGGACGGATAAGAGAGCCCTCGGCATCTTGGCGCGGTGCTGGTAAACTTGGAGAATTCTTCGGGAGCTTCCGTCAGGGTGCGGAGTGCTTTGAGGCTGCAACTGCTCTGGAGTCGCTGCAAGTGCCGAATTGAACTGGTCCGTCATTCTCAAACGATTGGTCTCCATGCAAGTTATGGCATTCCCTGGCACGAGCGGAGTTGATGAGACTCCATAACGGCAATTAATTCTTGCTATCCTTCGAGCCTGCGATAATCGTGTGATCAATCGCATGCCTGTGTGTATTCTGACTTTTGCTGACGGCGTCATGGGAAGATGGGCGGACGCGACGGCTGAGGGAACTGCGGGTGATGGAAAATGATTACGGTACGATTACTGTCTACTTATGGTAATTTATGAAGCAAATCTGAGTGATCCTACGGACTGACAAAAGGACTGACGGAAATGACCTGGACTGACACTGGCACGGGGATGGATCCTACGCGAACGCCACACTGGACTGGCGCTGCGACACGCTGGACTGGCGCTGCAACACGCTGGACTGGTCCGCCCCAACCACAGTCGGTTGCGGTGAGGTACCCGCAACTGACCAGTTATTTGACAGATTACCTATGAACGGAAAAGACTTCCTATGCTCGTCCCGGTTGCGGGAGAGTTATTCGACTAAGCTACTCTACAGGTTCTCTCGGTTGTGAGAGTTATTGATGAAAAGTGAAAGATACCTACTCTTGGTAGGGTTTCAGGCATGCACCATTCACCCACCCAGGGAGAACTGTACCGTCCAGCTGTGCCAACCGAATGGCTCCTGAGTCGCGGATCTCGATGACAAAGTAGGGTCCCAACCAGTGCATCTGGAGCTTGCCTGGAAACTTCTGGAACCGGCTGTCATATAAGAGAACTTTGCCGCCAACTTGGAAGGCTTTGGTTTTGATGTGGTGGTCGTGCCACGCTTTCTGCCTGGCCTTCTGAACCTTCTGGTGGAATTCCGCCAAGAATCAGGCCTCATCCAGCTCCTGTAGCTCCTGTAGGCATTCCCGAAGTGACTCCTCTTCTGAGAATTGAAGAGACGTTGCGATCAAAAGACTGGGTACAGTGAACTCGGCGGGAATCACAGCTTCCCGGCCATACACCAACTGGAATGGTGTCTGGTTGGTCAAACGCTTCACCGCGGTCCGGTAGGCCCATAATGCCGCTGGGAGACGCTCGTCCCAATCGTCGCGGTGAGCATTGCAAATTTTAGTCAAGCCTTTTTCGAGAATCTTGTTGAAGGCTTCCACAGTACCATTGGCCTGCGGGTGGTATGGGCTGCTTTTATGATGCTGAATCATAAATGTGTCCAATAGTGACTTGACCGTGGCATTAATGAAATGCATACCCTGATCACTGGTCAAGCTCCGTGGGCAGCCAAACCGGCTGATGATGTGTTCAAAAATGAACTGGGCAGCGGTCTCTGCCGAGCAGTCGTGTACCGCTGCTGCCTCAGCCCACTGGGTGAGGTAATCCGTGGCGGTAATGATGTACCGGGCCTTGGAGTGTCGAGCGATTGGTGCGATGGGACCTATGAAATCAACAACCCACTTTTCAAATGGCCGCAACACATGCACTGGGTGTAGCGGAAGCTCGTCCTGGTGCGAAGGCCTTCCCGTCCGCTGGAAAACATCGCAACGCTTCACATAGGCCTTACAGTCAGCATGTACCGTCAGCCACCACAGGCCAGCTTGGAGCACCTTCCTTGTCGTGGGTTTTTCACCCACATGTCCTCCCGCAACACCACTGTGACATTCCCACATCACTGCTTCCCGTTCGTGATCAAGAACGCATCTGTGCAACACCTCATCAAGGCCCAGTTTGTATAGCTGCCCCGCGATCAATTGGTAGTCGGCCGCCCGGACAACCAGGTGGCGTTTCTGAAGCGGGGTATAATCCTGAGGGCATTGTCCCATGGTCAGATAAGTGGCAATGTCAGCTAGGTAATCTGGTACTGCTTCTACTCGGAAGAGGTCAGCATCCGGCAGCTGATCGTCCAATGAGCCTTCATTCTCTCCCGTCTCCAACCTGGATAAATGATCGGGACCAACATTCAACCTGCCAGGCTTGAAAATCACCTCAAACGTGAATTCCTGGAAGAGTAGAAGCCAGCGACAGATCCGCCCTTCCAACACAGGCTTATTCACCAGATACTTCAATGCAGAATGGTCCGTGAAGAATGTGAATTTGCCGCCCAGAAGATAGTGGCGGAACTTCTGGAGAGAGTACACCATCGCCAACGCCTCCCACTCGGTCGTGGTGTAATTCTTCTCCGCATTCGATAACCGATGGCTGGAAAAGTACACGGGGTGGTCAACTGTCGTCTCCCCAGGTTGCGCCAATACAGCTCCAAGTGCAATACCGGACGCATCAATATGCACATGGAACTGCTTATCCCAGTCGGGGTGAACGAGTGTGGGTGTCGTCGCCAACTTCTCCTTCAATGTGTCAAGTGCCTTCCTGCACTCCACCATCCACTGAAACACTTCTGACTTCCGCAACAGTTTCTCCAGAGGGGCCGTAATCTTTGCGTAGTTGCGAATAAACCGCCTGTAATATCCTGTGTGCCCGAGCAGTGCCCGTAACTGCTTCACGGTCTCAGGGGCCTCCATGTGGACGATGACCGTGACCTTGGCAGGATCAACGTAGACCCCTTGCTTGCACACCACGTGGCCCAAGAGTGTGCCGAATGGAACTGCAAAAATACATTTCTTCAAGTTCAAGGAAATCTGCAGCTGGCGACACCGGTCAAACATAATACGCAATAGAGAGGCGTGTTTCTTCAACAGAATGTAGACAGTCCAGTCATCCATGTAGACCTCCAGGAACTTGTGAATGTACTCCCGGAAAGCAGCAATGACAATCCGGGAAAACACAGCCGGTGCGTTCTTCAGACCAAACGGCATAACGTGGTATGCGAATGATCCCCAATCAGTGGTGAATGTCGTCTTTGCTTTGGCTTCCTCGGCGATGCGCACCTGATGGTAACTCGAAAGCCCATCAGTGAATGAATAAACTTCGTTTCCCACAACGTGATCTAGGACTTCATCGCTGAAAGGAGTGGGAAACGGGTCGTGGATGCAGGCATTGTTCAGGCTCCGGTAATCTACACAGACACGGATCTCTGCTTTGTCCTTCTTGTTCTGGATGACAATGGGACTCACCCACTCTGCTTCTTCTACTGGGAAGATAAGACCTGCAGCAAGCATCTTGTTGATCTCCATCTTGACCTTCTCTTTGTTGCGTGGGTTCAGCCAGTAGGGTCTGTGCTTGACCGGCCTGGCCCTCGATTTCAGCGCGATGCGCATTTCGCCTAGGTCCCCCTTGATCCCCTTCAGGTCCGCAACCGAGGACGGGAACAAATCTTCGTATTCCCGGAGGAGGCTGAAAATTTCTTTTGTTGTTTCCTCGTCCCCGTAATCTCCCACCGTTGTGAGCTTAGGTTTCTCGTCCGTTCCAATGTTTAGCTTCTTTGTCTTTAGCGGTTGTAAATGGACTCCTTCAGTCGTCGGCTCTTCACTGATGCTCCGCTCGCCTTCCTTTTCGTCAAAATAGAGATGCCTGAGGTCCTCCAAACTATCGTCCTCCGGATCGCCATCAATCCGGTGACAAACCAACTCGCGCCTGACCTCATGTCGTGACACAACCGGGCCCTCGTCGAGCTCGGGCTGGCGGAAAAACAAGACCTCCTTGATTGCCTGTAGGGCCTGAGACTCCTGCGCCGTCTCCCCTTCAAACGAGAAGCACCGAACGAACTTGTCCGCAACTGCCTGCCAAGAGCGGGTTCCCCGTTTCCGCTCTTCCTCCAGGTACCAGGCCTGGGGAATGGTGCCTAGGGAGTGGATAAACCTGTGGACCCACAACTCCTCAGGGTACTGGGTGCTCCGCCACTGTTCTTCGCAGGCCCGCAAATGGTGTCGCGGGTCGAAAGTTCCATGATACCTAAGCGTACTGCAGGGTCCTTCGTCCTCTTTAAAGCGTGCGTGCAGAGCATCCGCCACGCACTCCCATCGCAGCAGAGTGTTGTGGTGATTTTTCCACCACCGTGCCGACGTGGATTGCAAGGCCACATCCAAAAGTGGCATCCGGCTTTCAGCTGGGACCATGTCTTCCACCTTGGTAATAAAAGTATTGACTGCCCGCATGTTTGACAAGGTGGGATATCCGTGGATCTCGGTCCCTACCCATCGGACTTGGGCAATGGAGGCACATCTCCGCGTGGTGGTCTCATACCCCCCTTGTTGTCAGTCTTCCCAAGCGAGCTCGGATCCGAGCTCCGAGCTCTGCACACTCTGCCAACTAACAGAGCCAGTCGCGGTCGGGTTGATATAGTCATCCCACTGTCCTGCGGTCATCTGATAAAGGTGGTCCATCATCTGAGCATCCTCCCGATTATCCACTGTTTTCGTATATCGCGGGCCCTGATACGGGTCAAGGGGCTGGGTGACCCGTACCTCCCCATCCTCAAAGATCATCAGCTCCTTCTTAAGGTCGATGATGGCGTAATTCTCAAAAGCCCAATCAATGCCAAGTAAGGCAGGATAGGGATCCTTGTCGCCCATGATATCAATAACCTCAAAATCGGTGTATGTCTTCACCCCCGCAACGTCGACCTCGACACCCTCGAGCCGGCCGATTGGAAAAATGCAATACTGGTTCGCCATCCTGAGTTGGATTGGTGAGTAGGCTAGCCGTGGCCTTCCAAGAGCCTCCCATGTCTTTCGTGGCAGAATGTTGACGTCGGACCCCAAGTCCAACATGGTGTCGCTGATTTGGAACCCCGCGACCTGCGTGTTAAGCCGGAATTCTTTGCCTGTTCGTTGCTTGTTTCGCTTGACACGCTGCACGTATTGAGGGCCAACGTCCGCCGGATCTCTAAGTTCTGTGTACCCCTGCAGTGCTCCGTCCAAAGCATGCTTGAGCTGCTGCCGCAGCGCAGCGCTGTCAACAATCCTGAGGAATAGCCGGAGCCAATCCTCGACCACCGTACTGGCGACGTTCTGCGCACCAGATTCCAGCAACACGGGCTCCTCCAAACCTCCCTCGTTCCGCAACTGGGCGAATGCCTCAACTGCCTCCTGGAAATACTTCTTCTGGACTTCGGGCCTGATCAACTTCTTCGATGATGTCGGCCGAACCACTAATGCTGGCTCCTTCCCGTGGGCATCCTCTCCAGCCTTCTTTCCGCCCCTCGTCACGATTGCGACGTTCTGCAAGTCTGGGGCGGCGGTCCCTCGCGGCTCTGAGTTTATCAGATTCACTCCCCTCTGCCTCGCCCGTTCTTCCCACTTCTTGATGAGCTCCGGACAGTCTTCTGTAGCGTGGACATTGACCCGGCACTGGGAACACCAGGGTCGTCGCGGAAGGGGACATTCTCGAGCCACATGACCCTCCTGGTCACAGTTGTAACATTTTACCGGACCGCGTCCGCCTGTGCGGCCTCCCCGCATGCCTCCGCCTCTTCCCCTCGGAGCCTCGTTCACCCTGTAGGAGGGACGATCCAGTCGATCCGCAAGTGCGTCGAGTGCCCTGCACTGCTCAGTGTTGTGAGTCATGGACACGCAAAATTCGCAGTACACATTATTCGGGACCGTGGAGTACTTCTGTAATATCGGGCACATCCGAGGAGGATGCCCCAGCGTCCGGCAAATCTCGCAGTATTCTGTGGTGGAGGAACCCGGTTGCGGTGGGAACCCCGCGTAAGTCTGTTGCGGCTGGTATACTCCCTGCGGGTTTATTGCCGCGCCGCCACTAGGCGGTGGACCCCCCTGAGTAGTTGCGACCGAGGGTCCTGCCCCTGCACCGCGCAACCGAGGACACTCGGTTGCGACGTGGCCCTCGACCAGGCAATGAGTACACCAAACATTCGGTCGCGCTGGTCTCACTGGCTGAAGCTCCTTGAGCTTTTCAGTCAAGCTGGCAATCTGGTGTTGCAACCCTATCAAAGAAGGATCTTGCGGGGCCGGCCCCCCCGATATTCCTGGGGGTAGCCCGCCATGGCTTCAATCTTCATGGCCTGCTCCAAAGCGTCCTGCAGATTATCAATCTTCTGCTGAGTGAGAGGGGTTCGTGTCAAGGGGAGCAGAGCCTTGATGAACCAGTCCCTCTGATGGTTTGGATCGATCGGGTAGCTAAGTTTCCCGATCGCGTCCTTGAATCGCCGCATCAACTCCCACGCGGTCTCACCTTCCTTCTGCTTAATTTCCCACAGCTCTGACAGGCCCTGCTGGTCTGTCTGGGGAAGCTTAAATTCGCGGACAAAATCCCGCTTCACGTCCGCAATTACGGGGTTAGGATGAGCCTCGGACCACTTGATAAACCATCGCAGAGCCCTCTCTCTGAGCGTGGTTTGGAATTCTATTAACTTCCCTGCATCTGGCGTCTGGCGAGCCCTCCAGATGGCTTCGCACAGATACCAGTGTTGCTCTACGTCATCATTTCCCCAGCCAGAGAACTCTGGATACCGGGTGGAAGATCCAACCATGTGTACTTGCGGAGAATTGACCAGGATAAATCCTTCAGGTCCTGGTTGCGTAACGGTCCCACAAGGAAAACTACCACTACTAGGAACGCTGCTGTTCCCGGACGTTACTGACGCTGATGAACTATTGCAGGACTGACTCAATGCTTGTAACTGAATAAAAATATTACTTAAAGGTTGATACAGTACCAAGGGAAGGTCAGGATCTTGGCCATGCAGAAGGTGAGAAGTAGGGCTGCCTGGAGGGGTGGGTGCCGTCTGATCTTGAAACATCCGCTGCATCACGCCGTGCCATTCATCATCGGAACTCTCTTTGGGCTGCATCTTTCCGTTATCTTCGTTAGTCACAATCTCTCTTTCTCGCGTCGCTGGGCTCCCATACACCCACTGCACTTCCACTGTTGTCCCGTCTTCTTCCCGGGTATCCAAACCCATAGTTCCTGTCCTCTGAGGCGCCTCCTTCTGATTTTTCCTCTCGATCTCTCTTCTCTTCAAATCTCGCGTTACCCTTCTTCGCCACCTATCGGCGATCTGTGCCCGCTGATGCGCACGTCGCTCCTGCAACTTGCATGCGGCTTCAACGTCCATTCCCCACCCCCACTTTCACATTCTACACAGCATCGGTTCCCTCAACCCTTCCCCCAGCACGGGAGGTTTACGCTTCCATACCCATTTTTTGGAATTCAATCAACCCTTCATCCACCATCAGAGCTTTGATCCACAGCGGAATCTCCTTCAATAGCTTCCCTCTTAGCCCTGAGTGGAAAATAGCCTCGGCTTTCGAGAAGGATTGATAGCACTCAGCAGCAAACTCCACAGTGTATCCTTCCAACGTGGTCCTTACCCAGAATTCCACTGCGCGGGTTAGTTCAGTGTCTACTTGATGCAGTGCCACCAGATCTTCGTGCGCCCACCTGCGGTTTATCTTCCGCAAGCCTTCTTGGGGCAGTGTCGCTCGTAACCTCCGCAGCCAATTGTAAAGGTCCGTAGGGAACCTTCCCCAGAAAATTTCGTACGTATCACTAGTTGAGTTAGAGAAGAGAACAAGCTCCTTGATCGCCGCCTCCTTTTTCTTGGTCAACTCTGCTTGCTGAGAAATGAACTTGTCAAGATGATCATCCCACCATCACCGTATCGCTCCTTCAGAAATCCTCGATACCATGATCTAGATCCCCTCAGAACATGCAGGTCCCGGCAACGGAGCCATTTGTTGGTGAGAAGTCAGGTCTCGCGGACAAGACCCAGGTTCAAGAGTTGTGGCCAACAAAGGGGTCCGGTGTAGTCTAGGAACACGCCGGCATTTTCACCCTGCTCTGGAGAGCAGTGCGTCTCACCCGAGGCGTGCCGCAACCACATGCATAAGGGGATGAGATCAATGGCAAGGAACAAACCTGCAACTAATGAAGGATAGTGCATCCATTACATATATAGAGTTATATACGCAAGATCAATTAATAAGCATTCAAACATTTGCAAATAAAATTTTAAACCAGCATAAACACATTACAAGCACATGAACATCTTATTGAGACAACAACCTTCCATTGTATTAATCTCTTGGCCAAACACATGATTACATGGCATTCTCACTGATAGCTTACAAATCTGATACAGATGGATTTCGGAACAGAAAGGTAGAATAGAGACGATAAGGAGCCATAGGAAGGACATGCATGATTCTTCCGCAACTGCTCTGTGCGTCTTTCCCTGTCTCGAGCCTCTCAACCTCTTCAGCATCCTTCTTTGTTTCAGCTGGGTGACTGTTATTTATTCACCCGCTCTTGCGACTATCAGTTCCTCTGTGTCTTTACTTCGGCTTCTCCCGGCTTCTCTTCTGTTGTCTACGTGTTCCACTTTCTGTCTTCTGCTGTGTGTTTCCTTCATCTGCACTTGTCCCTGTTCTATCTCCAGCTATCGCATGCTTCCGCGCCACCTTGATAACTCCGCGACTCCTGGTAGTTGCGGCGCGGTCGTGGTTTCCATGTGTATTCATACTGCAACTCAAAAAGGTCAAAATTCAAAATGTCTTAGCCAAGATTTCAAAAACTAAACAAAAACAAGGGCCCCAACATAAAACTCACCAAAATAGCCAAGATGCTCTTAAAAAATTATGATAAATTCTACAAAAATTAAAGAAAACAATCATACTGATTCATAATTTACTTTAATTAACAATTCCATTTCAATTTCATAACAAACCATGTTTACAAAATAATTTTTCAAGAAAAATCTTTGAAGTTGTATTACTATGGTGAAAAACTCAAAGTACGAAAATGGGTTCTTAGAATTACTTTATAAATAATAAATGAAAACTCAACTCACTTTATAATTCCTCCTTAAACAACTTCAAAAGACCTAAAAAATTCTCGCAAAAATTGATATACTTTCCCTTACACCAGAAAATTTTCTCCCTTATTACATAAAAAATGATGCCTATATATAGGAAATCAAGACTCAAGATATTATCCCTAAACCACTAGTGGTATTAAGAAACCTCTAAGAATTGTAGAAATCATATGCACTAAGCATGCATATGTCCAAGATCCACCTGATCTCACACTATTTAACTTTATGCAAGATATTGAATCTATTCCACTTTTTAATCTTTTGCGGAAAATTTAATTGCACACACATGTGAAGCATAAACAAAAATATCAATTGCACATAACACAGTTTTTAATCGGGAAAGCCTGAAGCTGAAAACCCCAACTATATATTATGTATCATGGAGATCATATGACAATCACATACAAAGCATACAAAGCTTATCACAAGATCTCAGTACAGTACAATCGTCATACACTATACAAGCCTAATCTTGCAAATCCATGCACCGATATTTGCCACCTGCTAGCCTGTCTCCACTGTGCAATCCAAGCTGATTACAAAGACCAATTCGATGCAATCCCACTCTCCTTGACTGTGTTATTATCATTGGCAACTCCAATGTATATGTAGATGCAACCCATGCATCACTAGTAGTCACAACGGATAGTCTATCTTGCGCTTTCACCTATCTCTCCACTGGGTCTCTATTGGAACTGACATGCACTATAGTTAACTACTGTATTGTTCAGTTGATTAATAAGTTATTATTCATGAATTAATTAAATAATTAATTCACTCCGCTCTCACTAGTGTATCATTCATTTAGACTATATACAACTAGCTCAACTGAGTTAAACTGAATACAACTCCATAAACTACTCTTCCAACTCTGTCATAACTCTGCCACTTGAGTTCTAATTGAATCCTCCATGCATGAACTCCAGTAAACCCTTAGGAATTGTGTAATTCTTTCAGCGCACTGATTTGAAAAATCTGTATACTGAAATTAAGTGCTCTAAGAGAATAAGTTGTTGTTTAGAGTCTGATTATTATTAAGAGCTAATAATAATCGACATGCATCTATTTTTAGATCAACACTCTATAAATAGACTTCGCCCAATCTTCTAAAAAAATAATTTCATCTGTTTTTCATATTTGACCAACCATCTAAAAATAGCATCCTGCAACTTATAGAATATGCTCACCATGTCTAAAAATAGACATACACCTAAAAATAGCCTGTGTGGGCCCCACCTAGTTTAGGTGATTATTTTACAACTAGGATCAAGGATGATGTTTCAGGATGCCTCCTTGACTGTTTCTTGTTGCAAAATTCAACAAGAATATTTTACAAAATGAAAATTGTCTCATCTCAAACTTCCTCTATAATTTTCTAGAAAATTTTGTCAATTATAGGGAAAGCCTCATTTGATTTGGTTGTAGTGGATTGCATTTATCTCTCTTGCTTGTACATTGGGTAGTCTTCTCTCTTGAATCTATGTTGGTTTGTGATATGAAATGGGTGGCTGACTTGTTATGCTATGAAAGCACCTCCCACTCAATTAAAAAAATTAAAGATCTTTCTTATACATGCATTTGCGGAATTGCATTCTTGATTCAGGTGTATGTGTTTTAATTGTTTTAAGGCTTTATGTGCGAGGAATTAAACATATGTTTAGGCTGATTAAAAGAATATAAAACAAAAATAAATTATAGCAAATTAACCATCATCACATAATAGCAAATATAATAAAGGAGTTCACCCGTATGTCTTGGGCTACGTCTCCTTGAGCCTTCGTCAATTGACTTGGGTCTTTGGGATTAAGATGGAAAAATTGTTTTACAAGTTACTACTCAACTCCAATTTTTATTTGAACTATACCAATGGGTTTAGAATACCATCATAAACCTAGATTGACTGTTAACTCTTTGGAAATGGACTTAGGCTCCCTTGGGCTTGATCTCTTCTGTCGGTGTCCTTAAGCTACCCCGAGCTTCTCTATTGCACAAAATCTCTCAGATGTCTTATTTTGTCCCTTAAAATTTTTTCAGTTGTCTCCAACACATATCATTCATCCAAAATAGGCTATTCATTTGTACAAAATGAGCTCTAGCTCCCAATCTAGGCCTCCATCACTTGGTGGCCCTGGGCTCCCTGAAACTTCCCTGTGGCTTATTTGGCTCTATAAGTCTAAAACTTTCTCTAAATATCCCTCCATTGGATTAAAAATGTCCAAAATAGTCAGAAATGACTATTCACTTGCTGAAATTGGCCTCTGGTTGCTCTAGTTATGCCTCCAACACCTTATGGCACCTTGTGGCTCTTGGCTCACTGGAAACTTCCCTGTAGCATCTAGGTCTTTAGAAGTATCCAAATTATTCTGAAAATAATTCCATTGGATTCATAAGGTTCAATTTAGTCAGAATATACTACTGGTTTACTGAGAATGGCCTCTGGTTGCCCTGGCTAGGCCTCATTCTCCTACTGGCTCTTGCTGGCCCTGGTGGCCCTTAGAACTTCTCTGAAGAAAAATCACACTCAGAAGTCCTCTTCTGGTTTTTCAAACCTCACCAATGGCTCCATAATTCTCCAATTAGCTAAGAATGACTCTTAATTCACTCAGAATGGTCGAAAATTGAGTCTCCTACTCTTTTTCCCAGTTACACCTAGGAAATCTCCACTAAAAGTGGAGGACTCCACTTAACTGGAGTCAAAATAGCCAAATCCACCCTAAATTTGGGTGCACTCCATAATCCCCACCAGAACTAACTGTGGAAATAAATGGTTAGTGGTTGGGTGGCCACATTCCAACCCAAACCACGCGACATAACCGTGAAGGTCGGCGGAACCAAAACATAAACCCCAGTGGATAAGTTTTAAACCCCGATTGAAGCGCTATGGTTAGCAAAGACCGTGTGGTAAAATTAACCATTTAAACCTAGAATGTGACATGATGGAGAAATTCCAACGGAAATGCAGTTGGATGTTAACATAAACCGTCACATTTAACTTTTGAACGTGGCCATGTGACATGTGTGAAACTGTTGGCGGGATGGTCGGAGGTTATATTTTTTGTTGGAGTTTATTGCTGTAAAATGTGACCACCATGGGGACCACTAGCTGGTTGGGACTACCGACGGTCCCCAATCCCAAAATGCTGACATGTTAAACTTTAAGTAGAACCCGTGAACTATGTTGGTAAGAACTACTCATGCAGCTCGGGCGGTGGAGACTTATGCATGCATGCTGGAGGTCCAGGGTTTGACACCTACGGAATCCACCCAAAATTTTAATATGCTATTTTGGGGACACATGGTGGCCTCAGGGCTGGCAACGTGTCACCCCCTAATTGGCCCTTCAACCAAAATATACAACCATTCAAACAACCAAATGGTGCCACTTGTCAGCCTCTAATTGGCTCGAAAGGATATTCTAGGGAATATTTTGAGGAATATTCCAAGAGTATTCCATGGAATATTCTTTTTTGCTGATTGTTCCAATGCCTAGTCAACCCTGGTTAACTGTCGAAATTTGCAGTTTACTGGACTTTTCAAAACGTAATAACTTCTTCATATGGTGTCGATTTTTCAAACCGTTTGCAGTGCCAAAATCAGGAAGACAAGATCTATCCGGTCACTCGGGTTAGGGACACTTTTGAACAATTTGAAATTTGATCTATCACATAGTTCCCGATCCAAATCTGATCACTCCTCCCCATTGGGAATATTTTGGACCCCAAAAGACTTGATTACCTATTCAGTAGATGAGGGTACAACTACCTCACCTTTCCAATCCTCTATCCATTTTTCCTTGCTTGGTTTAGTGTTTTCGAGCCCCAACTCAAAGGTAGTCAACACTTCCCCTCTTGGATGCTCTCGTCCTCCTGTCAAGAATTGCATCTTCCTTAAGCTCATCTAGAAATTATGGCAAGAAATCTTCAATAGAAGGTAGTTTAACATCACTTCCTTGATCATCGATCAAAGGTGGCTCATACAAACGTAAGTTTTCAACATTAACAACTGAATACATTCGCATATGTACAAAGGAATGTATGTCTTACTGGGTCAAGAAGTCAAACCACTTCTTACCAAGCCACTTCCATGGCCATTTTTCCTGCCTAATATCTTCTTCTTGTGAATCATCTGGACTCACAAAGATGATGGAATATTTGGTTCCATTTTCGCCAGTCTGTTTATCCTCTTGCTTCAAATGCTTGGGATGATGGTTGGATGTAGTGTCCAACATTGGGAAATAATATGTCCCTTCTTCTAGAAATGTGTGCAAGTCTTTTTCATCTTTTGTCCAAGTCTCCTTCACTTTGACTGTTTCCTATATGTCTTCATTCTCTTCCAACATCTTGAAACTTCATGGTTACAAAAACCACAATAGGAACAACAACTTTTTCTTTGATTCATGCATGCATATTTGTCATGCTTAACATATCATAAAAAAATTGACTATGGGAAGAATTATACCTTGAATGTTGCTTTGCATGTCCATTTTTTTTACCTTCTTGAGGAGAAGAACTTGAAGAGGTTCCAGCTTTCTTTTGAAGACCAACATCAGTGTTCATGTCTTGATAGTTGTTGGAACTCTCTTGCTTGCCATAAGTTGTATGTCTACAAGAATATTGCTACAAAATAGGCTTCAAACCATGGCATTCATTTTGAATACACACTTTGTTGTTTGTGGGTTTGAACCTGCAAAAATTTTTCTACTTGGAACTGTCTCACGTGCCTTCATGGCTTTGGATTTTTCGCCATAAGGTTGAACATATCCTAGACCAAACTTCTGATACCTTTCCTCAACCATAATAGGCTCAACCATGCCTTGTGCATGTTTGCCTAGACCCTTGCCTTCATAGCCCATTTTTAACATCAATTTGGCCCCTATACCTCTAGTGTGTTTTTCAATTGAACCTACACATCTAACTGAAGAAGAAATTGAAGAAAAATTTGAGTGATTTACCTCTGCTTCAAGCATGTGTTTGGTTAAGGCCTCTTGGGAATGATGGAGCTGCATCTCCATCTCATGCATTCTTTGAAGAAGTCCTTCTTTCTCTTGCTTCATAGCAACCAATTTCTCATGAAGTCTAGTGCTTTCCCTTACA
Source organism: Pinus albicaulis (assembly GCA_034641835.2). NCBI lineage: Eukaryota > Viridiplantae > Streptophyta > Pinopsida > Pinales > Pinaceae > Pinus > Pinus albicaulis. The sequence continues at coordinate 792,217,908 of CM076582.1, read as the reverse complement.
TCTTCATACAGACTTTTCACCATATCCTTCAGGATGTAGAAGTATTGCTTCATCTCTTTATCAAAGAGTCTTGCAAAGGAGGAGGATTTAGAAACCTCACTTGATGAATTTTTCATCATTATGTAAATGAATTAACGAACTTCAACAACAATTCACAAAGCTTCAAAAAAATATGACAAAGATTCTTAACAATTTGGCTGTAGATTCAAGCTCTTTTCTACACCTTATATCTCTTCTTCAAGTAGCCTCTTTTGCAAACAATCCCTCTTGTGCTTCAAGGTCTGCCTTGATATCCTTTGGGTAAGGATAATTCTTTAAGAATTCTTCCTTCTTGTAATCTTCTAGACTTAACTAGTATTAGTTCCCCTTCACCTCTCGAAAACTCAAACTTGTAAGCATCAGTCAATTTTCAAACAGTTAAATTCTTTGCACTGTTAAACACCTTTCAAGTCAAACAAGAAAGCAAGCAACCTTGTGCTATGTCAAGAAATAAACCTAGTGCTTTTATACCACCTGATTTAAAATGGGTGGCTGACTTGTTATGTTATGCAAGCACCTCCCACTCAATTAAACAAATTAAAGATCTTGCTTATACATGTATGTGCAGAATTGCATTCTTGATTAAACTGTATTTTTTTAAACTGTTTTAAGGCTTTATGTGTGAGGAATTAAACATTTGTTTAGGTTGAATAAAATCATGTATATAAACCATTAAAAATCACCACATAACAAAAAATATAATAAAGGAGTTCACCTGTATGTCTTGGGCTACGTCTCCTTGAGCCTTTGTCAATTGACTTGGCTCTTTGGGATTAAGATGGAAAATTTCTTTTACAAGTTACTACTAAACTCCAATTGTTATTTTAACTATACCAATGGGTTTAGAATACCATCATACCCCTGGATTGACTGCTAACTATCTGGAAATGGACCTAGGATCCCTTGGGCTTGACCTCTTCTGTTAGTGTTCTTAAGCTACCCTAATCTTATCTGTGGCAAAAAATCTCTTAGAAGTCTTATTCTATCCCTGAAACATTTTATACTCTCTCCAACACATATCATTCATCCATAATAGGCTGTTCATTTGTACAAAATGAACTCTGGCTCCCCATTCTAGGCCTCCATCACTAAGTGGCCTTAGGATCCCTGAAACTCCCCTGTGGTTTATTCAGCTCTAGAAGTCTCCAAATTTCTCTAAAACTCCCTCCATTGGATTCATAATGTCCAAAATAGTTAGAAATTACTATTCACTTGCTGAAATTGGCCTCTGGATGCTCCGGTTATGCCTCCAACACCTGGTGGCACCCTGTGGGTCTCGGCTCACTGAAAACTTTCATGTAGCATCTCGGCCTTCAAAAGTATCCAAATGCTTCTGAAAATGTTTCCATTGGATTCATAAGGTTCAATTTAGTCATAATAGACTACTGGTTTGCTAATAATGGCCTCTGGCTGCCCTGGCTAAGCCTCATTCTCTTGCTGGCTCTTGGTGGTTGTGGTGGCCCTTGGAACTTCTCTGAAGCAAAATCACGCTCAAAAGTCCTTAGATGGCTCTGAAAACCTCACCAATGGCTCCATAATGCTCCAATTATCTAAGAATGATTGTTCATTATCTCAAAATTGTCGAAAATTGAGTCTCCTACTCTATTTTCCAGTTACATCTAGGAAAGCTCCACTAAAAGTGGAGGGCTCCACTTAATTGGAGTCAAAATAGGAAAATCCGCCCTAAATTTGGGCAAGCTCCATAATCCCCACCATAACTAACCGTGGAAATAAATGGTTATTGGTTGGGTGGCCACATGCAAACCCAAACCACGTGGCCTAACCGTGAAGGTTGGTGGAACCACAACATAAATCTCGGTGGATAAGTTTTAAACCCCGGTTGAAGCGCTATGGTTAGCGGAGACCGCGGAGTAAAATGAATCATTTAAACCTGGCATGTGAATGATGCAGAAATTACAGCAGAAATGAAATTGGAGGTTAACATAAACCATCACATTTAACTTTTGAACGTGGCCATGTGACAAGTGTGAAATTTCTAGCGGGATGTTGGAGGTTATATTTGTTGTTGGAGTTTATTGCTGTAACATGTGACCACCATAGGGACCGCTGGTGGATTGGGACTGCCGATGGTCCCCAACCCCCAAACACCGACATGTTAAACTTTAAGTAGAACCAGTGAACTATGTTGGTAAGAACTACTCGTGCAGCTCGGGCGATGGAGACTTATGCGTGCATGCCAGAGGTCCAGAGTTTGACTCCTGCGGCCTCCACCCAAAATTTTAATATGCTATTTGGGCGACACGTGGCGGCCTCAAGGCTGGCCATGTGTCACCCCCTGATTGGCCCTTCAACTAAAATGTACAACCATTCAAATAACCAAATGACACCACTTGTCAGCCTCTAATTGGCCTGGAAGGAATATTT